>LNAC01000628.1:400723-443114 GCA_002007465.1 Ailurus styani
GAAATAAGTCAATCAGAGAAAGACAATTATCATATGATCTCTCTGATATGAGGAACTTGAGGGGCAGGGTGGGGGGTCGTGGGGGGTAGGGAGGGAAAAATAATGAAACAAGATGGGATGGGGAAGGAGACAAACCATAAGAGACTCCTAATCTCACAAAACAAACTGAGGGTTACTGGGGGGTGGGAGGGTAGGGATAGGGTGGATGGGTTATGGACATTGGGGAGGGTTTGTGCTTTGGTGAATGCTGTGAAAGATGTAAGCCTGATGATTCACAGACCTGTACCCCTTGGGCAAAGAATAAAAATAAAATAAAAAAAGTAAAAAAAAAATCACCACATTCTTAATACTCTTTTCTGTTTGCAGGAATCCTATGAATTTCCAAGGGGACCTGGCATGTAAGAGTGGGGATGGCTCAGAAAGGCCTATGAAATTCAGAAGCACTTCACAATTTATTCTCCAAACACAGCCAAAATCAGACTGTGGACTCATTCAACAGTGGAGTAAATCACAATCACACAGGTGTTATAATGCGACTTTTTATTTGCCTACATTATCTAGAGCCCTAACAATACTGATCACTGCTAGGATTATTTCTTAACCATCAAACTGATCTGTCAAGGAATTACACTGACTACACATGCACAGAGTTCTTCTAAATTAGAGGTCAGCTCCCTGAAAATGAAGACCAAATGATATCTTAGGAAGTACTTTATTTTCTTGGATTTCTCCAAATCTTTGAAGTAAGTTTATCTTAAATCCTTCGATACAAATGATAACCATTATTAATTACCTTTCAGTTACTAGAGAGGAATTTAAGCATATAGCAAGGGACCAGAACAAAGCACTGGGCTGGTTTAATTCCTGTACACCACTCAGTCTCTGTCTCTCTCTCTCTCTCTCTCTTTCCTTCTTTTTAAAATATTTATTCACTTATTTTAGGGAGAGAGAGAAAGAGAGCGCAAGCATGAGCAGGAGGGACAAAGGGAGAGGGAGAATCCCAAGTGGACTCTGAGCTCAGTGTGGAGCTCAATGTAGGGCTTGATCTCACAACCCCAAGACCGTGACTTAAGCTGAAACCAAGAGTCAGGCACTCATCGGACTGTGCCATCCAGGCACCCCTCTATTTTTAATGGAAATGGCAGAAAATGTATCTTCTAGACATATTTCCCTCTATACTGTGATTATACCAATAGTAATAACCGAGATTGTTAAACTGCCTTATAGTTCAAGACATTTATCTTAGGACACTTCCCACACCTATAATCTTACTGAGTCGCCATGATTAAATGGGGAAGTAGGTAGTATTATTCGCCTTCCCCATTTTCCTGGTGAAGAAAGGAAGGCTCTGCAAGGGTAAGACTTCATTCCTGGTCACAAAGCTGCTAAGCAGAAGAATGTGAGGCCAGCCCCCCGGATGCCAGACACCCAGCCTTTTCCATGGGGCCACTCTCTGCCCCAAAATGCAGCAGCAGTGAGTACATTTTGTTTTTTCACATTGATGCCATTTTTCTTTGCCTTTTGATCTTGCCCCCTTGGTTAGACTGTAGGCAGTTTTAAGGCGAGATCTTTATCTGTCGGTTACCATTTTAACTTGTGGTGGGCTCATTAGAGTTCCAGAGACACTTGCTGATTGATGGCATGCCCTGGGCACGAGGCTGCTGGCTTTGACATTTTCTAACTGCACACTTCCTTCAGTGACACAGCATGCCCCAGCAACAGGCCTCACTGCCATTTTCTCAAAACCAGGAAACGAAACTGGCCACTGAGAGCAGATGACCACCAACCCGAGCATTAGTGCAAACCAAGCAAAACACGCCAAGAGGCAGACCTCGTGGCTCAGAAGGACAAAGGCATTCCATCTGCAGTTATCGCTGCAGAAATGTCACCCGCTTCTTCCTCTCCTCCTGGTTTCGGTGACAGTTGTCCTCGACTTCGCAACAGGTTAAACGGTGCACCTTTCTATATGTGCTTTACACAACACTCAGCCCCAGACCCGCCGTTGGCAAAAACCCCAGTCTCCGCACGCGCACAAGGACAGCCATCCCTAAATTTTTTGGCTGAAGAATGTCCTGAGGAGGACAAGGCAGGGCTGTTTAATGTGCAGGAGAAACATTTTTTCCCCTCACATTCTCCTTTGTCTACAGCCTCCTTCTCGCATCCTGTCTCTCCTCTAACCTGGTCAGATCTCTGGCATACGGTATAGTGGATTTTTTTGGTGTGTGACTGCAAAGGTGATTTCTGTCTGCAGCGAGCGAGGGTGGAGTTCTGGGAGGCTGCTGGAGCACAGGTAATAGTAATCGGAACTCGGGCGTCTCAAAGGCGAGCTCTGGTCACCATCACAGGCTCAGTCCCCCTCTCTTCCCATTACGCTGATTGCAACCCAGCTAGGAGGAGCTTGCCGAGCCAACGCCTCTCTGAAAAGAGACTGTTCCTCCAGTCTCTTTTCATTCTGCTGGGCCAGGACAAGAGGGAGAGAAAATAAGACACAAACTTCTTTGCATATGAATGCGACAAGATGTGTCTTTCTGGGTACCTTTGTTCTATTTGAAAGGACGGGAGGCTGCCAAAGCGACATGGCTAATTAGACTAAGACAGATGGGCACATCAGAAATCACTCTGCTGGATCCTGCCCTTGCACTGTGTCAGGAATTTTCAGTCTTCAGCCACACATCATGTCCCTGCCAACTGAGTCCAAAGGACAAGCGTGGCCTTTGTAGCTGGACATGAGACACCCCACAGATTCTAGACCAAGGTCGGATTTGCGGTCTGTGACTCACTTTGCTTATTATTGTTATTATTGCTGCTGTTGTAACTTTTTTTTTCCCCTAGATAACCAACAACTTAGCTCTCTGTTCACTCAGCATCAACCAGGTTAAAAGGAATGAGGGGGAGCTAAGGAAGCTTCTCGCGGAAATAAGGAGAGCTGTTGGAGATGCTTCTCGGGATCCCAACCTGCTTCCTTTTTCTTGAAGCGTGGTTCCTGGACTTGGTGTACTTTCTTTTAAAAATAAAAACGTCCTGAGACCATGCTAGATCGAGTGAGTTAGGATCTTAGGAACTGAGCCCATAAACCAGGATTCTACGTACACACCCCAAGTGAGTCCTAGGCAGATGCAAGTGTCAGAACCTATGTTAGGTGCTCAGTGACAAAACCTTCCACCACCACTTTTGTTTGGAAAATGCTGCAGAAGATGTTGCTCCTCTCTTTCCCTTGGAGGCTCATGATACATATCAGCTATTAGCCGCCGCAAGGTTCTGATAAGTCCTGAGGCAAAGAGGCTTTTGCATGTTTCTATAACCTAGCATTTCCCAAACTATTTTGACACAGAATCCGGTTGCACAAAGCACCTTTGAACAACCTTCAGACATGTTTTGGAAGCAATGAACTACCCTAATGGTGCCTTGACCACACATCACTGGAAGACCCTACCTCCCTAGGTCTCGCCTTTCTTCTTTCCTGCCGTAGCCCGCCCAAACTACTCCAAGAGGGAAGTAAGCTCAAGACAGATAGTGATTACCTTTTTTTTTTTCTTTTTCTTTTTGCAACCAGTCACTTTTTAGAATCATAACTTGCTTTGGTGATGCATTGGAAGCAATGTTGCCTATTCTTTCCTCCCATGTCCATCATTTATGTGGAAATTCCACATCTTCACAGGGGCTTTCCTTGAAGTGTCCCATCCAAAGGATTCCAGCCTTCAGCCCTTTTTCAGGGCACCCTACTTTTCTTCTTCGTCTCTACCACATTTCTACTTACGTATTCATTTATGCAAAAGGGTGTTAATGTCTCTCTCTGGCTAGACTAAACTCTCTGAAGGCAGGATGTCTGGTCTCATTTGTTCAGCTGGGAAGCCAGGACTGAGCCTGGTGGATAGTAAGCACTCGACAAATATTTGTTGCCTGAGTGCACGCCAGACTTTCAATCTAGCGAAGCACGTGAACACGTGGCTCCAGGGAATGGGGACTAGCAGTGGTTCTGTCTGCACCTGAGTTTCCTGAAATGCCTCTCAACAGGACAAGGTTGCACCCCACATCTCCTCTGGGAGAAGGAGGGTGTGACAGGATCCCATGCTGACCGCCGGCCGGTGGGTGGACAAAGGAGGGCGCCCTGAGCTTTGTTCTGGTCCCTTAGGACTTATTCTAGGTCCTGGACAAGTTTCTCCGTGTTTGGGTGCCTTGAATCGCTGTTTAGAGCAGCGGGTGTCCCATTCGCCACTCCAAAATTACACTGTGAGCTGTCTACTTGGGCATTTTGAAATCCTGAAATGAGCGGTGATTCTGAAGTTCAAATCGTGGTTACTATTTCCAGCGCTGTGGGTTTCTAGCACGTGGCCGTGACCCTCGGGTTTTTGCCAAGCAATTTTTTTAAATAGGACTTAGCTCAGGAAGTCTTTTACTTGACGCTGGCCCTTTAACAGAAAAAGGGCTGCTCAGTCTGTTACCCCCCCTTTCTTACTTGACCTCTTGTTTTGTGGTGCAGAAGTTACACAAGCAGACCGTTGGACACGCATGCTGGCTCGTTGGTGTTTTTCTCAGCGACGTCTATCTGCAGCTTGGCAACCTGTACCTGGGGACGGGAGCGCACGGGGGAGACACCCCGCAGGCAGGTCTCGGGGGCTCCATCCCGCTGGGCAGCCCCAGAGCCTTGGGGGGGCTAATCCAGCCCCACGTTGTCGGCAGCACAGGAAGCAGAGGGCATGGCTGATGTACGTGTCACCGTGTGGCTTATGGCCACAGCCTCACCCTACCTTAGAGCCTGCACAAGCTGCAAGAGCAACAGGAAACGGCCGAGGGTATATATATATATATATATAGCCACATTGTGTTTATCCAAAGGTGCTGTTTTGCACAGATTATTATGAGCATTTTTGCTGGGAGAGGACATGGCATCTGCCTTTTCCGCAGGGCCTCCTGAGGTGCTTGTAAAATTAATCACTCCACCTGAGAAGGAAGAGGGACATGAGGCCTTTCGGGTTTCTTCCTTTTCAAGGTGAACAGACCAGTGCATTTTCTTTTCCAAAGGATTTCCGGATCCATTCAGCCAAGGCTCAGAAAGGATGGGAAACAGCAATGGAAAAATGCAGGATTTTCATGAGCCTCTAAATACAACCCATCTGGGAAAATCATTCATTCCATAGATTGAGTTTCCCCTGAAACGCATTAATTAGACTTCACTTCCCCCCCACACTTACATTCTCCTGGCAAATAAATCCGTCCATCCCTTCCTAGTAGAGCCCTCACACAGCCTTTGGTCTAGCTCCTTTGAATCCTACCGGGGCCGAGCCCACAGAAAAGTTGTGGGTGCCCAGGCTTGCCCGGCCCGGCCCCACAGACCCCTTGTGTTCTCAAACCGGAGCGGTCAGAAAGAAAGGAAAAAGGGTCCTCATTCCAGCCCCTCCCTCAGAGCAGAGCCATTCTGCACCACTTTGGATGTGACTCCCTTGGGGCGCCAGTTTATTTGTCGAATTCTGGACTAAATGCCTATTCTCGAGCCAGGACGTGGCCTTAGCAGGTCTCATTGAAGTGGCCCTGTTCCACCTGCTGAAGAAACTCAGGAATGAACCTTAGGAACTGAAGTCAGTGAAATGTTTGGGTCTACTGTGCGTGCTTGGGGGACTCTGGGCAAATTAGGAAACGGCTCTGAGATTTGGGTTTTCATCTGTAAAATGGGAATAATGAGGTTGTGAGTGGTGGATGAGAGAATCTGAGTCCAGTTGTTAGCGTCGTACCCACGTGAGTGAGTCCGATGCTCGGCCATGAGAGCTGAGGTAGTAAGAACATGAAAGCAGAGTGGGACCGTGGAGCAGAAGAATCCTGGGGACTAGAGACCCGGATTTCAAGATTTTCCCACTCTTTGGCTAACGCAGGTGGCTACCTCATTCAGCACAAACAGAGTCTGTGTTCTGGGGCTGGACCTGCTCAGAGGCGGGGTTCACTACCGTTCCTCAGAGCAGCCTCTAAGAGAGTGCCACTTCAGAAATGCGGTCTTGGTCCTTCCTATTCTGAGAAGACGTTAAAGCTGTGTGATGCATTGTGAAAAAATAGGCACCAACATTCTGGAGGACGGTTTCAACGTTTCCTCAACCTCCCGGTCCCACCAGCCGAGGCCTGGGACGCGGGCCTCCAGGCTGGTTCAGAAGGTCCCAGCTCAAGAAGCAGAAGTGAATGCTTCTGTTTCCTATCCTTCCAGAAAGGGGGTAGGTATCTGAGGCTATTTTGTACGCTTTCTACTTGGCACAAGGAGGCCCAAGCCACTCAAAGAACCCAGGCTGGCCTGACCCGGAGCCCAGTACTTGCTCAGGAGCCCATAGTGAGAGCAGATGGTCCCTGGAAGCCCATCCGCCTCCGGCCTGATCCTTTTCTTTCCCACTTCTTCCCCTGCATGGAGTCCCAAACCATTGTTCAGTCTCATTACTGAAAGTTGAGCACCCAGTGGCAGGGGCCAAAGGCTGCGGCTGTGTGTGCCTGAGATTAAGACTTTTATCTGATCTTCGGCAACTTGCAGAGGAAATCCTGTTCCAGAACTCAGAGCCCCGAGCGAGAGGTTGCCAGCAGTTCTTCCCTCCCACCTGCGAGATAAATCAGGACACCTGAAATGCTAATATGGGCTCCTTGTTTATAAATATAATCATCTCACTTCCTGTAACACCATTAGTCCCTCCTTCTACCCTTTTTCTTTTAGAAACAGCATGACCAAGTCTCTTGGCGGGGTGTCCTTAGCGTCCTCATCTAGGGGGTGTCCCGTGGAGGGTCCCGCAGATAGAACTTCACAGAGACCCCTTCTTTAGGATTAAGATTCAAGTGGAGAACCAGCAAGTTCTTCAGGAGCCGACACAGGCACGGGTCCCTCTATCACCAACATGAAGGCTCAATGTGGGTCTCACCTCCGTGAACCAGAGAACCCCCGGCAGAAGGGCACATTCTCTGGTGGTTGGAGACGAGGTTATGGAGAGCTGTGGGTTCCTTCCATTTCCCTCACCCCACCCCGGAGCCAGAGGACTAGCTGACTGAGGTTTGTTTGACACGGTTTATGAGATCCTGCCCCGTGATGTGAGTAACACAGGATTGCCTCCTCTTTAGGAAAAGTTGGTGAGGCCCCCTAGTGTGAATTGGGGAGGGGAAAGAAGATACTCTCTTTAACTCAAGGAGGGAATCCCCAAGACGGAGTTTGCTGGAAGGCCTGCCTGATTCTGCTCCTTCTGCCACCACTCCTTCTATCATTTCCTTCACTGCCCGACAGGTGCGGATCTGCTGATCGCCTTGCCCCCCACCTTCCAAGTCTGCCCAGAGCTGTGCTGGGTGACTGAGGGGAATGCACCAGAAAGAAAAGGCATAGAAGTTGCCTCAGGGTCCTCATAGTCCCAGGGGCCACAAGAATTACAGAGGTGATGACGTGAGAAACATGTAACAGCATCAGCTTACAGGAGAACCGCCCAGAAGCAGGCAGGAAGGGGAAGTCCGGTTCTAGATCTGACACCGCTGAGGGGTCTGACCTCAGTACCCTCACCTGGGCAGCAAGGGGGCTCCCAGACAGTTCCTCAGATCTTTCTAGATCTGGCATTCCGTGAGTCTGTGATGGCCCCTTCCAGATGACAAGCCACTAAAGATGATGCCAGACCCTGCTGTTACCTCACGGGAAACTGGGTGTGTGTGTGTGGGGGGGCTGCCTCCTTTGGGGTGGAAACCATGGCCACTTGCAAGGAAAAGCGAGTCCGGGGTGCCCCTGGCTCCCTGCATGCCCCTCCTGATTCCTCTTCCTGCAGAGCTGCTCTGCTGAAGGCCCACTGGACGGAGCCCCTTGTTTGTTTTGTTTTGTTTCAGCTTGTGAGGAAAATGAACTTGCTAGTCAGTATGGAACTGTCCTGAGGGGAAGTGAGTATAGGGAGGGAACCTTTATTTCTGCCCCCATGCAGGCCAGAGAAGAGAGTGGGAATGCTGCTTCTCCGCCCCTGCAGCTCTGTGCCCTTCTCCACAAACAAGCAGAGAGTCCGAGGAGGCCAGGCAGGGAGGTCAGGTGCCCATCCTGCTCTGTGATGACCATGGCCACCCCTGGTGCCACAGCAGGGAGCCAGAGCTCCCTGCGTCCCTCTCTCCCCAGCTGTACAAGCAGTGACCTCCCATGGGAATCTAGACGTCCACCCTGGTGGGCGTATTTACATCATGGAAATAGGGAACCATCACACAAACCCAGAGGGCTGGGTGTTGAACATTTGTCAGCACACGCGGTTGGATGCACCTGCTTCTCCAGCAAGCGACCACTTAGCCAGGACCTAGCACAGGGATGTGCTCAGGACTTGCCTGACTTCCTCACCCCTGGAGCTGCAGCAGGGCCTGGCTTCTGAGAGGAGCACCCAGGCCTCCCGGTCCCTTATTCTCTTGCCCTTGGAGACTTTGAGCAATTTTCCGTGGCTGTTTTTCTAACTGGTAGGCAATACAACGGCCACCACTTCTCACTAGGGATCGAGGAGTTGCTATGTGCCAGGGGCAAAACTGAGCCCCTTGGGTTATGTTTTCTCATCCAATCGTATCATCACTGTAGCCAGAGGGAGTCTTTCCTCGTCTCCTTGTTCAGGAAGGTGAAGCTTGGGAGGTTACCCAGCTCACTGGGGGCAGAACTAAGATCTGAACTCAGATCTGGGTGATTCCAAACTGTGCTCCTTCCAAAGTCTTTCTACTGCACAACCTGCCTATTGGTAGTTGATAGTATTATTCTTCCTCGTTGAAAATATATCCAAAAGCTATTACCTCGAGGTAGGACCTCAAGTACGGCACAGCTCCCGGGCCCACCATACAATCAGTATTACCCTTTCCAAAGACAAACCGCCCTCCCCCACAGGACACACTTCCTCTTCCCCTCCTCTACCCCAGCCGTTGTCCCTCCCCTCCTTCAACCTCTACTCAGAACTTACTTCCTCCTTGAAGCTTTCTCTCATTAACCCCACCCAGTTATGATCACTTCACCAACTTTGCTTCTCCTCAAACACACTCAAACTTGCACTAGGTTTCCTTTGCCTTATTTTTACAACTGGCATCCATCTGAGTCTTCTTCATTGAGCTGTACCTTGGCCCTCTCTCTTGTACTTTTCCCATGGTGCCTGGCAATGAGGGGTGTCCATAGGGGCCTCTTGGGGTGGGCCTCCTTTGTCTGTGTCTGTGGGCCTACGAATGGTCTGTTCTTCCCATCCACAGCGGGGTGCAAGGACATTTTCTCAATGATCTGGCCAAATGACTCAAGCACCCTCTTTGTTCTGGCCTAAGATGGTATGAGTTTGGAGCTTGGGCAAGAGGTCAGGAGAAAGAACCTCAGTCAGTTCCATGTCACTCTGGGAATTCTCCTTTCCAGACCTAACACTCAGTGAAACCTTGGAAGACTTTCTTTTCCAGTCTTGAGTCGGACAAGGACTTGATTCTCTCTAATAGGGTCTCAGGATTTCTCCTCGGGTCCTTCCTACTCCCCACTTCCTCAGATTGACTTGTTGGTTGAAACTAGCAATGGACTAGGAGTTTGGGGCTGCGGCTGGGGAGGTATCTTTCTGTTTGATCGGCGGTGTCTGAAGGGCGTGAGTGCCTAGGTGAGTATGAGTGGGTGTTAGTGGGGAGATTGGGGCTGGGACAGGAGCTGGGACACAGTTACATAGTTACTGTGTGCTTCAGAAGTTCCCCAGTGGACTCAGAGTGGAGGCTGGATATTGGGTCTTCTGGGGGAAGATACCAGTAATGTGGTAGTAACAGCTGGTCTGATTTGCATTTGGGAAGCCAGACTGTTTCAGACAGCTCAGCTGAGGCAGGAAGGCATTCCTCTGAGGGCCTTCCTGGCCGGTAGGGGCTCCTTCCTCCTCCCAAACTCCGCTGCTCTCCTGTCCCCTACTCCCCTTTCCCCCGAACGCCTTGTCATTCCTCTCCGCTCTCAAGACCTGGCTGTGATCATCACACTCCCTTGCTTCTGTCTCCCTGACACGTTCACAGGCGTTCCTCCCGCATGGCCTACTCCTTTTAGACTGGCGCACACAGTTTTCACAAGAAGGGTTTTTGTGGTTTGGGTTTTTTTCCTTCATAAGTTTGCAGCTGCTAGTTTTGAAACCACCAGCCCTGGGGCAACTCAGTCAAACAGAGAGCAAGAGAGAAAGAAAAGGAGAGAGAAGAAAAGAAAGGATGAAAGATGTCTGTAAATCATGTATTACGAGCAAAAGATCTATGTGGCCGCCTTGTCCTTGCCTTGCCTTCTCGGCCAGGCTTCTGTGACTGGAAGGCTTGAGTACCCTGAGGTGGATTTGACGGAGGAAGCTCCTCATCCCAGAGCCCTTGGCTGCCTGTACTCACAGGTGAGATGGGAGGGCTGACACTGTTAGTCATGCTCTGAAGGGGACCCGCCAGCTTCCCACGTCCTGGCTGAAGATGTGCACGCTTGTGGACATACGACGCATGTGTGCTGGGGACAGAGCAGAGGAAACGGAGAGGGAGACCCAGGGAGCCCCTGACTGAGCTTCTGAGTACTCCGTAGGGATCAAATTCAGGCTCACCTAGTGGGTTCCTAGGTGACCCTCCAACAACATGGAGGTTAAGGGCACAGAACCCCACACAGTTGAAAACCTACCTCCAGCTTTAGACTCCCCACCCCAAACTTAACTACTCAATAGCCTACTCTTGACCAGAAGCCTCACCAACATCAACAGTGATTAGCACCTACTTGGTACGTTATTTGCATTACACACTGTGTTCTTACAAAAAAGTCAGTGAGAGAAAAGACGACATCAGGAAGAAAACCCTCAGGAAGAGAGCGAACACTTGTGCTCTGCTTTACTGGAAGCCATCCGAGTAGAAGTGGGCCCGTGCAGTTGGAACGCGTGTTGCTCAAGGGTCAGCTGTATTTAGCTGAACACAGACTCGAGGCAACGAGAAGAGCCAGAAATAAATGAATCCAGAAAAAACTTCAGGTCTCCCCTTGACCCTCCCACATTCACTGCCTTTGTGGCAGCTAATTATAGTCTTTATCTAAACCAACAGAACACCTAGAGGCACAGCCTAGAGTCCTACCCCGGGGCAGAGCATGGAGGCCTGTCAGGACGGTGAGCTGTCAAGCTTATTCTGAGTGGCTTTTGTGTGTCTCCTATTTCCTGGCATCTGGCCTCGAACCCCATAGCTCTGTGTGGACCCGGATGAAAGCACTTTTGCTGGTAGTCAGAGGGAGAATCGTGGTCCTATTACCGAGGAAACGAGAAGGGGTTGGTCCTCCAAATCAGGCCTGCTTTGACAGAGAGCGCCAGGACAAATGTGGGCTGTGGAGAATCTCTGCCTTCATAACCTTTTGTTGGTTCCTCTCCTAGAACAACAAACCCACTCCAGTTTTATAACAGAATTACTTGGGTTGTGTTTCTCCTCACCCTCTCTCTCTACCGACTTCTCACCAAATTTCCTGGGGGTCTTTTGAGGGCTTGGGATATGTTCTCTTGGCATGACCTATCAAACTACTCCATCCAGTGAGTGCAGGAGCTCTACCCAGATGCTTATTCAATGGCGCTGAATGGAATACTGGTCACCATATTGTCTTATAAAAACGCTACTGATTTTCCTGTCACCTGCAACCTAAAATCTAATTCTCTACAGCCTGGTATAAAAGTTTTTGAAGGGTCAAGTCCTGACTATTTTTCAGCTTCTCTCCATATTTGTGGCGCTCTACTAATAGGGCGCACTCTTCCCCACATTCATGCCTCCTCCCTTTCCCTGGAATACCCTGTGGGGTCAATTCCAGATCATGGTAGAAATCAACTCCCCTGTTACCTGCGCCCTGTGAAGCCATCCCCAACTCAGCCCTTTCCAGCAGACTTAGTTGCCCTTCAGTTGGTTTCCTGGGACACTTTGTATCTATCAACCTATCATGAAAGCACATTCTGGTCGTTAGTGTGTAAGGGTCCGTACGTGCCTGTTTCCTTCAAGAGACTCTGAGTCAGTCAAAGACAGGGACCCTGTCTGAGGTGTAATTGCCTTCAAAACGCTTCACACTGCTCAGAAAGTCAGGTGCTCAGTAAATGTCCCATCGCTAAATTTTTGAGAGAAGGAATGGGCTCCATTCATCTCTTCCTTGGAATCTCAAGAGGAGTCTTCCTACACCTGTCCTCCTCATTTCCTTCTCTCCCACACGTGGCTGCCTCTGAGGCTCAGCCCATCTATGGGGCTAGGAATGCAGTCCATTTATTTCCATTTCTGAAATGTCTATAATCTCGTGCGTAAGCTCTGTAACATTAACTGTAGCCGTTCGCTCCTCATCATTCTCCGGGGCTTCCAACATTTGCAAAGATACTGACTCAGGCCCCTTATTACCCAAAGATGTAGACACCCACGAAGATGAGCCTTCCTGGATCACAACGTACTTCCTCCATGAGGACTCCCCCTACCAGTCCAAACCCACAGCCATTTTCCTTTCCTTCTGATTTTTTTTCTTTTCTTTTCTTGCTTACGCTGCCCGATCCCTCACTCGCTTCTCTGTTCTCTTTAATTACCCCACTGTTGTTTTGGACTTGTTGCAGTTGTCATGGATATTTTTTTCTCCTGATTTCTCTGGAGACTCCCCCACGGTTCACATTACTGGATGCATGATCAGAATACAAAATGAATGACTGCGTTAGATGTTCCGACAGGGACTCTCTGTATCCTGTTTTGCTCCCCAGACCTTGGGTTTCCCCAAGGGAACTTCACCTCGATCGACTGGCTGTTGCCGAATTAATATTCAGTAGCCACGTCTCAAGGACTATAGTTTCTGTGATGGAATAGATCTCCAATAATTTACACATTTTTTGACCCACATCGTTTCACTCTACTGTGGGAGCCATACCACTGGGTTTTTTGGTTCGAAATTGTTAAAATTGTGGGAAGAAATCTTCCCAGCAGAGAGAGCTGTCTTCCCTACGTAGCCTAAGCAGGCGTATCCCCTCAGAGTTTGCTCCTACCCTGGGGCCACAGATAAGAGAGTGAGTGCTCCCTGTGAGGGCCAACTGTCGCTAAGTAGGCCAGGTGGGGTGTTTTTTTTTTTTGATGTCTACAATCACCAAATTGGTGTCTGCAGCCTTTTCTGCCTCTTGTCTGAACATCGTCCTCCTCCTGCACTCTAACCTTGGTGCCTTGCCCTCTGGGGGTTGAGCCTCTCTAATAAGCACCCCTTCACAAATTCTCCTCTGCCTTCTCTCCTTCCCCTCCCCCACATGCTGTCAAAACTTGCCAGGTTTGCCACGGCCACAGGACCTTGCGAAGCTAAGCTCTGAGGGTAAATGCCGTCACTCAAGTCATGTCAACCAGTGACTTTGGCATGTTGACATGAGGTTCTTGGAGGCTCCAAGAAATGAGCTCAGTGTGGCCATTTCAGGCAGATTGGATACTGGTGGTGGAGTCTTGTGGGGGTGAATCATTCAGAGCCTCTCACTACGGCTATGAGGGACACCTACGTCTAAGGCTAGCCGTGGGCCACGGAAAGCTTTCTCCCACCCCTTCTCTGCTCCCAGATGACCAGGGAGCCTCTGACTCTGAAGCTAGTTGGTGGGGTTTTAGGTTGGAAGGGTAGGTAGGAAAGGAGGTTCCCCAATAATTACGTGGCCTGAGTCACCTGGTTTGGAATTCAGGGTTTGGAACGTCATTCGGTTCCTTCATTCCTAAAGCTGACCTTCTAGAGAGTTTGGAGCTAGCAAGTTTCAGATTCATTTGCGTCAACATGTTGTTTGGTTAATGCAGCTGAGCATCTAAGCCCATTTTCTTAGAAACAGGAAATCCCAGTGTGCCAAGAGTAAACAGATCCCAGCCCCCAAAGGTTCGAGTTCGTTTAGGAACTCCCTGACCACAAGGGTCTGTGGGACTGTGTGCTTGAGCCAGGCCCGCTCTCCTGCCCATAACTGATCTTGCACAAAGAGATGGTCTCTCTTCAGCTCAGCGGCTGGAAGAGCTGTGAGCAGAGCCATGCCCAAGAGAGACTGGGGATAGGTTAAAGGACAGGATCCCAATGTCAAACATAACATAGAAGAGTATCAAGGGTCTCTTATAACTCAGCAGGTGTTAGCCCTGAGATCCCCGCCACAGACTCTGACTCTAGGTGCTTCCTTTTTCTTCTTTGTAACTTTCAGGACAGCAAGGATCTTGTCTGCTTTTTTGTTTTTTTGTTTTGTTTTGTTTTTTTTTTCTTTTTTTATTTTATTTTATTTTATTTTATTTTATTTTAAAGATTTTATTTATTTATTTGATACACAGAGAGAGATCACAAGTAGGCAGAGAGGCAGGCAGAGAGAGAGGAGGAAGCAGGCTCCCTGCTGAGCAGAGAGCCCGATGCGGGCCTCGATCCCAGGACGCTGAGATCATGACCTGAGCCGAAAGCAGAGGCTTTAACCCACTGAGCCACCCAGGCGCCCATTGTTTTTCTTTTTTTAAGATTTTATTTATTTATTTGAGGGAGAGAGGATGCAAGTAATCACAGCAGCGGTAGCCTCAGAAGGAGTGGGAGAGGAGGAAGCAGGTTCCCCGCTGAGCAGGCAGCCCGATGCAGGGCTTGATCCCAGAATCCTGGGATCATGACCTGAGCCGAGGGCAGATGCCTAACCCACTGAGACACCCAGGCTCCCTGGGGTCTTTGTCCATCCTACTGCTACCTCCAGCACAGTGCCCAGAACAGGAGGCTCTAAGTACATAGAGTGGGATGAATGAGTGATGAACTAAGTGGTACCATGCGAGTCAAAGCATTAATGAAGAGCTTGACTGTCCCAGCTTTGCAAGACACCGTGTAGGGGGGAGCCAACATGGGGCTGGTCCTGAGGGGCTCCTAGATGATTCTCATTCATGTACTTGTCAGCACCCAACCGGGAAGGGCTGATTCTACTGAAGTTGCCAGAAGGTTCCAACTTCTCGAGGTTAGTTGAGTGAGCTCAGGTTAATGGGGGCTGGAGAAGAAGAAAATCGTTGGCTGGGGAGCAGAGGAAGGGCAGGGGGTAGCCAGAGGGACCCCCACTGCCGAGGTCCCCTTCCCTGGTCAGACAAAGAGCCCTCAGAAAGCCACCTTCCCAACCTCTGCCCCACACGGAGAAGGCAAAAGAGCCTGGCCTCTTGCTGACAAGGAGCAGGCTGACCCTATTGCTGTGAGGGGCAGGGGAGGGGGCAGGCAGCTGTCCCAGACACCGGGCTAGTTGAGGAGTCTGACAACGGAAGAAAAGAGGCAACTCTTCTATTATTAGTAGTTGCTTTCCACGTATGTGTAAGTCAAACAGCATATGCAAAAAGAGGCCTCGTGGCAGCAGGAAACTCAGAGTTGTGGGTGTCTTTGTGCTATCAGATCAGGTCCTGGGTTTGCCTGTAATCCGGTCTAGGCGGGCTTCCATGGGGCGGGGCCAGGGAGGTGAGCTAAGGCTGGCCCCGCCTCCCGGGCCTCCGGTTTTATGACTCAAGGGGGACTCTGACTTTTTTTAACATCTCCTTTTCAGTATTTCATGTGGCTTTCTTTCTAAAGGCTATAAAGAATATTTTATTGAAATAAAAAAGAGAGAAGTCTAGCCCTGTTACAAAATGCCATCCCAGGTCCAGAAACTGGGGAGAACCAAAGCCGCCTAGACATAAAGCCTAGCACTTAGCACACTTTGAGTGATTTACTGTGCATCCATTAGAGGTGGGGATGTAGAAGAACAATGATACAGGAAATATTCATAATTTAGTAATAAGAAAATAAAAGGAGGGTGCAAAACAATGTGATTCTGGTTATATAAAAATAAGGCATATATGGGGACGCCTGGGTGGCTCAGTTGGGTAAGCATCTGCTTTTGGCTCAGGTCATGATCCCAGAGTCCTGAGATCGAGGCCTGCATAGGGCTCCCTGCTCAGCGGGGAGTCTGCTTCTCCCTCTGCCCCTCCCCTTGCTCATGTTCGCTCTTTCTCTCAAATAAATAAATAAAATCTGATTTTAAAAAATGAGGCATCTCTATCTATATATTTACATTAAAGAGACTGGAAGGAAACACATCAATGGATTAACAGGTTGCGTTCTGGGGTGTGGGACGATGAGTGCTTTTGCATTTTTCTTTTGTGATTTTTCTGTATTT
The DNA here is from genome assembly GCA_002007465.1 of Ailurus styani. Taxonomy (NCBI): domain Eukaryota; kingdom Metazoa; phylum Chordata; class Mammalia; order Carnivora; family Ailuridae; genus Ailurus; species Ailurus styani. Next base: position 416,785 of record LNAC01000628.1, read on the forward strand.
TCCCATTGTATACAAAGCTGATGTATGACTTTGGTTTTTTTTTTTTTTTTAAAGATTTTATTTTATTTATTTATTTTTTTTTATTTGATACAGAGAGAAAGATCACATGTAGGCAGAGAGGCAAGCAGAGAGAGAGGAGAGAGGAGGAAGCAGGCTCCCTGCCGAGCAGAGAGTCCGATGCGGGCCTCGATCCCAGGACCCTGGAATCATGACCTGAGCCGAAGGCAGCGGCTTTAACCCACTGAGCCACCCAGGCGCCCTNTTAAAAAAAAAAACTTTAAAAAGACACAAGGCATTTGATAGCAAAGAAAATTTAAAACCGCAACGTGGAAAAAGAAAGAAGTAACGGTATCCGCGCTATCACGCTAAGGGAGCCAGCTCTCTCAGCGTTGGGTGGATATTGATGGACTGTCCCTCCCATCTCTGACTCCTTGTCTCTCTTTCTCATCCCTATGCAGCTCTGCTCCTTCCAACCAATCACTGTACACTGCTCCCACAGCACCTTGCTTCCCTGTGACACCTGTCTGCCTGCCATCCCTTTTGGCTTGTTTAAGGAAAGCAAGAGAAGCTAGGGAAACAAAAGCACCTGTGATGAACATAGCTCAGCTTCCAAAGTCCACGGTGAGTCTCTCTGGTCCCTGGAGAGCACCTGAGATCTGTTCCACTCCATAGAGCTCATGCTTTCTGCCCCCAGAGCCCTCGCTGCCTTGGCGCAAAGCACCATTTGACATATATTAGGAAGATGTCAGTGACTCCCAAGTGCACCCCTAACAGAAACTGGCTGCCTTAGTTTCCCCAGGAGGACTTATTTAAGTTGGAAACACACACGTGTGCTTTGCAGAGATATACAGAGAGATCCACGGATACACACACACATACGGAGATGCGCCTATCATACACACACTTATGAGAGAAGTGGGGGACAGATCAAGCACCCACACACCCCATTCTGTCCTCACGGTGTTAGGAAATGGTACATTTTCTTCATCTAACTGATGAGGAAACCTAGAGTCTAAGAGGTTAAGTCACAGGGCCAGAAGTGGCAGAGCTGGAATTCGAAGCCGGTCCTGCCCGTCTCCAAAGCTCTTAGCCAGCACGCCATTCGCCCTCTAGCGTGGCTGTCCCCGCAGCCTGCTGTGGTCACAGAGCATCCCACAGCTCCGTGATGACTGGGTTCGACCTGGCCTCTAGCATAGCCATGACAGAATTTGTGGAAATGTTCACCACAGCTCTTTACTTCCAGGTTCTGAGATCAGAAACGGAAGTTTCAAAATACCGAAAGTTCGTTTATGTTGAACATACTGCTTCAGCTAAAAGCAGGAAGTCCAAGAAAGCCTGATCTCATGAGATTTTTCAGCCCAATTTGGATCGACATCTGCACTTCTGGATTTTCCACTGTGTCCAAGCAACCTCAGCTGCTCTGCAGCTTCTCCCCTTTCGCAGACCTTCCACGTCCCGCGTGGGGTACAGATACGTAATACAATCTGTTGCTACTAAGATGTGTCCGGCGATTGGCCAGTTGCAAGGCGCTGAGTTGGGTTAGGCAGCTTGAAATTTGAAAAATATGCAAGGTTCTTTTTGTAAAGTTAAAAACAAAAAACCAAACAAAAGCTCTCAACAATAAGTCATCCAAATAATGGCTTCTGTTCTTGTCTCCAGGTGCAGGAAACAAGTGGGAAGGCATCCTGCCCCCTCCTCCTTCCCATGGACCTGGCCTCCCCATCAGTTAGACTCTAGCCAGGCTGGAATAGGAAGGGCAGGTGGCAGTGTTCAGCAGTGGCTTTGCCTGGCCTGCTTTGGGGGAGCCTCAGAAGGCTGAGGAGGATGGTCTCTGCATCCCGGATCCCGTGGGGAGTACATCCCTCACGTTGCACATGAGAAATCGGAGACTAGGAGAAGTGATGTGATTTGCTCAGGGTCACACGTCTCATTGAGGGCAGGAGCTGGGATTAGAACTCCAGTCTACTCCAGTAGGCTCCTCTTTTTCCCGTTTTAATAGCTGGCCTGCCTGCATTTCAGCTTTCACCTGACTTGATAGATGTCACAGAGTTTTTAAATGACAAGTTTAGAGTCAGTGTTTTCTGGGAATGCCATTATCTATGAGGCTTCCCTGTTCAGAGGCTCCCAGGAACAGGCCCCCACCCCCTACCATCTGGGCACCACCTTACATACCCCTGTGGAAACATCGGAGAAGCTTCTGGAAAACAAGAACCCTCAATGCATGGTGGTGTGGGCTCCTCCATTCACAGACTGGAGGACATTCTCTTGAAGCCCGACTTTAACCCAGCCACACCCCGCTGAACCCGTCCAGGAGAGGTAGCAGATGGCCTCCTAGGGCCACGTCCTCTTCATCCTGAGGGGCACAGGCACACAGGGGGTGACTGTCTTCCCTTGTAAACCCTTGAAACTAGGTGCAAAAGAGATGGGGCATGACACGTCGAGCAGCTGTGTGGCCTTGAGTAAAGCAGTTGACATCTCTGGGCCTCAATTTCCTCACAAGATGGGCAATTGTAATATATACCTCATGGGTTGGTGTGGGAACTAAAGGGGACACCTGTGGATGCGGGCTCTCCCCTCCCTCCCCTGCAGTCCCACACCGCCCTCTGAGGTCAACCCTGGGGGCCTAAATGTCTCGCAAGCGGCCCCTCTGGGCCCCCAGGAGAACTGCCAGAACCTGGAAGAAGTCTTCAGGTCCGCGGTATCCCTGCTTCTGGAGGGACTTCTCACACTTAGCAATCACTGACTAAAGGCCACCTGACAGCAAAACCTTAATGAGTCTGCTTTTCTCTTCGAGGGCGCCTTCTGGGAATTTCCTCCCTCCTCGCACGGTTTCCGCAGCCACATCACAGGTGCGCGTCCTTCGCCGGGGACTCTGGTTTGGGGTGCGCTTGGAGCCGGGGTGAAGAGGGTAATCCCCCCATGGCTCGAGGCGGCGCAGGAGGAAACAGGGCCTTTCATGTGGCAGCCTCAGGCATTCTCCCGGAGCCGTCCGTTCCCCGGAAGCCAAGCCGGTGGGCAGAGGCCCAGGCCGCTGCGCTGCTTCCTCCCCACCTTGGAAAATTACACAGAGGGCCGCTGTGCCCACTAGCTGCCGGGCAGATGCCTGCTGCTTTCTGAAACTCTCCTACCTCCTTAGAATGAAAAACAACAACGTGCCATGCCCACAGTGACGAGCTTGCCCTTTCCTCTTCCTCCTCCCTGCCCTGGAAAAAGTACAGGATCTGTAAACAAGTCATTAGATTCGAGATCCTGCCCAATTTAGACTCTTTGTCTCAGTTTTCTCCAGAGTAAACTCGCGGTCACACCCACCCAAAGCAAGCAAAGCCCAGAAGGAATGCAGAGCCCTGTGGCCAGGCTAACCACAGCTGACCCCACGATGCCCAGGGCTCGGCGCGCTCCCTGCACTGGGAGGGGCCCGCAGGGCGCCCGGAGAGAGCTCGGGTTCCAGCAGGAGAAGACCAGTGCCCTCGGACGGGCACAGGGCTAAGATCTCCATCTCTGGGTTCAATTCCCCAAAGCAGTTTTAATTTCGCAGATGCCTCCCCCAACTCTCGAAAATCCCAAATCCACCTCCTTTGAAGTCTGGCAAGAAAAAAACCCCAAGATCAGCTTCTCTTTTATTCCTGTACTTCCCGCACAGGCAGGCTTCTAGAAAACAGAGGTTGGAGAAAATGAAAGTCAATGCCAAATACTAACCAGACAGAAGACTGACTGCTTTTCCCCACGGTCCCCCACCCCCAGCTCTGGCGTTACGGGCTGGGGAACTGGGCCCCTCTCCTGCTGCTGAAGATCTGTTTATTTTGCACTCCATAAAGGGAAACCAGGCCCTTTTCTGACATTTTGGCTTGGAGGGGGTGGGGCAAACAAGAGGTCCAGAATTTAAACTCAAAACCAGATCAACTTCTCGAAATCTCCTGGTGCTTTTTCTGTGATTCTTCAATGGGCCACATTGTGTGAATCGGCTTTTAACTCTCCCAGCCCATGATGCCTCCATCTCCAACCCCCTGCAAATACCATAAACTGCAATGACCCCTTCCTGACTTCCAACCACGCCAGAGCGCCCCAGATGAAATTAGGGACAGACGTGCTCACAAGCCGCTTGGCAGCTCCCCATTCCACTACCAGCCTTACTCTGTGTCTCCTGCCTGCCGGCAGGGAAATCTGTGCCTCTCTGCCTGAAACCCTGTTCTCCCCAGCCGGCTGGTGGCTTCCTTTAAACAATGAAACAGGGAATTTCCTTTGTCCTGGAAATGTTCTGCTTGTCATCCACGTTATCCTTATCAGCGGACCACAGTGCAGCCAGGAGAGGTCCCGGTGTGCTCAGGACCCGTGGGGTATCATTGCAAAATGTTTTCTTCGCTTTTTCCTCTGCCTTGAATTCAAAGCATGACCTCTACGAGTGGAATTCAATCGGGTCAGCTCCCAGATTCTCCAATGGGGAAATAAAAGTAGCACAGGCAAAGTCTATTGTTTCCATCTCAAGAAGGTAGAAAAGTGTTGTTTTCTGTCTTTCGCATCCAAGTTGATGAGGCGGGATGGGGGGACAGCGGAGGTAATAAGAGGTCCCTTGAACACCGTTTAAGATCTCGGGAATAAAACAGTGCCTGGGTCCTGCATTCTCTCCAAACCGACGGAAGGTTCTCCCCGGAACGTGTTGGCATCTACGCATCAGTCCTTTGCCACGGTGCTGGCTGGGGTGATTGCGATTCATTTTGTATTTGGACAAGTTGGAAGCTCGGGGTTTTTTTTCCCTCCCCCTTTAAACAACAGGAGAGCAATACAGTTAGGAAAAGGGGTGGAGGCATGTGGAAACACCAGAAGGCCAGAGGAATTGCAAAAATAAACTTCTGCTAATGTTAACACTCTAGTATTCCAAGGCAGGCATAATTAATTGTATATGTTTAGTCACTTAGCAACCCCGAGCTCTTATTCTGAAAAGCTCAAAATATTTCACATACGTAGTGAGCAGAGTCTTTGGGATCAGACAGACCCTAGTAGCTGCCTAACTTCTGGCAAGTCACTTGAGTCTTCTATGCCTCGGTTCCTTCTCATTGGTAAAGCGTGTTTAGTAATAGATGTATTCCACAGGCTGCAGTGGGAAGGAAATGCTAAGATGCATTTAAAGGCTTGGGAGAGCACCTGGCTCATCAGTAACTACTCAATAAATGTGATTAAAGTTACTGTCATTATTACTATCGACATCACAGAGAGCTCCTGCCAACCGTTTGGTTTGAAGTAATGATGAGGTAAAGGGCACAGTAATTCCAGAAAAGATCTTGAAAGCCAATCCCTGTTCTTAATCACAGAGCTTTCTCTGACATTCGAGCAAACACCAAATATAGATAGCAAGCCTCCTCAGTAGGCGTTGTGTTGTGTTTTTTAACCTTGCAAAAGGCTTTCGCAGCCATCTTTATTACAACATCCCTTTGAGGTGAAATTATCACTGGCAGAATCTCCCTGTTCCGCCCTTGAGGAAATCGAAGCTTGGGGAGACTCAGGCCCTTGCTGAAGGACAGACAGAAAGCACTTGGTATCAAAGCTGGTGAACGTGGTTTCCAGAGCTGTCTGCCAAGAGCTGCCTGGCTTTGCAGGTGAGGAGCTATCCAACCTGGCACCAAGCTGATTCCCCCGACCGGAGTTCTCAGAGGTGGCAGGCAACCCTCCAGACTCTTCAGGCCCTTGACCTTTCTGGAGGCACTGTACATTAGACATACATCCGCTGATACATATGTGTTCCATGTACTCAGTAAAACACTGGTCTGGTAATGCCTCCAGGGGTCATTGTCCTCTCACAATATTCTTTATTACACTTTACTTGCCTTGACCAAAGAGGACCGTGGCTCAGAAAACAGCTCATGGACATGCAGATAATGCCTGGAGGGACTGTGGGCTTGTGATGTTGAACTTGGCAGTGCCTCGGGGTGGCTGGGTAGGAGAGCAGCCCCTTTATTCACTCACTCATTCTGCAGACTTACTGAGGGCCTGTTTCACGCTTGCTCCTTCTTTTTTTTTTTTTTTTCATGCTTGCTCCTTCTTATCATTCAGGGTTCAACCTCAATGTCACTTCCTTAGGGAAGGCTTTGACCTCTGAGACCAGGCGAGGTCCCGGTATTATGCTCTCCTGATGTACCCTGCACTTCCCTTTTCACTCTTTGCACCTGAAACAAATGGCTCAGTTTCTGTCTTCCCACCTTTGCTATAATGCAGCCCAGCAGGAGCCCTAACTGTCTTTATTTACGCCTGTATTCCTATGCCTCGCATAGAGACGGTGCTCAATAAATGCATGAATCCGTGCCAGGTGCAGAGTCTCAAAGAAAAACCAGCAGAGAGTCTGCCCTCAGAAAGCTTGTGCAGACACTACAAACCCAGACTTGGATGCTTATTAAAACCATGTAACAGGAGTAACTTGATTATCATGGTCACAGGACTGTATTCTGCACACACTGCCTCGGCCCCATTCCAGATAAAATCTGAAAAGAACAAAGGGGGAAGTTTTCAAACTTTCAGAAGACTCTTCTTCTGAAAATGCCCAAACCACAGAAATATCGAGCTAATGACAGATTCTACTTAATTGGGATGAGACCATTAAAGATTCTAATTGGGCATTCTCTGGGGTCTGGGGATTGATCTGTATTTTATCCTTTCTGGAGGGCAGATGTGAGTGGGAGCCGACCACAGTAGTCCATCACTCTTAAGACCATCCTGCCACGTTGGGCTTCAGGGAACTCTGCCTTGTGTTCTCTGCGGCACCCATTTATCTTGGTTTTAAACAATTCGACTCAGAAATGCATGTCACAGAGTCAGTGATGGACACAGGACTGACCTTCACAGGGATGCCAACCTCCAAGACTGTCTACATGAGCTCCATTGTCCATCTGCTCACTAGGTCTCCCCTGGAGAAAGACTAAGATGTTTATTACCGGTGATAATTCCAAAGCCACGTCAGGTATAGCATGTCATTCCTATTACCCACGGGTGAGGGCCACAGAGGAAAGAGAGAACTTGCTTCATGTCTTGGAGAGAGCAAGCATTTGGATCTTGGTAACCGAGAGTACCACGGAACAGTACAAACCTAGGGAATACTCCCTGGAGGGAAGTTGGGGTTCAAATAACTCCAGCGAGTTATTTGTTAAATGAACTTGGTTTGTTCATATTTATACTCAAGGGGAAATCTTCCTACAACAAATTATAGGGATCTGGGAACTAGAAAAGCCAACATCTGTTAATAGGATGGAGTTCTACATGATAGAAAATCATATATTCACAGCACACAAAGCGTTAGAACTGAAAACGACCTTCAGAATAATTTAGCACAATGCCGGTATTTTAAAATGAGGAAACCAAAGTCACCACATTGTACGGGATTCTCTTTGGCTTGGGCCGTTTTTTCATTGAAAAGGTATATACAAAAAGCCCATACCTTCCTTGGATAAGTCCAATATACATTTAATCACAATTTGTGAATATCCCTCTGATAAACTCCAAACATCTGCACTTTATTGAAAGGAAAAGAAAGCATTATATTAAGGATTGCACAGGATTGGTGAAGAAGCCGGGAACTATAGGATAACCTTACTTGTGACTCCAGGCCAACACGGGTAGCACCTGGATAAAGCTGGACATTTACTTTTCATTTGGTTCGATGCTGATCACGAAGAGTTAGTGGAAGCCCTATTCTCCATGTGAACAACACATCACTGACTCAATAAAAATAATCCAGGTAAATACATCTGCTGACTGAATTCACATTTTAAGATGCTTTTGCTCTGAATTATATAGACTTGTACACTCTCATAGGGAGTTACTAGCTGCATGTGGCTATTTAAATTCAGGTTAACGGAAGTCAACTGAAATGAAATTGAAAATTTAGTCCCTCTTTGCACCAGCCATATTTCAAGGTCTCAGGAGTTACCTGAATCCCAGGCTAGTGGCTGCCATGTTGAACAGTATAAAACAGGGCATTCTACCTTTACAGGGATTCCTACTGAACAAGTCCGATAAAAACAGGTCTCTACATCTGCCACTCTCCTCTACCTTTGAGATAAGGAAGATGAGAGCTACTGGTGACATTTCCCGTATCTCTTATCCTAAAAACTGTGCAAGACTGTATCTGTTGTGAAGCTTGCTAGACATCAGCACTCTTGAAAGAGATGTTTGCCCCTTCCACAGCCCAAGAAAATACAGCTCCCTTCTACCCAAATCGAATTTAAAACCAGAAATTTAGAGTTACTTGGAAAAGATTAGACATTAGCTCTTCCCCAGTGCCTATGCTAAATGTTTCGGCAAAGACATAGGACATAGTTAAGACAGCTGCATGGTGAGTTTGTCCGGAACCATCATATGATCCAACCTCACAGAGCTTGACACCATTGTTAAGCAAAATGTGTTTCATGCAAGGTGGCATTTATTTCCATTGAATGATGTTCTTCATAATTTGAAATACGTATCTGAGACATTCTCTCATCTCTTTACCTTCACTCTATGGCTTTGGTCTAGAAAACACAGACTGCCCCTTGAGTACAACATCAAGACCTTGGTGATCATTTGTTTTCATGGGCATAGAAACAGCAAGACTGATCTTAGCTAAACTGTGGTTCCTAAAGAACTAGAGATCACCATCTGAGCAACTCAGTGTCCAGTCCCACGGGCTCTGAAATCCCATTTCTGATAGCTAGGAATAAAACTAGTATATAATCAAACATGTTCAGAAAAAATATATAAGGAACAGCTCTGAATCTCAATCCCAAGTGTCTGGATGAGCACTGTAAAATGAACGGTCAACTTCATTTTCCCTTCTGTATGTCATTATGCAGCTACTTCAGTGTGGGTTAAATATGGACAAATGTTCTTCCTCTTCACTTCTGGTTACATAACCAATTTGGTTGCATGGTATAGCCTGGAAGGCAGAGATACAACCTTTCCTAAAATATTGATGGTGCACGATGAGAATAAAGACTAAGTCTGCTTTGTCTAATCTCATGTGGGAAAAGAGCCTGGGTTATTCCCAACTTCAGCACTAACAGAAGGCCATCGTCGGGCAAATTATTTTCATTCTGCTGGTCCTTCCATCACACTTAAATCGGTGAAGACGTTTAGCAGCTCCAACTCTTAAGACAGTCCCAAATGACCCCAACAAATTCACAGCCCTTGATAGAGGGAGTTAAGTTCTCCGGTTCCTGCCAGTTTGGAAAACTCTGCCTTCTGGAAGGGGATGGTAAAGTGGCACATACAGAAAGACTGAAGTGTTAGCTCCACTCTGAATGAACCAAGTTCAGGTGTGGCCCTTACTGTCTCCACCCATGACTGCAAGGACACTGAGACAGCACAGGTGAATCAATCAGGAGAACCAGTGGAGGGTCTGGCTAGCTGGGTGAGCATTTTACAACTGTTCCCAAGGGAACAGTTGTAAAAGATAATGTGTTTCATATTCCAGGTGGACTCTTGACTCTTTAAAAGCAAAGGCAAACCTAAAACAAAACAAAACAAAAAGACCAGAAAAAAACAAAACCCCAAAAAGCCAAAACCACAACAACAAAAAAAACCCTGAGCATAGGTTGGACAGGAGAATTTTGTTTCTCTGGTATTTTCAGGGTGACACACTCTTTTTATCAGCAGCACAAGCCTGGAATTCCTGAGGCTGCACTCATATCCTGAATTCAGTTTTTACGTAAAACCTCCATTGATTGGGATGGGAGTTTCATGAGTCTAACAATGGCCGGATACGAGGGAGGGAAAGGAGGAATATGTGGTGTTTGGTCTGTACAGATGCAGAGGGGAGAGTGTCTTTATAGGCAATGAGATAGGAATAAGTAGCTAATTGGAAAAATTAAACAAATGCAAGTAAGCCTTGGGAATCATTAAAGGCAGAAGAAAGCAACCCCATAGATTCAGTCTAAGCGACCTTTATCATCTGTTATGTTCAAACACTGACTTGGTTGGACTAATAGCGAAGGTAGTCATAACTAGCATTTTCACAGTGCTTTGCAATTACAGAGTGCTTTTACTCCTGTACTTATTTCGATTCTTACAATTAGCCAGTATGGCAGCTGGGAAACTTAACATTACTTATTATTATTATCATTAGTATTCCCGTTTTACAGATAGGAAAGGAGGAGATTAGAGAAGCTAATAACTGGCCTAAGAACACAACTAAGAAGTGGGTTTAAATCTAGATTTTCACACTTCGAGTGGCACATGGCTTTCATGGAACCATTCTGCCACTGTCCTAACGGTTTACAAAACCCTCTGGCATCTCACTACTGGCTTTCGCATGATTTTTGTGTCCCCCTTCTTTGCAAGAAGCACCACACAGCACACAAGCATTCCCGCATTACGTTGTGTGAGCACAAAGTTGTATTTTGTAACTCAGGCTGACTGAATACTATTAACCAGCCCCTGACAATGAAGAGAGAAGGACGATCCCTAGTAAAAAGTTCAAATAAGGCTCCAGAAGCTAAAATGTTACATATTTTACAATTGACAAGAACAACCATATAATGAGCCACCCAATAGTCAAACTGTAGCAATTAATTAATGCCTTTCTTCAAGAAATTCAAAGCAACTCATCACTCCAGACTTTTTTTTTTTTTTTTTTTTTTTACCAAATCCGTGGGAGAAGAGGGTTACTGCTAGTAGTTTCAATTCTTCGGGGTGGATGGAGAAGCTGAGGTTGAGAAAGGGAGAGTAACTTGCCCAAAGTCATCCAGCCGGCCTAAGGACAAACCAGGACCAGAACTGAAATTACCCAACCCTGGTGCCCGTTTTGGTGCTTCAGACAGACTGATGGATAGGCTAGGGAGCCCCTCACCTGGGGAGCCCAGACCTGCTCCATCAGACACCTCTGCCCTTAGTGCAGAGGTGTACCCAGATAAGCTCACCATCAAAGCTTATTCATGTCTATGAGAAAGGGGGCGAGAACAAGGCTTGCTGTTGCAAGAACACTAACCCCCTCCAATCAGAAGGGAGTTGAAAACAACATGAGTATCTGGAAAATGCCATTCCACCTGTTGCTCCTGCCATGAGACGGACCTCTCAACCAACAGCTTGTCGACGCTGACTGGCTGCATTAGGAAAGACTCCCATGTCTCATGTAACGGTCCCCTGACCCTTTTCGAAGACCTGAGCTTAGGGCCAACCCTCCCTCCTTCAGTGATGGGCCCACCTTCAGTAATACCCCTTCTTATTCCATAGGAGTTCACCTTCACTGAGGCATCAGTCTCTCTCTTTCCCCTTGGAAATGTGCATGTTTTCGGCACACTAGTTAAACATTCTCTCCTGTTTCCAATTATTTTTAACAATTAAGCATGCAAATGTCTGAGCAAAATTTATTAAACTTCTTTGGGCTTTAAGGAGGGGAAAAAAAAGATGAACCAACATGAATCTGAATCATCAAAGAGCTCTTACAAAACCAGCATTTTGAGCCTTTAATTGGAAGTGAATCAGAAACAGGCGTGTGAAATTTCCCATGAAATGTACACAGGGTTTAAAAATCAAGGAGAGGGAAAAAAGAAAAAAAAAAGGTGCTCTGGGCAGAGAAGAGTCTGGGTCATATCCACTCCAATGTGATGGGAAGAATTGGTTAATTCCGATAAGCTCCAAACCCAGTCCCATTGCCTGATCCTGGCTCATCTATGAGAGTTTTCGGGGCAAACTCTAAGAGGGCAGTGAGGATGACCATGGTACTTCGGTACCACACTACAGACCCAGTAGGGACATGGAGATTCACCGATCTCCAGAAGGAAGGGCTCAGAGGCTCCAGCGGCTAGAGGAGCAGCACAGTCACACCTGGATCCCTTCACGGAGGCTCCCAGGAAAAATCTCCACATGCCAGTTCTCCTGAGATGTTATTTCCAGAAGAGTAGTGTGCTCCTTCTCCCTCCCGTTTCTAGAAAAAGTGCAGAAAGTACAGGTGCCCCTCAAGTTCTTGACCTCTGGGGATGTCCTATGCTGCACCAAAGACCCTACTTGAACAAGGTGACCTACACCCTTTGGCCCAACATGCTCTTATTGAGGGGAATTCCAAGGTCTGTACAAGGTTCTCTACAGATGGGATTATCAAGGCTGAGGTTGCTGCCTGAGATAAGCCATGGATCTGTGTTCTAGAGTTCCTCACCAGTCACTCTGTACCTGGTACCCTCCTGCTCACACATGGGGGTCCGGTCCCGCCCTTCCCTTTGGCATTGACTCCAGTCATTCCCAAACCCACGCTCACACCCTCCCCTCATGCTGTATAGTTTCTGAGTTACTTTCCTCTTTGAAGCACCCTATCAATGTCTTTTCATCCAGAGATGATTACACTGAGGACTGGGGTGGGAGAAATCAGTGTGAATTACAATGGTGAATTAACCCTCTCCTCTTAGAAATACCTTGCTTGCCTGGGGAGGTACATTTCAGTTTCAATTTGACTTCCATTTCAAATCAGTGATCTTTGTACGAAAAAAAAAAAAAGCAAGAAAAGGTGACTAGTAACGTTCAGGTGGCTGCATGATTGCTTAGCTGTCTAGCTGGTGTCTATGGAAAGTGCCGCCTCCAATTCCTCAGGCGTATTATACAGTTGTAAGGAAACAAGACAGGTGAACAATGAAAGCATGAATTCACGAAATCTTGATAACTTTGCTCCTGGAAACACCCTTATTGCAAATGCGTTGTTTGGGCACAGGAATACCAAAAGCTGCTCTGAGTAGCTTTTGCCTGGTTCTCATCTTCGGACACATCCCAACCTGAAACCTCAGTGATCTCTCCTGTGCACTGGCCTGTTATCTTCTAAGAGAACTGGGGCACACTCTCAGTTGACAACTTGTGATATTTGCCCTAGGCGAAATGACAGGGCTGTTGATAGCTCCCTGACTTGGGTCCCTATTTCTCCGGATTATGCCTAAAAGTTTTTCAGAAATAATGCACACAGCAGGTGGTGATGCCAAGTGATAAGGGGTGATGTGGCATCCACCAGGCAAGAGAGGAAAGCAGCGCCTTCATCCCAATTTCTGGAATTTCTTTTTCAACTGACGTCAATGACCCTTTGGATAGACTTCAAAGCTTCTTATAGGCAGGTTTCTAGAGTTAGAACTTCAAACATTGCTGGAATGAGATCTCTAAAGAAGAGGGTTTCTTTGCTGCCTGTGGGGTTGAGTTAGGATAACAAAAGAGTAAACCCTCATGCAGAGTCATTCCATGTAACTCTCGAAAGCATGCTTGTGGGGGGGGGGTTGCGGGGTGCTCGTGGGGTGTTAGTGAGCAGAATGGGCTCAATTTCCCCCTTTGAATGAAATCACACTACCACTAGGATGAGTTCAAGTGGCTCGTTGACCCCTGATAATTGCATGTGGGGTCCATTGGGCTACTGTACGGCACATTGTGGAAAATGGCAAAGGCAGGTCCTCGGCCCTATGCACTGAGAGTGAACATTTTTTAAATAATAGCTTCTTCGGTGCTAAATTATGTTTGGTCCCAAGTATCCTTGGAGCTCTGGTTTTCTTTGTTCTGCCAAAGGAAAAAGGAAATAAATCAGGAAGCTGGGCCAGTCCACAGGAAGTCTCACTCGGGCTGATAAAGGAACCCATGTAAGCTAGCCGTGGAAGCAGTTATAAGTCAATCAGCCTTGAAATAACAAGAAAGACTATTCAGGAGAAACTGGAGTTCCACTTAGCCTTTCTCGATGGTTTCCTTTTAACCTTGCAAAACATTCCCTCCTTTGTGTTTTGTGTAAGCCCCCAATGTGGGATGGTGTGTTTTTTAAGCATGTGTAGTGTGTGTGTGTGTGTGTGTGTGTGTGTGTGTGTGTGTGAAAGAGCATGAGAAGGAAAGCAAGAGTTAGAACAAGTGAGAAGGGGGGCGTGGTAAAGGAGGAAGCATTGTCAAGGCAAAGAATATGCTATTCTCCATTAAGCTGTAACAGCCTGTCTTTTTATGATCTCGCTAGCCCACGAAAGTACAAGAGAACCTGTTGGTTTCATGCTCACTTGTCTGCTGTCCTCATATTGCACCTGTTGGCAAAGTCGGACGGGGACTCTTCCCCAGGGAAAATACAGGGCTTAGGCCTTCTTGAGTAAAGGGTGGTAAAGAATTGAGATACACCACGAATCTGACCTGTGGGGGCTAAGGGTGAGGTCACTTAGACTAAAGGACATGACAACAACAAAATCTACATGGTATATGGGTTCATCTAGGATCCTAAACTTCATGGATGTATGTGTCCACTGGCAATGCATCACTGGCAATGCATCACTGTGGCTAAGCTCATGAGCCTTGTGGGCAAACAGGATTTGCTTCAAATCATTGCTTTTCCACTTTCTACCTTTATGATCTTGGGTAAGTGACTCCACCTTTCCAGAATGGAAGTGATGCATACATCATAGGGTTGGTACAAGGATCAAAGACGGGCATGTCTATAAAGGCAAACACAGATACTGGCACCCAGCAAGAGCTAGAGAAAGAGCTTTTTTCTTTCTGATGACTCTGATTGCTCCTCCTTTCTCCTCATGCTATCTGTCCTCAGATGGAAGGCAAGTGAGTCTCTCACTCTTAAGTAAGAAGTAGGGAAAGACAGGCCTTAGCTAGAGCCATTGGGGTTCAGGTAAAATAGAGGGTGATACAGTTTCAAACTGAATTGGGGCCTTTTTGGGGTTGACTGTGTTTTTGCCCATAGCACAGCATCACTTCCTGTTTTAAGAAGAAGAAAAAAAGCCTTCCAGAAAACTCATTAAGAGGCTCAGAATTCTTCTTGGACATCAAATAAGTCCTCAAAATATCGTTTTTTTAAGAGTTAAGTGTAAATGAATCAAAACCAGACGAATTCAATTTCCCTTCAATTAAACAGGATTTTTTTTTTTTTAAGTTCAGGGGAAAGGCACTTGGGGCCAAATGTGTTTTGGGTTTTAAATGAGACCAAATTTTGGAAAAGAGTATAAGACCCCATAGCAGAATCAGGCCCTATTCTTAGTTTGCATTAATGCAAAGGGATTAGCACAGCTCCAGTGTCACTTGGTAATAAAAACAACCAGCTCACAGAAAGTCACAAAGCACCTCCTAAGAGCCCCAGGCTTCAACTAGCCTCAAAGATCATTCTAGAATTTAGCCCCGAGATTGTGGGCAAGAGCCACATGGGCCCAGACAGAACTTCTATGAAAAGCTCAGTCATCCATGCCTCCAAACAAATGTTTTTAAAGACTGTCAGTGATCAGAGTTTTATGAGCATGGAAGCTGAAAGGAAAATTTGAAATTATACCCACACCGTATGCACCAGAAAACATTTAGCATGAGAAATTTTACATGAATTCTCAAAGACTGAAGTGACTTGCCTAAGACCCCATCATTCATTTACAGCAGAGCGGGGGCTGGAACTCAGGTCTCTGAATCCTAGGCTGGAGAGGTTTTCTCTGTATTTACCACAAAGTGGGACCCAAAGGTCTCTGAGGTCAGCACATTTGGGTGAGAACGCTGGTGCCCAGCCCATTTTTTACAAATCTATTTCTAAATTCCCTCTTTATTTTTTATGTCCGCTTTTTTTAAATTTAAAAAGTAATATATCCTAGTGACTAAAAAAATCAAAGACTACCTAAGTTCATAGTGTGAAAAATAAAAGTCTACTTCTCTCTGCCCAGAAGCAACCACTGTTTATAGCCTCTTGTATATTTTTCTAGAAATTATCAACGCATAAACATGCATATGTGTGCATTTTCAATTTTTTTTTTTTTTTACAAAAACGAGACCACACATTTTGTAACTTGCTTTTTTCCATGGGACATTTTACCCCGGGGAACTGTCTAAATCAGTGTGTATAGACAATTGATTTTATTACACAGAAGTTGCATGGTATTTTCTTATAAGCATCATCCATAATGTCTTTAAAAAGTGCCCTGTTGATGGATGTTTAGATTCTTTCCAATTTTTGCCATTATGACGGTACAATAACTATCGTGTGCATACATTTTTCATATCTGACTGAACATGTCTATAAGATAAATTTTCAGAAATTGGACTTGTTACCAAATTTCTGTAAGTATTTAATATCTCAATCGATGTTTCCAATTGACATGTCCTCCAGAATGACTATACCAAGCCAGATTCTCACCCATAGGGTAAGACAGTGAAATTTCTGTCTTACCTTTCTGTCTAACATGAGGCAATTTTAAGCTGTTTTAATCTTTGCTGTACTGCACTCATAGGTGATAAATGTTGGAATTTCATGATTTTCATTTGAATATCATTAGGCACATGCTTGAAATTCTTTTCACAGGTCTATTGGCCATTTGTATTTCTTTTTCTAGCATCGTCTATCATAGCATTTTTGCCTACTTTTCTGCTAACTGGTCTACCTTTTTGTTATTAACTCATAAGAAATCTAGGATCCTAGGAATTTTGCTTTTTGTTTTATTCCCTAGAAATATTCTTCCTCATTTTCTCATTTATCTTTGCACTTGATTTATGGTGTTTTTCTCTGTGTTAAAATATATGTAGAGGACCTACAGCTGAGAAAGGGAGAATAAGAAGTCCTTTCCTTGACCGAAGCCCTGGTTTTCCAAAAATGTCCATACAACAGACGAGTATCACCAAGAGTGAAGGTGTGATGGAAATTATAAGCTGGATGTTATCCTTGGGAAAATGTCCCTACATTTATTTACAGTAAAAAGCCACAAATAAAGATTTGCCCAATAGGTATTGCTGCTTTTGGAATCTCCAAGAGTCAGAGCTTAAAATCCAAAAGCAGAGAAAGCCCTATTCTCTAGAAGGTCGGAAGAACTATTATAGACAACTTGTTCTTGTTCACTTACGTGGAGTTCTGTTGAGAACTGTGCCTGGCTATATCATTCAATTTGGAGTTGAATGAATAAATGAATGAGTATGAATTAAATGATGAATGCCTAAAGGCAAAATGACTCTTCAGGCATAAGAATTTAGATTTAACTCTATGCATTTACACAGATGGTAACAGCATTAACTTAAAGACAGCTCGAAAACTGAGTACATTTCTGCTACATGAACAATAGTGCAACATTGTCCATGCTTGGACTCCTTCACACTGAAAACCAATGAATACCCATGTATCTAGACCCAACAAATCTGCTACTGGCATGTTAGATTCCAGGAGACATGTGAAACCCACACATGTCTAGAAACGTAGGGTTAGAGCTCCATGGCATGGGTAATTCTGGCCTCCTGCACGTGTGCGCTGCGATGTGACATAGGTCTTTCATTACCTTGGACACATACCACTGTCTGAGTAAATGGGCCCTGTTCTTGTGAAAACATTTCAGTTTTCAAGTCTACATTCTCTAGGAGGTAACTTGAAAATTTTACATACTCTGAGATTTTGATCATGAACTAAATGCCCGGTACCCTGTTTCCCGAAGATGGGAACTATATTAAATATGTCAGCATTTTTGTTCATTTTTGTAGGTATGACTCAGAAGCTGCTATAAAGTGGGACTGAATGACCTGGAAGTAAATCTGAACACTTAATCTCTGATCCTATTTGGAATGATGGTGATAACTGAGTTTCTGGTGTGCTTGGGTGAAATTTCAGCATGAGGTGAAATTTCAGCATGAGGTGATAGGCACAACTGAACTACGAAAGTCTGTCAGACCTGTTTGACTTTCTATCGAAATTTGATTTGAGTCTCAGGGAAACAACCTTTCCTTTTGTCTCTTCTCAACTACTATCTGCTGACTCATTCTCAAAGGGAACTAACATTGTACCCCAGGATAGCCTGCCGAATTGAAAAGAGGGCTTGTGGTGTAATCTCTGGAACACTGTCATTTAAACGACACGTTTAAATGAGTGAAAGAAAAAAATCACATTTTTATGAGCTCTGGTTAAGTAGAGTTTCTCCTCCTTCTCCTGATTCCTTATTTAATAAACAGGTATCTTCAAAGGCAGCTGAGAGCGTGGTCCGGTTCCTTGAGCCTATCACTGGCTGACGCCTCCTGTCAACTATTCACTTCTTGTGGCCACATGTGTCCACTTGTGGACAGTGATGCAGCCACTCCCTTCTCCATTTCCTAAGGAGCTGGACGTGGACAGGAGGGGTTCCATTCCTAAGAGATTTGTACATCTGTGTTGGTCATCCCTCTCGTCAAGATTTTTTGATTCCTCCTTTCTAGACCTAAATTCTTTGTTATGGTATTGAAGATCCTCCAGAATCCAATTACACCCAATCTTCCCACTCCTACCTTTTCCTTCATATGCATCCCCCCATCACCACCTCACCAAAGTATTCCGATTTCTGAGAAAGTCCCTGAACCGTATCTTCTTGGGCAAGTCCTGCCCATCCTTCACAGCCAAGGTCCACCTATGCCAAGAGGCTGTGTGTATAGAAAAAGCAAGTATTCTGGAATCAGAAACCCCAGGCTCAAAACTGCTCTGTCATCGATCAGCTGTCATCTTAGATAACTTACCTAACCTCCCTGAACTTTAACTTCTCCCATCCAAAATGGAGACGGGATGGTATTAGCTCCCACCGGGCTGTCAGGCTATCAGGCTGTCGTGAGGATTAATGATGAGGGTTTATGCAAAAGTGCTTTGTAAACAGAAGGGACCATATAAATAACTAGTGGTGTTAGGTCTTTCTGGGTCTCCCTAGTTGAAATTGCTCCTTCCTTCCTTGAGGCTAGCGTAACACTTATTGCATTCTTCCATGCACACACCCGGCTTATCCTCCTGCTGTCTCCAGAACAGTAGCCCTTTTGGCACTGGTGTTCTATCTTGACCCCACTCCCTTACCCTGCATTACAGTCATGCAAAAGACCTTACTGATTTGCATGGTTGCTGACTTGTATTCATATGGCTGCCATCAGTTTATGATGCCAATGAGGCTAAGGTTATAGATTCCCATAAAGCCAGCCAGCTTCACACACCTAAAGGATTATTCCCTAGACAGTCTAATCCTGTCAAACTTCCACGATATCACCGCTAAGGGTGACAACATGGATAAAGCAAAACCCCGCTCATTGCTTCTGGGAAACATCTCAAGGCTCTAGGCAACTGATGCTGGATCTTTGAGGTCAGTAGAAGCATGACAGTGACATCACTTAGTAGTACCATCCCACCGATGAACTGATATGTGGATAGGATTAGCACTGTAGATATAAGTCATTAAAGATACAGAAAATGAAGCAGAGTATAGTCTTCTGCAAGGAAAACACACCTGCACAGATCTGAGGTTTCTAGAAAAGCTATTACTCTGGTTGATGATTTTGTGAGATTGTGTGTGTGTGTGTGTGTGTGTGTGTGTGTGTGTGTGTACATAGTGACCAATATCGTTTATCCTTCTCAATTTGTCACAAAACAACAAGCCAAAGATAGAAAGACTGTTCTAATGACAGGCCAAAAAAAGAAAGTCATGTTATTCAAAACAAACAAAACCAAACCATTATTTTGGACCTTCATAATGTAGCTAATTGTTTAAAGTAAATGAAAATAGTAGATTTTCAATTCTCACTCTAGATAGTTGGTCCCTAATCTGAAAAACCTGTCTATCAAGCTTCAGATAGAATAAGACTTTTTTCAGAGAAGACTAGGACGGCCTGAGTATTGACTTACAATTTGAGGATATTTTTTGAAGTTTGAGGTAGGATAAAGGCCTCAGTCCATTAGAAATCCTGCCTGGTGATTCATCATCATAGAATTTTTCCCAAATTTTTTATTTTTATTATTTTTTTTGCCCAGGCAACTCAGTACTAGCATTAAACTAATATTACATTTCTAGAAAACAGACTTGATTTAAATCAATCACTTTTTAAAACCGAATGCCAAGTTAACTGGTTAACCCCAGAAAGGAGCAGACGTTGAAATCGGAAATCTTGTTTAATGCAGTTGTTATTTAAAACCTGCTAACTACACAGTCTGAAAGATGGGTTTATAAGTTATATTATAATGCATCTGAGTATATTTTGTTTAAATCACCAAATATCCAATTATTAAAGGAACTGAAATAGGAATTCAGCCCACCTACCCCCAGTCTATAGAGGGACCTATAGGCTATTTAAGCAAAATCCTGTATTTTTGTTGTCTCCTGGTAACGGAGACTTTGTTTGTCTATAGGAAAAGAAGTATTTATTTTGGAAAACAGCTATATAAAAATCCTATCTGAGAATTTGGAATTTTTTTTAAAGCATGAACATAATTCAAGATGATAGTAATAAATTTTTCATTAAATAACAGATACGTCTTTAGTTCAAAGTGCCAGATTCCTCATTTCTTTAAAGGCTTCTCTCTCTGTCTTTCTCTGTCTGCCTCTCTCTCACACACACATGGTCTTCAGGACTCTATAATTCATGGCATTGTAATGAAAGCAAATGAAATCTTCACAGTGTGGTGGAAAGAGCACTAGCCTGAGGGTTAGCATCCCTGAATTCCTCTCTCGATTCTGTCAGTAGTTAGCTGTGTGAGTTGTGTGTCATTAAACAACTCTGGGCCTCAGTTTCCTCACCCATAGAATGAGTATATTGAGCTCAATAATCCCGAAAGTTCTCAAGTTGAAAACCTATAAACTTGACCTTGAATGGCAGGAGAAGTGGAAGGAAGATTTCTGTGGGACTTATTTGCCAAGGAAACAGGATTCACCATTTGATAACTACCTGAGGGGAGCAATTCTATGTGGTCCTGGGGACAGAGAAACTGACATAGTACTGTCTTGCCTGGAGTTCTCGTGACTCCAGGTGATAGGAAGGTTAAAAGGTGGTGGGGGTGCGCAGGGGGAGGCAATTCACCCTTCCAAGTCCAGGCAGTGTCCTTTTTCGAGGACAGATGTAGGGTCTTTGTTCCCAGTGTTCCTCACTCTGCTGGTTTCTACTCAGATACCGTACCGAAGTTTCCAGACTGGAAAGCACTGTCCTGTCAGCCATAACCTACCCCCCTGGTCCCATCTGCCACACACACTCTCTGCTGGCTTACAGAACCCAGTGGGGCCCTCCACCTATGTTTCCCATTTTGTTCTCCCATCATTTAGGGGATAATACTGTGCTGCCATTTCCCAAGGCAAAGGATGAAGACTAATAGTTTCTCTGCTCCATTTTGACTTTATTTGATTGCATCCTCCCCAGGTATACCGGCTGATACAGCCACATCGCCTTCTACCCTCTAACCTGCCTCTTCGTTCTTGAGGAAATGTGTCAGCCTTAGACACGGAATTATTTATTTAGGTGCCTATCTCCTCTATGAGAGTATACATTCTAGCAGGGTTTTGATAACCACTTTTATTCTCAACAGAGAAAGCAGAACCTTGGAACATAATAGACACATAATCGATATTGGCTGAATTAATAAAATATGTATTATAGGACATCCAGACCTGTGATCTGATGCTTTGACCAATCGATCCCCACAAGCCCTTGTTCCCAAGGAGGAATTCAATGAATGTACATTCCACTAAGGTACCAGACTTTATTTAATCCTCACTGTGATTTCTGACAAGGGGGTGCTTTGGCCCCATTTTACAGATGAGAAAACTGACATTCAAGTAGCTTAAGGGCCTTGCAGTAGGGCACATGGCAACTGAGTAGCAGCTGAGAATGAACTCAGGTTTTCTGACTTTCAGTCCACTGTGCATTTCCCTGTTTCATCTGCCACGTCCGCATCTTCTCTGATTATTTCCGCATCTTTAATGGTACCATGTGCATTGAATCAAGCTTTCATAGATGGAATAACTAGATTCAATGGAAGACTGCCTAGAACTAAGATGCAGATTTTGAAACCAGGTCATCTTTTGAGCAGCAACCAGTATCACGTGATTTTCAACACTGATAATATCACTGTGGGGAGCAGGGGTGGGGTAGGTGTTGTTTAATATCGTAGGTTAACTTGTCTGTGGCAAAGAAGAGTAGAATGGCTCCTGAAAATTTTGGTATTCCCAACGTGATGCTCAGATCCTTCCCAGGAGACATTCTTGGAAAGGAGGAGAGAACACGACACTTATAACAAGGGCGGCGAGATTAAGATTTTGAAATCACACAAAGTTGTGCAAATTGTGCACAAAATAAAAAGCTTCTGCAAAGCAACCCAGACTTCCCTGGCATCCTGGACCAAATACCTCCTTAGTGTGGAGACCCATAGGTATTTTGAAATATAGACACGCCTTATATTTGAGGAAGAAACGTGCAGGTGCATAAAAATCACATTCCAGAATTACGCAAAGATGATTTGTCAAGGTCACTCAAACTGGGAACACACATTCTAGATTTCTGTCTACAGACCTCCATCTGTACGGAAGTGAATTTCGTGGACATGCAGGTACATGTCCTTTGAGAGCATATAAGCACAATATTTTAGGAACCGAGTATTGGAAAGATATACTGCAGAGGGAACTTTGTTCCCCTGATTCATTTGTACAAAGACTTTGAAGTTCAAACAGGTTCAATGGACCATGCATTCTCATGTGAGAGGCTAGAAATCTACTGGCCTCCCCTTGTCCACTGTCCCCTACAAACACAGTGTTTGAACCCTTGCAGGAATAGGGTCTAGGAACCTCAAGATCCAAAGGTCACACAGGAACAGGAAACTGTGGCTTTTGCACAATTTAAATACCGAAGTATACATTAACAACTCCATCCTTGAGCATTTGGGGGACTGAAGTCCCTCCCCAGGACTTGAGAAGCCACTGCTCTCTGGGTGGGTCTGTGGAGCCTGGTCACCTGGAGGAGAGACCAGGGTGCTCCTGAGGAGAGTTTGGAGGGACTCACAGGCTCCCGCCACCCACATGAAAAGGAAGACCTTCACCTCCATCCTTAGCAGGAGGGATCAGGGCCCTTGTCTAAGCCTGTTCTCACTGTCTGCCATGCCAATCCTTGTGTGTGTCTCTAAAGAGGTTAGCACATCCTGGGTACACAGACCACAGCTTCCTCCATTTGCTCAGGGCCTTAGAGGTCTGAGCATCGTGAAGATATTGCTTCACTTCTCCTTAGGGTGTCCACATCAAGACCCTGGAGCCATCTTGCCACCCTTCCGGATCTCGGAGGGAGAGCTGATAGGTGTCCTAATGCGGGGGGAGTTTTCTAGAGTGGAGCATCCTTTTACCAAACCAGAGACACGCAGACACTTGCAGGCGCACACCAGCATGAAGAGAAACAGGCATAAGTGACCAGGGGCCACCTCCACGCTCGCCACAGGAACCGTCCTCAGCCCCACACACTTTAAACTGGAAGAACCCAGACTCGCACAGGTTCCTCGCAAAACTGAGTACAATCAGTTATCTCATCTCCAGATTTTCAAGTTCCTTCTGTTGGTGCCTTTTACCTAAGTCAGCATGTTTCAAACTTTCAGAAAAAAACCTTAGAAAATAAAAACCACTACTCCACCCAAATGATAAAAATCTTTTAAATTCTCCAAGCACAACATCTTCATCCTCTCTTAACTCAGCCCTGAGCGAGGAGTTGATTCCTTTGGGTTCTGGGGAATGGCGGGCTCTGCCAGTCCCCACCTCACCAGCCTAATAGTTTTTCCAGACTGACTCTTGCTTGGGGTTGCGGGACAGCCTGGAAACCGACTCCAGGTCCCATTCATTCCTCTCGGTCCTCTAAGGTCAGTCACTTAGGGGGTGTCCCTCCTCTGGGCTCCCGGCCCCACTTCCCCCTTCCAGAAGGAGCAGGCAGTCAACACTCCTGAAGACTGACACGAAACGCAGACCCTCATCCATCCCTCTGGGCTGCGTTTTGCAGCTTAGAGGCAGGCGTGAGGTGTGGGGCGAAGGTGGGGAGGGGGGGGGGATTTGGCAGGGCGGTCGCCGGGCCGTGGGCTCAGCGCCTGCCACCGCAGGAGCAGCGGCTCTGCAGGGCGGAGGACCCTCTTTGGGAAGACCCCGGAGCCCTAGCCCTGGAGCCGGCGCACGCCTGGGCGCGGAGAGCCCCGGGGCCGCGGCCGGGGCGCGGGGGAGCGGCGCCGACCCAGGCTGCAGAGAGATCTCCTGCCCGCGGAGCGCAGAGGCCGGCCCGTCAGTCCCGGGGAGCCGGCGGCTCTCGAGCGCCAGAGAGCTCAGCAACACAAGTACCAAGAGGAAGGGAAACCAGCCCGCGCTGACATGTAAACAGGGACTTCCATCTGGAGGAGCCAGCTCACACAGACCCCCAAGCACACTCACTTGCACCCCGATCCGCCTGCACCCCACCCACTTGCCCGCCCCAGGGCCCTCCAGGCGGGGGACCAGAGCTGGTGGAGGCTGCAGCTCCCGCCCCCGTCGCCTTCGGCCTCGGGTAAGAGGAAGCCAGCCGCCAGGCGAGTGCCCAGCGCCGGGGCCACGGCGCCCAGCTTGCCCGGTAGGAGTGGTGGACCCGGAGGTCTCCAGCCCCAGGCTTTGGTCCGCGCCCGAGCTCCCCGGTTTCACGCGGACCCCCGCCCGCAGCCCGGCCCGCAGCGCGTAGGTGGCGGCCGGACGCGGCTCTGGGACAAGGGGTGCCGGAGGAGATCGCTGTCGGTGGTGAGCCCGGAGGGTCGCCCCCGCGAGTGAGACTCGCCACCCGAGCGCGGGAGGAGACGGCGCGAAGCCGGGGCACGGAAGGAAGAGAGAGTGGCCACGTCTTCCGGGACCCCGGCGTCCCGCGCCAAGCCTGCCCGCTGCCTCGCCGCCCCGGCCGGCCCCGCCGCTCCCGCGCCCACTGCCCCATCGCTTACCTTAATAGTCCCGTCCATTTGGCCAAGTCTGCAGCCGAGCCCCCCAATATTCCACACATTGACCCGGTTACAGCCTGACCTCGCAGCCCCTTCGGATTAGCCCGGCGCGGCCTCCCTGGCGCCCTGGGCCCTCCCTGCGTGCCCCCCACGAGCGCCCTGCCCTCGCTCCCCTGTGCACGTTTGTTGTTGTAGCGGAGCGAAAAAGAGACAGTTAACCGGATGAAACTTTTTTTCAGCTAATTTTGGGAAGTGACTTCACTTTGCGAATCGGGGAGGAAGTCCTATCTCTCTCTCTCTCTCTCTCTCTCTCTCTCTCTCTCTCTCTCTCTCTCTCTGTGTCTCGCGCTCTCCTCTCCTCTCCCCTCTGCTCTCCCTCGTCTTCCCTCCCCCCACACCCCCTCTTCCTCCCCTCTGCTGGTCCTGCTTTTCGCATCACACACACTATATAAATATACCCGGAGATGCCTAGATACATTCATGCGCAGCGCACACAGGATACTTGCTCCTGGGAGATAAGAGCGAGCTGGGAACAATGCCGGGGTCCACGCCCGGCGCCCGCACCCTGATTCCCGCAGTCTGCACCCCCACCCCCAACACCTTCCCCAAAAGTCCAAAACCAAACGTCTTTGGCCTCCTTCCTTTTCCCGGGCCGTTGGCCGAAGGTGGCCCTCCTGACTCATTCACTTTCCGTTTCTTCCCACAGATACGTTCAGTAATGCTTTTTCCAGTCGGAGTCAAACTTATTGGGGGTTGGGGGGAGTTTAGTCGGGCTGGGGATAACCTGGAGCCTACTGCCCGGGAAGATCCGGACGCAGACCGGAGCAAACCAACCATTAAAAAATGCATCCAATGGGAATTTTTCCGCTCGGGCCCTCGGCTGCCGAGTCGCGGTAGACCCGGAGCGGTTCACCGGTCGACGCGGACTCGGGGCGCTTTCGGAAGGACCCCACCGTCCGGGGCGCGGACTAGGCTCCCAGCGCATTGTTAGCAGAAGGGCGCCCTCGGGGCAGCGCGCTTCTGCCCTCTGCTCCTGGAGAGCTCCCGGCGCCCGCGCCCGGCAGGGACCGGCGGCACCCAAGGCCACCTATCCGCGCCTTCTAGGGTCAAAACCCCTCGCACTTTATCTGGACCCGATGGCCCAAGTCCCGGCCCTCGGCCAGAGCCGCCTGTGCAGTGCTGCTCCGAGCCCCGAGAAACCTACACTACCGCGGACGTCTCCACCTCGCTGGTCAGCAGGTCTCCAGAGAGCAGCAAGCAAGATCGCCGCACAGACTCAGGCTTCCCCCTCGGGTGAGCCCCCGGTCAGTGCTCGGGACCATCATCCCCACCCAGCCTCGCGGCCAGCCGGCCCCTGGCCGCCTAGTCGGTCCCCGCTACCCGGAGACCTCCCCCGTCCCCCTGCAGTGCGTCCGAACGCCCCAGCCAGGGCAGCCCTCGGCGAGGGGACCCCCACCCCACCCCCGAGCGCTCTCGGCTTGACTCCCTTCTCCCCAACCTCCAAAACAGGTTACCTTGTCCACGCTCTCCAGACCACGCTTTGGACTTTTTCACTTTTATTTAAGAGTCCACCCGGGGAAGGAGGAAAAAAAAAAATCCAGAGGAGATCCGAGTCAATTGGAAAGAAAAAAAAAAATTCAAAAGGGTGTCCACAGCGGCGAAAAAGGTGACTTATTAATTCTTTATTTCTTCTGGAGCAATTGAGCCAGAAAGCTAGCTTGCCTCCCTCCCTCCC
>LNAC01000628.1:446346-501135 GCA_002007465.1 Ailurus styani
GCATTTCAGCTTCTCCAATCTCCGTCTGCTCTGCCTCCCAGAAGCCCCAAACGACATTTATTCTAAGTACAGACCTGTGTTCTTGAAACGCTGCTGCAGGACCTGCCGGCCAGATGCTGTCCCTGGGCCGTGTAGCTGCGAACATTCTGGGGCTAGAAGCCTCCTTTGGTCTGGGTTGGGCGGGGGGAGGGGGGTTGCTCCAGAATGCAGCAGAGCCAGCAGGCTAGGTGGTGAGGGAGCAGGAGTAAGGAGTCAGGAACACTCGAGAAGAGGGGAAAGTGGAGGACCCAGGCAGTCTCCCTGCAGCGGACTAGGGACTTTGAGGGTTGTGCTCCTTGCGCTGGGACTGACATGGGATTTGCACCCGTGCGGGGGCAGGATGACTCCCCATATCTACAAGTGGAACATCCAGGTCGAAAGTCTCACTGTGGGACCTAGGGATTGAATTCTGGCTCTGCGTGTACCAGCTCTGTGGCCTCGAACAAGTTCCTTAACCTCTCTGTGCCTCGGTGTCTTCATCTGTACATGGATGTTGTGATAGGACCCTCAAAGGGCTGTCCTAAACTTGAAGTGAGTGTCTGGAACTTGCCGGACAGTGCAATTTTGCCCTTATTATTTGTATCTTGGCCCCACCCCTTACCAGCTGTGTATTCTTAACCTCACAGTACCTCAGTTTCTCATCTGCAAAATGGATTACCCCCTAGGGTTGTTATTAATATTAAATGAGTTAGCACAAACGCCATGTTAAAACAGAGCCCTGCAAAGGTAAGGGCTGCCTTGATGGTACCACCATTATTCACCTACTGCGCTGTCATTGTCCTAAAGAGTCACCCCCCTTCCCTCTCTCCCTTTCCCTTGCTCCTTCCGGCCTCATACCCGCCCTCAGCGCTCTCCTGCGGAAACTCCTGGAGCGCTCTGTGGGTTCTCAGAACCCAGATCGCTGCCGGGTGGAGTGGGCACCTTTGGCGGCTGCAGCTGGGCTAGGCTCCAGGCTCTGGGCCTGGGCGCCGGGGCCGCGTGGTGTTTGTCAACAACCTCGGAGGTTCCTGACAGAATGGCAGAGGCTTGGCAGCAGGGGACTGTTTGTGCCCCTCTGGCAAATGGTCGATGTAGGGAGCTGGAGAAACAGACCCAAGATTGTCCCTGCTACGCCGACCTTGCGCCGCCATCAATGCACCCCTTTGTGCAACAATACAAACTTTGTGGCTGCTGAAAAATCCATTTTTCTCCCCCTTGAAAAGAGCTCCTTCGGCGAGCGGCCCCTTTGGCTGCCCACAGCTCCTAGACTGCCCCCTTTCCCTGCTCCCCACTCCAGACAGCTCTGTTTTCCTGGGCTGGTTTACTTTCTCTCTGACTTTCGGCTTGGGTCAGTCTCCTGGGCTCCCGCTTGCCCCTCTAGAGGCCGACATCCCGAGGTTTCGGGTCCCCAGGTGTGTGCAGACTGGGGCTGGGGAGGTGGTGGTGGGCTGTGGGTGGGAGAGAGATCCCCCCACCCCCACTCCGGGGCCACTTGCAGCCTTGGGGCAGAGCTGGAAGGGGGAACTCCCTTAGCTTCGAGTACTGGGAGTGGCGGGGTGGGAGGGGCCACTGCCCGCCTAACCTCTTCGGAAAACTGGACACAACCAACCGCAGCGCGCTTTAATCTCCCTGCGTAAGCTCCGCCACCTCCAGGGAACCCTCCGTCCAGCCATCCGTTATATGGATTGTCGATACATTGACTCGCTTATTTTTCATTCACTCATTACAGATTAAACACCTCTTACCCGCGCCAAGGCTCCAGGACCTGGCCTCCCCAAAGTGACTATAAAACTCCTTTAGACCTCGGGAGGGGTGGAAGATTGGGGGGATACTACCCTGTCCCAACAAATTTCCCTGTAGAGAAATGGGAGGAGGGCCGAACGCCAAAGTGGCGCACCCCATCGAGGTGGCCACGTGCCGGCAGACTGTCCCACACTTCGGTGGCAGGAGGGAGCTCGGCGCTGGCACGCAGGTGAGGGTGGGGGGCCCCCCCTCAGGGGCGGAGTTTCAGGGAGGAGGCGGCGGGCCGGGACCTGACGGGTGAGTTTGCAAACCACGGTGGGCCCTTCCTCCTCGGAACTAGGGAAGACTTGGACGACCCCGGCTCTCGGCTCCCGGCTCCCGGCTGCTACCCTCCCTGCTATCCGGAAGGAGGGAGGTCGCGCCTGAGTCCCTGTCCCGGGCGCCCTCGGCCCCGCCCCGCTGGAGGATTTTCGTTTAAACGTGTAACCCAGATGTCCTGGCCTCGGTTTGTTTACATTCTTGGGGACTGTTGTGAATGAAAAAAAAAAAAAACCCACGTTCTATATGCTGTCATATGCTGCGCTTTGGAGGGGCGGGCGGGGCCAAGGACGGTGGGCTTGAAGACCAGGACCGACCGACGGGGTGTCGAACCAGTGGAGAAGCGCATAGCCTTCACAACCCCGCGCATACCCGCCCACAGGCTCACATGCACACTCCCAAGTACACGCAGACCCTTAACTTGAAACCTGCTGTGCGCCCGCGGCGCGAGCTCCAGACCCACTGGGATCCGAAATTGGCGCTCGGTTCAGGGACTGGCGTCTTGGCTTCCCTGCCCAGGCTTCACCCGGCTCACCCGCTTCACTTGCAGTCTCCCAGACAGTACCTGCCCCAGAGAGAACGTGCCTGCCTCCCGAGGGTCTGCACCACCCACCTCTAGTCGGGAGCGCCCCAGGCTCCAGATCCACCCGCTGACCCGGGAAAGGGATGGAGGAACCACAGGCCTGGGTGGCAGAGGGGCGCGGGGGTGTTGGTCATTACCTGTTTAAAGACGCTGTCATGTCTTACCTTGACGTAAGACGATGTGTCGGGGACTGTCTGAAACATCCTGGGTTGGTGAGGAAGGGTGGGGAAGGCCCAAGAACCAACCTGGGTAGGAGAAACCTCAGTCAGCCAACAGTCCAACAAGGGGGTGAGACGGTGGGGGGTGGGGGTGGGGTTAGGTGACGAAGGAGGGGCACAAAGGGAGAGGACTGGAGAGTTGGGATGCAAGGATCTACCTGGGCCAGCACGGGAAGATCAGACCCGTTAGGCACTGGGCACCCGCCCTGCGCCTCTGCCTCCAGACCTGAAGTTTGAGAGCCAGCTGACGCCATTGGGTCTCCTTCGCGCAGCCTTGTAACCCTCCCCTCCCCACAATTGGAGACACCCATTCCCCCCTCGGCCCCCCCTTGGCGTGGGTAGTTTCACAACTGCGGACACGGACACAGGCAGGGAGGGGGGCGGAGGGCGGGGGCCCTCTGAGCCAGAAGAGAGAACGCTGCCCGGATAGAGGTAGGTCTCCCCGCAGATGCAGCCCAGCGACCCAGGGAACAGATATTTACAGAGCTGCCAAGCTTGGGCCCGTCAGGCACAGATCTTCTGCCTGGCTCCCGTAAAACCCCAGGACTCTGCCAGAGTCCAGCTGCCCCCCTCTTCCCTGCTACTGGACCACTTGGGGAGGAAGACTGGCAGAAGCTTCTGGAGGTCTTGGGAGGCCCTTCCCCCAGCCCCTGCTTCTTAAAGAAAACAGTGTTAAGGAAGAGACAAAAGACAATGAATGACGCAGCCTTATTTCTAGAGGCAGAGGAGGTGGTGTCTGAGTCTGAATATTTGGGCTGGCGGGTGCAAAAACCACCCTAGGATGCCAAGTGCCTCTACGTGAGTCTCTCCCGGCCTTGCCAAGTCCGGCGGCTGTCTCTCCCCTCTTCCCTTCCTTCTCTTAAACCATCTTTAACGTGGCAGCGCGCGGCTTCTCCGGCAGCCAATGTGTTTCTGATAAAGCACTTTTCTCCCCGCTAACAAATTCCAGCTTTTCGGCTCCTGAAGCCACAACACACATACACGAGTTCAGGGACCAGGTATGTTCCTTTGGGCTCCTTGATTCCCATTCCCTGCCTCTATCCCGGGGTCTTTGCTGAGAGTGTCCCCCATTTTCTCTGAAGTTGGAGCGGAATTTGCAAGGAAAGTGTGGGGTGGGGAAGAGAGAGAAAAGAAAGCACTGGAGAGAAAGAGAGAGTCCCAGAAAGCCTCCCATTTCCCCGCTGCAAAGTTGCAGCCCCGGGAAGAGAGGCATTCCCCCAGGGATCCCCCACACGCGAATGCTCACCTTAGACACCCTTTCCTGTTCAGCCAGCGGGAGCAGAACTGCAACAACTCCAGGATGTTGGAGTTCTGGGTGCTAGTTCTCTGCGCCCAGAGCCCCCCCGATCCTCGATGCCCAATTAAACCTGCTGGCTGCCGGGAGTCAAAATGTGCCTTTCTCTGCAACGCCTTCAGGCTCAGTCCTTGTATGAGCTGGGGGGGCCGTAGAAACCACTCGTTGGTCTGTGCGCCCCGCAGCTTTCCTCCCTGACGCCTCTCTTCGTCCCACTCCCCCTTCCTCTCTCTTTTCCCGTCTTTTAATTTGATTTCCGTTTTCTTATCAATATTGCAACTGCTGTCTGATGAATTGTTCTAATAGACAGCCACCCATCTGTCCCTCACTGCTTTTCCAGAAACCTCATGGTGGTGCTAGGAAATGTCAGGGGACACTGGGAACCACACACATACCACAAATGTAAAGCCAAGGGGAGACATTGAAACCCAGGCCTGCTTTTATGTGATTAGCTTTTAACGATTGCTGTGCAAATAATTATTTCTCAGACTTAAAACAATATGACGAAGTCCTCTTGGCTTTTTCAAGCCCTGAAGTTCAGCTTACTTACAGGTGACTCTTCCTCTTATTTGGACCTCCCCTGAAATACATCGTTTTCTGACCCACATTTTCTAGGCAGCATCTATACGAGCAAGGAGATTTGCAAATGTCAGAAGCAACCCTATTATGGAGTTTCAATTTTAAAATACATTTAACAACACCGTCGCTCAGGAGTTTCTGGGTCCTCAAGTTTGTGGTTTTTTGTTATTTGGTGTTTTTTTTTTTTAATTTTGGAATCTGGTGCATTCCTTCACTTCAAGACCAGGTCTTGAATGGGGCTCAGATTTCTGAGTCCTTGTCCACATTCTCTGTTTTAGTTGCCCAATCCAGGGCCATTCTCCACAAAATAGCTGGGTCTTGCCATGCGGATGAGTTGCCCGTGTGCTCCCTCCCCGGCTGGTGGTTTCCACACCCTTCCATGACTTTGCTTCTCCTGAGCCTCCAGTAACCGGGAACTGCACACCAGGCTTCTGTCCAGAACACTTGGCAGGGACCAGAGCAGCTGAACTTGGGTGTGCTTTGGGGGGGGGTGTGAAGCGGAGGGGGCTCTGTGACAGGTAAGAGTAGAGAGTGTGTCAGTTTGTAAGAGCAAAACCATAGCTTTTGTTCCCTCTGACAATTAGCCTCAGTTTCTCAAGCCTTTCCCTCCTCCTTCTTTCCTGAGTACCCAGACCCCTGACTGCTTTGGTTTTGGACACTGAGAAAATTAACTTGGTACCTGCTCCCTCTTCTCTGCCTTCCCACTCCCCACCCCTCAAACAGCTCTGGAAATTTCTGACCCAAAGCAATTGCTAGGATTCCATTTCTGGAGAAAGCACACTTATCACCCAGATCCCCCACGTGGGGGGTATGAAGACTGGCGGCAGGGTTATTCATTATTTCCTTCTCAACAATATCCCGATTTTTCTCTCTGTCCCTCCCCCAAAGCTCAACATATTGAAACATTTTGCTGCTTAATAAGAGCAGCCGGGAGGGCTCTGGGGTGAAAGGCCAGCCTGGGACCGTGACTGGGGCTGCCCGGCTCAGGGCTGAGGGCCAGGCTGTCCCCGCCCAGCACATTCCTGACCACTGCTTAGGAAAACAAGACAGGCTTGGGGAGGGGAGGGGACTTGAAGTACAAGAGCCTGTGCCCCCATAGTTCTGTTCGTGGGATTCGGTGGAGAGATCGGTTGTCTTCCTTCCCAAAGGCAACAAACACTATTCCAAACAACCACAAATGAAAGACAAGGTGCTCCTCCGTCGGACAATGCATCCTACACAAGAGAGTCATGCTTTTTAAAGAGAGGTTCTTTGCAGGACAGCTGGAGATTTGAAATTGCTTTCTTTTCACCCCCCTGTCTCCTTTCTTGCCTTGAAAGGGACTTCTACAAGACCGCTCACGTACCTGCTTCAGATTTTAAACTCTTCTTTATGTTTCAGAGCTGTTATCACATCCTTATTCATAGACCTCTCCATCCAAGGTTGGCCTCCCTTCCTTAGATTGGAAGCTCCCTGAAGGCAGGTGTTGCGTTTGTTTCCTTCGCTGCTGGATACCCCCGTGTCCCCACTGAAATTGACAGGCAGAGAAGTGGGAGGATTACTCTGTCTCTTCTTTCTGAACAATAGAAGGGAATACAAAACAAATAAAGCCAAACCATCACATTGTTATTAAGGGAAAACTGACATGCACATTTCACCTGAGTGTAGTAATTCATTTTCTGCTTTGCAGGGGGGGGGAGGAAGTCAGGGCTCCAGTGTTGACTTCCTTTTTACATAAATGGTTTAACCAGGGATCAAGAGTTCCTCCTTTTCCCCAGGCAGCATGGGTGTGGTCCACTGATGGAGGTGTCCTCTGCTAGTTCTGTACCAAGCCCTTTGGAGTTGTGTGTGTGTGTGTGTGTGTGTGTGTGTGTGTGTGCATGTGTGTCTGTTTGTGCATATGCACGGATGGATGCTTCCTATTATCTCCTCTTCATGTAATTTTAAGAGCTAGAAGGGGCATTAGCACTGAGGATCTTGCAAATAATAAAGTCTTGGTGGCCCTGGAAAAAGAGATGATCTGAGAATGAAGTGAGGACTTGATCTGGACTCCCTTTCAGCTAGGGTTTCAGAGTAGGACCTGTTTGCACACGTGAGGGGGTGGGGAGGCTTGCTCAGGCCCACCAGGGAGTGCCGGCAGCCCTAACCACCCTGTCAGGGAGCAGGGGTGGGGTGGGATTAGGACCCAGGCTATGTCACCCTCAGAAGGATACAGCCAACTCCCTTTGTCACCTGGAGCCTTCAATTTGCCAGAAGAAAATTGCAGAAATTGGTAACAGCTGCTGAAAGGTGGAGCCTAAGAAAGGAGAGAATGAAGGGAAAGGGGCAGGAAGACTCATTAAAGCCTCTTATCCCTCTAACTGCTCCCAAAGAGAAAGGGGTGGGGGCTCTCTTGCTCCCTGGTTGTTGCCTCCTCACCAGCCCATACTAGGCTGCTTCCTTGGGCCATTGATTTGCAATCCTGAGCCTGGTCATTAGCAAGTGACTCTGATGTTGAGTTCAGGAGCTTGGAAGATTGGAATCTAGAAAACACGTCCAGTAGGGGAGAAGGGTTAGTTACTGGGGGGGGGGGCATTGGGTTCTATGATTCGCAGTGAGACCATGAGGACTCAGCTTTCTTATTTGGCTAATGAGAGAGCTACAACTAGACCATCATAAGATGCCTTCCGATAAGAGTATGCTATAATTCTGTGAGATTATTTAACCTGAGAAATGATGTAAATCAAAGGTAAATTAATGTTCTAGGGTTAGAAACTTTGGCTTCCAGTTTTAGTTCTGCTCCTAATGAATAGTGTTATGAACTGAATTGTGTCCCTCTGAAATCCATATTACGGCCCTCACCACCAGTAATTCAGAATGTGAATGCATTTGGAGACAGGGCCTTTACAGAGGTAATAAGGTAAAATGGGCGGGCCCTAATCCCATAGGACTGGGGTCCTTAGAAGAGCAGGAGATTAGTACACAGAAATGTGGGAGCACAGAAGGAAGACCATGTATGGGCATGGTGAGAAGGCCACCCACTGCTAAGCCGAGGAGTTCGGCCTCAGGAGAGGGCAAACCTGCAGGGACCTTGATCTTGGATTTCTAATCTCTAGAACAGTGAGAAAACAAATTTCCGTTGTTTAAACCACGAATACTTTGGTATTTATCATGGCAGCCCTAGCAAACTAATGCAACTGGGGAATAGTACTTTGCCATGATTTGGTTTCCTCAAGCAAGTAAAAGAATTGACAA
Organism: Ailurus styani; assembly: GCA_002007465.1. Taxonomy (NCBI): domain Eukaryota; kingdom Metazoa; phylum Chordata; class Mammalia; order Carnivora; family Ailuridae; genus Ailurus; species Ailurus styani. The sequence goes on from LNAC01000628.1 coordinate 454,313, forward strand.
TGTTGACACACTTTACTCAACTCTTCTGGAATCCTCTGTGATGATCGATAAATGTTTATTGCAATCCATAGTGTTTTTGGCCCTGCGTAACCTTGTGTATAAAGCAGTGTTCTGATCTTTGTGGCTCTTTCCTCCCCAAATAAAGACTTCAACCACATCGAGTCTCAGTGTCCTCTACATTTTCTATTCCCTTTGCTTTTAATGATGGGAAGGAAGGAAGTTGCTTCCTGCTCTTCCAACAGGCAGTTTCAGATTTTAAAGGGTAGCCAACAAGATGTCATGCTCCTTATCTCTCATTATTTGTGTCCTCTTGTAACCCTTGAAGGCTGCAAACCTACACTGAGCTCCTGGAAATTACAAGGAGAGAGATGAAGTGGGAAATCTGCTCAGGGAGATAAGTCCAGGAAATGGAGGCAGTGACTAGAACAGGATCCATGAGATTAGCTGTTGGACTGGGGCACTTGGGATTCTGACGTGTGTGAGCGGGTGGGTCCTTTGATTCCCATCACATACCAACACACACACACACACACACACACACACACGCACAAACACACACTCATTCACACATATTCTCAGCGTGACAGGCTCTTAGGATGGGATAGCATGGGGTGTAAATAAGGAGCATTCTGATCAGGTACAGAAGAAAGGGTCTGTCCTCAGCTAACGGATTCACCCCTAACCCCTACCTACACATCAAACATACATAGTTTCTGAGGACAGGGGCGGGGGGGGGCACCTGGCTAGTTCAGTTGGTTACAGTGTCCCACTTCCAATTTCAGCTCAGGCCATGATCTCAGGGTCCTGGGATTGAGCCCCGCACTTAGTGTGGAGTCCATTGGAGATTCTCTCTCTGCCTCTGCCCCTACCCCCTATCCCCACACCCTTACGCCACTCAAGTGCTCTTGCTCTCTCTAAGACAAAGAAAAGTTTCCCAGGATTGTGGATGAAGAGGTAAAGTTACTGGAGAATGAATAAGAAAGCATTAAGGCAAAGAGGAGCTCTTAAGACCAAAGATTTTTATATACATTATATTCGTTCCTTCGACCCCCTTAGCAACTTTTTCTCTTTGTAAGTATCTGTCCATGAATCAATTAATTTTATCTCTTCATTAGTTAATTAATTTTATTAGATAATCCCTGAAACTTGTTCTATCTTAAATTTTTATAATTCTGAAGAGCATATTACTAGTTTCATCTATAATTATGTTTTTTTAGGTTAGCGGAAGACATTTTTAATCCTTGCTTCTGTTTTAAAAGAGAAAAGAAAAAAAACAAGATAAGAGTTAGCTGAGCCAATGCCAATCCTTCACAATAATTCCAGTATGGTTCCAGGTTGGGTGATGTTTTTTCTGATTGAATGGAATAATTCATTCATGTATCCGTTCATTCATTTGTTTGCCGGGGGTGGGAAAACAGGTCATGGGCAGGACCTGCATAGTATCCCTTTGCTAGCTCTGAGAAGGCAAAGGTTTGCAAAGACCATGTTATCTTTGCTCTATCAACCTGGACTGACCCAACCCTTAGAAGAGGAAAGAGAACAGAATTAATGAAAGCATCAAGTTCAGAACCACTTGCAGAAGGAGTCACCAAGGGGTGCCTGGGTGTCTCAGTCTTTAAGGGAAGTGTCTGCCTTCGGCTCACGTCATGATCCCAGAGTCCTGGGATGGAGCCCCACATCAGGCCCTCTGCTCAGCAGGAAGTCTGCTTCTCCCTTTCCCACTCCCCCTGCTTGTGTTTCCTCTCTTACCATCTCTCACTCTATCAAATAAATAAATAAAATCTTAGAAGAAGAAGAAGAAGAAGAAGAAGAAGAAGAAGAAGTAGCAGAGGAAGAAGAAGAAGGAGTCACCATCACAGTGTTAAGGGGAATGAATCAGGATTTTTTTTTTAAATGAATTCGGAATTTTAAAGGATTCAAAAGTGTAGAGTAGGACAACTCTGTGTCCACCGCAATTTTGAGGTGAAGGATGATTGTATAAGTTGAAAACAAAACAATCCTTTGGGATGCTGTTGAGAAAAATGCCACGGAAGTAAAAGTATGCTTACTCTGGCTACCAAGGACATTGGAGCAGTGTTGTCTGAAATATTGATGCTATTATTCATTGCTCCCTGCCTGCCTTTATAATTCCAACTTAAAAAAGAAAAAAGAGGGGCACCTGGGTGGCTGAGTCTGTTAAGCCTCTGTCTTTGGCTCAGGTCATGATCCCAGGGTCCTGGGATGGAGCCCTGAGAAGGGCTCCCTGCTCAGTGGGGAGCCTGCTTCTCCCTCTCCCTCTGCTTCTCCTTCTGCTTCTGCTCTCTCACTTGCACTCTTTCTCAAATAAATAAATAAAATCTTAAAAAAAAGAAAGAAAAAAGAAAAAAACCTAGACAAAAATCAAGCTGGACCCATGCCAATTATATCTGACATAAAGGTCTTCAGGGTATATTTTTTTAACGGAGTTGGTAGGATTGGGGTGAGGGGTGGGAAATATTTGAATGGGGAGAATTATCAGTAGTGTCCCTAATGCTAATACCTAAGAATAGTCTTTTGAGAACTGAGTTGCCTTCCACCAAGCTCTTCCAACTTCTAGACGGAAAAGACGCTGTGCACCTACTTGGCCGATCAAATACTGGTCTGATGTGTCATTATTATTGTTTTGTGTCATTATTATTATTTTGGACCCTCAACTTTGATAGATGGGGACAGGGGGGTCCTGGAGAGAGCAGGATCACTCACCATTACTTCAATGCACGTCATAGCTGAACACAAAACAATGTCCCCCACTTAATACAATAAACACTGGGGACTCACTGCCTTGTGAGTTCCTCTCAGGGAACCTGCTTTCCCCAGATAAGAGATCAAAAGTTGATGGTGTGTTTTCATTTTCTTGGTGTATGTTTTCAGATCGGACTTTGTGAAGTAAGGTGTCTCCTAGATTTTTGGCTGAGTTCAAGGGGAAGATAAGTTTATTCCGAATATTTCTTTCTCTTTTTAAAAGATCAGATTTATGAGCAATGCATGGATGAACTGAGTATTTGACTGTGAAATTCTCACAGAAATTCTTCAGAGTGAGTGGTAATGTGCAGAAGGGGAGGATAGGAATTACGTTTCACATGCTGTGAAGCCGGCTCGCCGCTTCTGTGGGTGATGATTTTGGTTCTACTTTATAAAAATTGAAGAGAAGGGGAGGGGTGGAAGGAAGTGGATCTTGAAGAAACAGGTAAGTGTGTAATGCCCCTCAGTCCTTACCACTCCTTTCTCCAAGTTCTGACCCGGGGGTGGGTTAGCCTGTGAGGCTCCGAGAGTGTGCTTGATTTCAAATTGAGCTACTTTCCATGTGTCCTCTTTTTGACTCAGCTAGGCACTGAGCTAGTGAGCTGTCTTTGCGTTTTGGAGATTGCTACCCTTTTCATTCTGCTAAACTGTTTATAGAAGCAGCATCAGCAGTGAAAAAGCGAAGCCAGGGGCGAGGGTTCCCATGGAAAATTTCATGGGTCAGCTGAGACAAGAGGCAATTAGTATCATGAGTTCAGCTATGAGCTTGGGGAACCAGCCACCCCATCTTTTTTTTTTCTTTTTTTTTTAAACTGTACACCTAGATGAGTCTCTTAATTTGCTTGGGATTCCTAGGGTGAGAATGCCCCTCATGGTCAAACTTCAGCAAGCTGCCTGTCATGGTTTTTTCTTAAGGACTGACAAGGGTGGATGGTCAAATGTTTCAGTTGGGGAGACTTTTTGACTTGGAACCAAACCGAATTTTGGCTTGCATCTCTAGAAGAGAAACTGGTCATGGCTGTGGGGCCCAGAACCCTGAGAGATGATAAGCATTTGCAATCTTGAGTGCTTATCTCCTGCTGTATCTGGCCTTCTTGCATTTATAAAGTAAATCGGGAAATCTCACCACAACAGGCTTTCCTGTGAGGAGGCTGGCATTTCCTGCCTGCCCCACTGGGGACGGGAATGGAGGGAACACACTGCTGATGTCAGGTTTCCTCATTTCAACCCCGCAGCTGCGTGGGGGGCAGGGGGTGGGGGGCAGGGGAAGGAGGCGCCCACCGAGATCAGCCAGGGTGTGAGTTGGAGCCAAGGAGGTCATTGTTTTCCTGATACACTTTTCTTTCTTTCTTTTTTTTTTTAAAGATTTTATTTATTTATTTCACAGAGGGAGAGAGATCACAAGGAGGCAGAGAGGCAGGCAGAGAGAGAGAGGGGGAAGCAGGCTCCCCACTGAGCAGGGAGCCCGATGCGGGCCTCGATCCCAGGACCCTGAGATCATGACCTGAGCCGAAAGCAGAGGCATTAACCCACTGAGCCACCCAGGCGCCCCTGATACACTTTTCATACAGCTTTCTGACACATAAAATAAGAAAAGAACCCACCCATCATTACGTGTTTGAATACACATACACGTGTATACATTGTACATATGTGTGTTGCATGGATACTTGGCTGACATGTTTGATGAAAGCAATACACTTCTGACAAAACTGCCATTAAATTAGTTATATTAAAATTGGCTTGCATTTTGATGCACCAGGGAAACATTCCTATGCATTCCACAGTCTCACCTTTTATTTATTTATTTATTTATTTATTTGACACAGAGAGAGAGATCACAAGTAGGCAGAGAGGCAGGCAGAGAGAGAGGAGGAAGCAGGCTCCCTGCTGAGCAGAGCGCGCGACTTGGGACTCGATCCCAGGACCCTGAGATCATGACCCGAGCCAAAGGCAGAGGCTTTAACCTACTGAGCCACCCAGGCACCCCACAGTCTCACCTTTTGAAAATTTCATAAACAAATAATGCTTTTGTAAAGAGAAGTGCCTCTTCCCACTTCCTATGTTTATCTTTAGGGTAAATTTTATTCCAATTTTCATATATGTGCTATTGAAAAGGTCACTAGTGTTAATAAAAACATTCCACATATTGCTTCTGTTAGGGAAAGGTATGAATGTATGTAGAAAACTTTATCTTGTTCTACTATTACCTTGTCTATATAATACATTTTATGTAGCACTTAGAGTCACATGTGATTGGATGGACCCTAGAGAAATTCATGCTCAATTTCCAGATGAAGAAACAGACTCTGAAACAGAAATTGCTTCATTTAAATATCCTATTTCATTTAAATACATTTAAATGCTATTTAAATATGTTATTTCATTAAGCAACATGATTATTGTTATCACCACCTTTTCTCATGGTGAAACTGAATCATATATGAGAAACTTGAATCTCTTAGAATCATCTATTATATATTACCAAGTAATGTGTTACGGACATTATCTATAATTATATAAGTAATTTGTCGCACTTTGCAGGGGGCACCACAGGACCTAGCTAGAACTCAGGTCTTTTCCCTTCTAATCTTCTATTTCCTTGTTGAGTTTCCATCAACATGGTTCATGAACTTTCCATCTCCTTTAAGTGGTGGTGGGGTTGCTCAACATCACTGCCAATCCACTGATTTTGTAACTCTTTTCTCTCTTCTTCCACGTTTAAAACACCTAGTGTTGCTTTCTCTTTCCCTTCCTTTCATCCCAGGAGGAAGGGTTGCAAAGATCGGAGAGAGAGATAGTTCATGCATACACACCCAACTTTTCTTAATGTTACCATATTACATAACCATGGTACCATTACCCAAACCTAGCATTAATGCAATACTATTAACTAAACTTCAGACTATTCAAATTTCATCAGTTTCCCTGCAATATCCTTATTCTGTTCCAGGGTTCAGTCCATGTCCCCATGCTGTGTTCTATTGTCAGGTGTCCTTAGCCTCCTTCCATCTGCAGTAGATCCTCAGTCTTAATTTCTGTTGCATGACTTGGATGCTTTTGAAAAGCATTGGTGAGGTATGATGTAGAATGCCTCTCAATTTGGGTTTGTTTGAGGTCTTACAATGATTAGCTAGAAATATGTATTTTTGGGGAGAATACCATTGAGGTGATATGCCTTTTATAGCACATGACCCTATAGGGCCCATGATATTGATGTCTTCTTATTAGTGATGCTGACCTTGAGCACTTGATCAAAGTGGTGCTGGCCAGGGTACTCCACTACAAAGTTATTATTTTTTCCCTTCACAACTAACAAGAATTGGGGGCAGGAGATACTTTGTCATTAACAAGTATTTCTGGGGTGCGGGGAGTATTTTGAGACCATGCAAATATCCTCCCATGCCCAATCCCTGATAGGCACTGGGATTTGCTTTCCATCCCCAAAGTTTTGTCAGTTTCATAATGTCATACAAATGGAATCACACAATATGTAACCTTTGGGTCTGGCTTCCTTCACTTGGCAAAGTGTATTTGAGATTTATTCATGTTGGTGTATGAACTAGTAGTGTGTTCCTTTTCATTTCTGAGTAGTATTTTTTTGTTGGTAGTCCTTGTTGTACAGATGCACCATATTTTAGTAATCCATTCACCTACTGAAGGACATCTAGGCCATTTCCAATTTTTGGTGAATATGAATAAAGCTATAAATATTTGTGTATAGGTTTTTGGGTGTGTGTAAGTTTTCAGTTTGCTTGGGTAAATATCTAGGAGTGAGACTTCTGGGCTTGATGGTAAATGAACTTCTAGCTTTACAAAAAACTGCTAAACTTTTTTCCCAAGTGGTTGTGCCATTTTGCTTTCCTACCAATAGCCTTGAGAGCTCCACTTGTTTTTAATACTTCTGAGCACTTGGGGACTTGGTTGTAATTTGCACTTCCCTAATACCTAACCATTCTGAATATCTTTTCATGTGTGTGTGTGCTCGCATCCACACGTCTTCTTTGGCGAAGAGTTTTTTCATGTCTTTTGTCTAGGATTTTATTGTTTGGTTCTTGTTCACTTTTTATTTTTTTATTTTTTAAGTAGGCTCCACACCCAACATGGAGTCCTACATTGGGCCTGAACTCATGACTCTGAGAACAAGACCTGGACTGAGACCAAGAGTTGGGCACTTAACTGACTGAGCCACCCAGGTGCCCTGAGTTCTTACTGAGTTTTGGGAGTTCTTCATATTCTCAGGAAACACATCCATTATCACATTTATTTTTTAAATGATTTTATTTATTTATTTGAGAGAGAGAGAGCAAGAGAGAGAGAAAGCACAAGTGGGGTGAGGGGCAAAGGGAGAAGCAGACTCCCGGTTGAGCAGAGAGCCCCATGTGGGGACTTGATCCCAGGACTCCAGGATCATAAGGCAGATACTTAACTGACTGAGCCACCCAGGTGCCTTTATCACAGTAATGTTTGAAAATTTTTTTCCATTTTGTGTCTTGTCTGTTGAATCTCTTAATGTCTTTCTCTGAGCAAAAGTTTTAAATTTTGATAAAGTCTGGTTTATATTTTTTTCTGAGTCTTGTTTGATCGTCACATCTAAAAACTCTTTGCCCTACCTAAGGTCTTGGAGATATTCCCCTATGTTTTCTTCTAGAAGTTGGATAGCTTTAAATTTTACATTTCAGTCTTTGATGTATTTTCAATTAATTTTTATATAAGATGGGAGATATTTGTAATGGTTCATTATTTAATTGCTTAATATTTTGCATATAGACATCTAAATGTTCCAGTATTATATGCTGAAAAGACTATATTTTCTTTATTGAATTGCCTTTGTACCTGTCTCAAAAATCAGTTGACTGTCCGCAAAACCGAAAGACAACCTACAGAATGGGAGAAGACACTTGCAAATGTTGCATCAGATAAAGGGTTAGTATCCAAAATCTATAAAGAACTTATTAAACTTAATACACAAAAAACCAAATCATCTAGTCAAGAAATGGGCAGAAGACATTAACAGACATTTCTCCAAAGAAGACATACAAATGGGTGACAGACATGATAAAATGCTCAACATCACTCGGCATCAGGAAACTACAAATCAAAACCATAATGAGCTACCACCTCTCACCAGTCAGAATGGCTAAAATTAATCAGTCAGGAAACAACAAATGCTGGTGAGGATGCAGAGGAAGGGGAACCCTCTTACACTGCTGGTGGGAATATAAGCTGGTGCAGCCACTGTGGAAAACAGTATGGAGGTTCCTCAAAAAGTTAAAAATAGAGCTATCCTATGACTCAGCAATCGCACTACTGGGTATTTACCCCAAAGATACAAATGTAGTGATCTGAAGGGGCACCTACACCCCAAAGTTTATAACAGCAATGTCCACAATAGCCAAACTATGGAAAGAGGTCAGAGGTCCATCAACAGAATGGATAAACAAGATGTGGGGTGTTAAGCAACCCCACTACTGGGTATTTACTCTAAAGATACAAATGTAGTCATCTGAAGGGGCACGTGCACCTGAATATTTATAGCAGCAAAGTCCACAATAGCCAGACTATGGAAAGAATCTAGATGTCCATCAACAGATGAATGGACAAAGAAGATGTGCTATATATATACAATGGAATATAATGCAGCTATCAAAAGAAATGAAATCTTGCAGTTTGCAATGACGTGGATGGAACTAGAGGGTATTGTGCTAAGTGAAATAAGTCAATCAGAGAAAGACAATTATCATATGATCTCTCTGATATGAGGAATTTGAGGGGGAGGGCAGGGGGTCATGGGGGGTAGGGAGGGAAACAAGATGGGATCAGAAAGAAGACAAACCATAAGAAATTCTTAGTTTCATGAAACAAACTGATGGTTACTGGGGAGTGGGAGGGTAGGGATAGGGTGGCTGGGTTAAGGACATTGGGGAGGGTTTATGCTATGGTGAGTGCTGTGAAATGTGTAAGCCTGATTCACAGACCTGTACTCCTGGGGCAAAAAATACATTATATGTTAATTAAAAAATAAAAAGAAGATGTGGGGTGTATACAAACACATGCACACACACATATACACTGTGGAATATTACTCAACCATCAAAAAATGAAATCTTGTCATTTGCAATGATGTGGTGGAACTGAAAGGTATTATGCTAAGCCAAATGAGTCAATGAGAGAAAGACAATTATCATATGATTTTATTCATATGTGGAATTTAAGAAACAAAACAGAGGAGCATAGAGGAAGGGAGGGAAAAATATAACAAGATATAATCAGAGAGGAAGACAAACCATAAGAGACTCTCACTGATAGGAAACAAACAGAGGGTTGCTGGAGGGGAGGGGGGTAAAGGGATGGGGTAACTGGGGGATGGGCAGTAAGCCCAATGAGCACTGGGTGTTACATACAACTGTTGAATCACTGAACTTGACTTCTGAAACTAATAATACACTATATGTTAATTAATTGAATTTAAATTAAAAGAACAGTTGACTGTTTTTGTGGAGGTGTATTTATGAGTTCTCTATTCTGTTCTATTGATCTGTATGACTAACCTTTTGCCAATGACCACATTGCCTTGATTATGATAGTTTTGTAGTGAGTCTTAAAATCATAGTATGTATGGATAACGTGAGTCCTGTGGTTTTGTTCTTTTGCAGGATTGTTTTGGCTACTCTAGTACCTTTGTCTTTCCATATAAATTTTAGAATCTCCCTGTTGATATCTTAATAAGACTGCTGACATTGTGTTTGGAATTGTGATGAATCTAGAGAAAACTGAGGGATCTGACATTTTAACAATTTCAAGAAATATAAAATTTGTGTGCATCTTGCTCTTTTTTTGTCTGTTAACGATTTTATTTATTTATTGGGGGAGGGGACAGAGAACACGAACAGGGGGAAGGGCAGAAGGAGAAGCAGGCTCCCAGAGGAGCAAGGAGCCCAATTTGGGGCTTGATCAGAACCCTGAGATCATGACCTGAGCTGAAGGCAGCCGCTCAACCGACTGAGCCACCCAGGGGCCCCCTGTGTGCATCTTCTAAAGAATTTTACACAACACTCGTGTTTATTGTTGCACCTGACCTAGTTGTACTATTTTTGCTCAACTTTGTCACTAGTGGCTAAGATGAGCCACAAATATCAGCACTTAACATTTCATAAATGGTTCAGTACTGAGACATAAAATATAAGCATAAATGTATCCTTGATTATTAAGGGATGAGGATAATAATTCTCAAAACAATCATGCAATGCCGTATGTACACAAAGACTTATTTGTACCTAATTTTTATTATATTTGCAACATAAAAGACACTCTTTTTTAACTACTGGAAAACTCCTTGAAAAAAAATCAAATATGTAGAAATTTGAGTATCTATGAAGGGCTCAGAAATTTGATTGACTAACAGGGCTGTCAAGAATGATTTCACAATTACAATTAAACTTCCACCACCAACCGTATTATGAAGCAATATAGTGTGGTTGGTAAGATTCCAGCTTTGGGTCAAATAGACCCAGGTTTGTGTAATGGTTCCTCATTGACAAAGAGTTCTAATATGTCAAAAAATTCTAATAAAGATTAACTTATTTTATGTATTAAAGTACTCGGCACAATGTCTGGAAACTGATTCTCAATATTAGCTATATTAATAAAGAGCTTTTTATCTTAAATGTTTCAAATATTTTTTATTATCACTGTTGAAATTTGGTTATGCCAAACTCTAAAGAATTCAGTAGCTACAGTTGCTAAAATGTACCGATTATGGGGACGCTTGGCTGGCTCAGTCAGAAGAACATAGGACTCTTGATCTTGGGGTCATGAGTTCAAGCCCCCACATGGAGTGTAGAGCGTACCTAAATAAATAAAACTTTAAAAAAGTGTACCTGTTCTGAAATGTAGTAACATCCCCAGAAAAACTTCAAATAAAAAAAATCACTAATTTATTTCCATTGAAATCAGTCTAAATACAAGGGATATATTCATAGTTTTTTCATAAAAACCGAAAGTATATGTGACTGAATGCTGACTGATTTTTAAACAGAGCTAGGCAGCCTCATAATCTAATAGTATATCTGAACTAATTACTATTTTTTTCATTTTTTTAAAGATTTTATTTATTTATTTGACAGAGAGACAGCGAGAGAGGGAACACAAGCAGGCAGAGAGGGAGAGGGAGAAGCAGGCTTCCCGCTGAGCAAGGAGCCTGAGACGTGGGGCTCAGGGCTCGATCTCAGGACCATGACCTGAGCCAAAGGCAGACGCTTAATGACTGAGCCCAGGCGCCCCACCTGAACTAATTATTAAGGTAAGAAAACTCTCCTTAATTTACAGGCACACACAGACACACACATGCACATTGCAATAGGTTGAAAAGTGAGATGTGTTTGGCTTTAGGAATTCATCTAGTTGAGCTTATAAACAATTCTGTTCAGTGACTTAAAAAAAAAATCTTTTACTGTCTTGTTCTTTTTGCATGATTGTAGGAAAAGCTGCCTCTGTTGTACCCCAAATTTTCATCATTTAAGTGCATGAGTGTCCAGACATGGAGGATATTTGGTCAGAATCAGCACTGGCCACAGACAAGAGCTTCTGAATGTACGATGTTGGTAAAAGGAGTCTCTCTCACCGCCTCCAGAAGACTGTGTCCTACTTTTAGATCCCTAACATGTCAGAGTTGCTGGAAACTGAGGACAAAAGGGAAGCGGTTTGCAGTCCTATTTTTCCATTTGGGTAAGGAGCACGGACAGGACCCCACCACCTGATTCTCAGCCCAGACGGGGCGCACAACAGGACACGATTGAGTCAGTTTTTCAGGAAGTTCAGGACAGGATGTTCAGGACAGGTCCTCAAAAGCCACTGGGCGACCCCAACTGGTGGGGAGCGAGACCCAGGTTCACAAGGAGTTCAGGAAAGGCGATGGGCTATCTGAGCCCTGGAGGATTTGTTCAGGTGCACCCGGGCTGGGGGCTCGGGGACCTGGAAAAACTCGAAGCACCCTAGGCTCTCCATGGTGGGTAACTTCGAGTCTCTCTTCTCCGATTCCATTTCCTGCCTCTAACTGCCACAGCTTGATCGTTGAGACTTAGCCGCCCGTGACTGTTGAGGGAAATAGAAGGAAAATTGAGCTGCTGCCTGCATGCCCTCCCCTGGAAAGAGGGGCGGGGCTGGAGATAACCGAACCTCAGCCAGAGCTCGTCCCTCACTGTCACCTTTGTGTTCAAACCATTCCGTGAGGATCCGGGCCAGAGACTCTGAGAACTTTGCCAAGAGGGCTCTTTCTGCATGAAATTTTTTTCTTTGAGCTTAGGGATGAGGGATGAGGGACTCAGTCTGTAATGGAGAAAGATGAACGTAATGCATAATAAAAGGGGCTATTTAATTCTAGGGACAGGGCTTGCGAATGGATATTGAGAGATGGAGATCAGGCAGGACGGATCAAGAGGTGTAGTTATCAAGGGGTTGTCCTGTGTAGACAGTCATCTCTGCTCTTCTCTCTCCAGGAACTTCTGCCAGTCATTCGCCCCTGCGCAGGGCCTCTGTTTTCCTAGTCTTTTAAGTGGGGATTCTACTCTCCTCTTAATGAGGATAAAAATGAGGTGAGGAGAGTTGTGGCCACGGAGGCCCTAAAAGACACACACCCCAGGTCCATGTGCAAAAGAACCATGCCTTAGAACTTGATTCTAAAAATTCACTGATAGCTAAAAATACCCTGTTGACACAGGACTGTCAGCACCCTCTGATTTTTCATTTTACGTGCACAAATTTATGTTTTTCCATTTTTGTTGGCTAAGATTCTGTTATTTGAAGGTAAGGTGTGGGAAGTTCTTCAGAGGTTCAATGGGAAACGAGGAATCGGATATAGTTTTTCTCTCTGGAAGAAACTTTCATCGAGATTTAAAAAAAAATGTTTAGGCTCCGCTTGCTACTGTAACCTCTAGTCTTCTGCCAAATGGCAATACAACAAAGAAAGCCTCCTTTTCAAGTTTCTGGTTAATAAAACAACACAACGCAAGACAAATAAACAGAAACAGAAGGCTGGAGCTCACATGGCTCAGGGAGCACATGTGTGGAGCGAGGAGGCGCGCTCGGCTCCGAAGGCCCGGGGATGTCTCTGGTGGACCCCCAGACCTCAGCCCCCAGCCCGGGGTCCCCAAACACAAAGAGGCGACCTGGAAAAATTTCATAAGCAAGCTGCTCTTCTATTTTGTCCTTCTGCCATCCTGTTCCCCCCTTGTGCCTCCCCAACTTTGGGTTTTCTGCTCATGGAGATTTGGGGGGGGACTGAGTTTTGGGGGCCATGCTGGTGGAAAGGTTCTCAAGTTAGTGCTGGAAAGCATGGGCATGCCTGGTGGACTGGTGGTCGCCAGTCATTTGGAGATGTTTGGATAGCCCTTAAGGGGCCGCTCACTTAACTTGAACTGCTTCTGTTCTCTTCTCTTAGCGATGGACTTCTCAGGACTCACCTGCAGGTGCGTGAGGGCTCGGCCTCTCGTGGGGGCAGAAGGGGAGGGTGGGTGTTGCAGAGGAACTGCTTGCACGCGGGGCCCACGGTCTGGGCATCGTGCAGGGCCTGGAAGGTTCACTCTGTGCTCGCTGCCGTCCCTTCCCACCCCAGTGTGGGTTCTGGGTGGGGAGCTGGGGACCGCTCAGGAAGGAGTGAAGCCGCAGCACACCCACCCATTCTGTGCTTCCGTCTTGCTCTCTCCTCTCCTCTGACCTGTGAGAAGGCTCTGTCCCCTCTGCCTGCCCCTGGACGCCTGCCCCCCGCCTTTCACTGGGACACACAGGGAGGCGACTTTCGGCTCAGGACTGCACAGAAGCCCCAAGCCCAGGAGGAAAGCAGGGCCTGGCAGTCAGCTCCCCCAGGTGCCAGGGGAAGGGTTTCTCAGCTCTTCATCCCTGGCCTCAGGGGACGTCTTCAGGCCAGTGGGAGACGTATCTGTGAATCAGCTGTGGCTGAAAGCTGGAAACAAAGAGTGAGCCCAACGCTTGAAGAACTGCTAAGGATTTATGATGTTTCAGAGGAGGAACTGTTCATAAAAAACCGACGAGCCAACTTCTCTGCAATGTGTTAAGTAACAAACTGAGGGTGTAAAGCTGCTTTTTGTTACTCGGAGTGAATGAAATGTCAGGGAAGACCGTGAAGCCGTTGGTGGGATGTCTGAGGCTTTGGAAGGAAACTACATGGGATTTTCATCTTTTTGAGGATTTTGGGCCATTAGCTCCTCTTCATTCAGACCTGCTGCTTCTCCTGTTTTGGATATAAATGCCTCTAGGAGGGACGTAGGAATCCCCCAGTTCTCTCAAGGGCTCCTTCAACCCCACTTCCTTGTGGAGGGCTTTATTAGATTCATCTAGAACTCTTTTTTTGGACGACCACCACGAAGGAAGAAGAAACTGGACAATGGCCCTCGTTAGGAAGTTGGGTTGGATGGTGGCCTACCTGTCCTTCCCTTCCTTACCGAGTGAATCTGGGCACAGTGCATAGCTCTTCACACCCTGCCCTGGTTTCTCAGGGACGCCTCAGCCCCCCTCCGCTCCAGGGGTGGGCTGTGATTCCACAACATAAATCAGGGCAATGCCATTCTCCTTGAACACGTTGAGTTCAAGAGTGGCCATGTGGCCTCATCCCGCTTGACGCACAGATTGCGGAGGCTTCTGAATGTTCTTTCTCACTTTTAGAAGAAGCAGTAAATAGCCACGTTCTCTCTCTCCACCTGTTTCTTCTGGTGGCCATTTTATGACTCCAGGGCAGGTGCCCTGAGAATGAAGTTGATCCCCAGAGGGAGGCCACTCGTGAGCACCTCGGAGCCAGAGTCCTGAATGCAGCCAGAGTCCTGATTGCTTGTTTTTGGAATCTGCCCAACTTCTGGATGTCCAGTTATATGAGCAAATAGGATGTCTCACTTGAAGGAATTTTAAGCCATCTGAGTCAGCTGAAATCATCCTGACCTAGGGGTTTCGACTCTCAGCATGGTGTAGAGCTGTCTGGTGGAAGGGAACTCAGGTAGGGACTGAAGGGTCCAGCCTAAAGTCCTAGGCTACCAAGCACTAGTGACATGTCTGGGAGCAAGTTGGGTCAACCTGCAGCACTTGACTTCTGTGTTAAGGGGCTATGAGGATCACTGTGTCTGTGTCACAAGGCCAAGTGAGGATCAGATAAGTCAGAGCTGCAGAACATCTAAAATGTGGTTATTCGCATCATTCGCCAGTTCAGTTCGCTATTCTGTTATGGTGAAAATAACAGTGGCTAGTTCAAATGAAATTTTATTAAGTGACTGGCCCTGTGCTAATTGCTTTAATGACTTAGTTCATTTAATCTGTGGTGCAACCCTATAAAGTATGTTATTATTTTTGGGTTTTGCAGGTGAATAAAAAGCATTAGAAAAATTAACGTTTTTTTTTAACCAATATTATACATCTACTAAGTGAGGGAGCTTACTAATATATAGTTGAGTATAATGTTAATAAGGCAAGGAGGTCGGTTCCACAGCAATGCCAGCAGTCCCAAATTCGGTGTTAGACTTGTTCCCATTTTCGGGGTTTGGCCACCCATGCCATCATTCTTTAGCTTCTCTTTATTGCTCCCGAAGTCCTTAGGCTAATAAAAATTTCCCCTTCGTAATTAGCTACTCAACTTATTTACTGCACTCAGAAATCATTTGCATTGGAGTTGGATATTGTTTTTTAAGGTTTTATTTATTTATTTATTTGAGAGAGAGAGAGAGAGAGAGAGAGAGAGAGAAAGCACTCAGAGGGAGAAGGAGAAGCAGATTCCCCACGGAGCAGGGAGCCCAACGTGGAGCTTGATCCCCGGACCCTGGGATCGTGACCTGAGTCGAAGGCAGACACTTAACCGATTGAGCCATCCAGACACCCCATGCACTGGAGTTGGTTTACACCAGACTTCTAGAAGTCTGTTTGTGTGTGTATGTGTGTGTATTGTAAGAACAGTGTGTTGGGACTGATGAATAATTATTAATAACTAATAATTATTGATAGTAGTAGTGAGTGCTTTAAATATGTTGAGACTATTAAAATAAATGCACTTATTGGGGTCGCATCTGAAAGAGTGGTTTGCCAGTCACAAATTGTGGCTATAAATGGGTATCACTGATGTCATGCACTGGAATATTGAAGGTAGGTACAGATTCACTGTAATTAGGGAGGGTCTCCTTCCTGTCCTGATCAAATAGTTCTCACATGGGGATAGTTCTGCATGCCTACCCCTGCAGGGGGTGTCTGGACATGGTTTGGTTTTCGCAGCTAGGAAGTGTGGTGTGCTGTTGGCATCTAGTGGCTACAATTCAGGGATGCTATTGACTATCCTCCAGTGCACAGAACAGCCCCCACAACCAAGAATTATCCAGCTCCAGGGCGCCTGGGCAGTTCAGCATCTGCCTTTGGCTCAGGGCATGATCCCAGGGTCCTGGGATCGAGCCCCACGTTGGGCTCCCTGCTCAGTGGGGAGCCTGCTTCTCCTTCTCCCTCTGCCATTCCCCCTACTTGTGCTCCCTGGCTCTATCTCTCTGCAAAAACCAAAACAAAACAAAACAAAACAAAACAAAAACCCAGAATTATACAGCTTCAAATAAGAGTAGTACCAGGGTTGAAAGATCTTGGTCCAGACTACCCAAGGACCCAGGCTGAGTTTTCCCTTCTATACCATTCTTGTCCCTTCTATACCATTCTTGTTTGGTTAAGAGTCAGGCAACCCACCCTGTTCTAAGAGGATGCATGAGGGTCCTGGAATGTTCATGAATTGACCCCCACACTGAGGTTCAGCAAAGTCTTGGAGCTTGACCAGGATGTCCTTCTACTGGAGAAGCCGCAGGTTTCTTGCAAGAAACTGATGCCAGAAGACTCTTCCCTGAAAGGATTGAGGTCAGCTGGTATACCCCTTGAACAGCACAGGAGGGTCTTCAGGCATTTTGCCTCTACTGGGGCTCCCGTGCAGTGAGCTGATGTGCTGCCTGCCTGTCTCTATGTGGACTCCTTTCCCTCCAGTGAATCCCCTCAGGGTCACTTCTACTGTCTCAGCCCCTGACATGCTCTAACCTTGACCTCAGCATGTCCGTGCCTCTACTGCCGACCCAGGTTACCATAATCAGGTCTCTCTAGGCTGGAGGGTATGATCATTTTCCTCTCCTCCTCTTCTCTCGCTTCTTTGCTCTGGCATACAAGTTACCTCCAGTTACACTTATGACCTTCCCGTTTGACTCACAAGAGCTTAGCTTCAAACTTGAAAAAATATCAGGATTTCTCTTCTTTCAATTCTCTCACTATAGAAGTCAAACTTTTCCTTATGGCCATGTGGGTGCCTCTGAATGATGGAGGAAAGGGTTGGGGCATACAACAAAGAAAGAAAAAAATCACTAAGACGAACATGTCAAGATCTTATTTCACTACATCAGAAGTTTCATAAGTTTCTCCATGCCTCCCCCCCTGCACTTTGGAGTTTAGGAAGGAGGTAGTGGTGGTAGAGGATAGTTTTATGGGTTTAGCCAGATGTTAGGGACATCTGGTGACTAGATGTTTGTTTTCTAAGCATTTCTGAATGTTATGCTCAGAGGATGGGAATCGGGAATAGAACAGTGGCTGCTTTGGCCACTCTAATAGGCAGCCTTTGCTTTGAGAGTAGAGATTTGGGCAGGAGAGGAGAGGAGGGTTCAGCCTGGTAGAGGTAGCTTTTCCCTCTCTGTGCCTTCATGTCTTTATTTGAAGACAGGACTCTACCTATCCCTAATATAATAACCATAATGATTCTAGCTATAACTTATAGAACACTTATTTTACTATGGGCACTGTACTGGATGCTTTGTGTATGTTTTCTTGTTTACATTCAGTTTTCATAATCTAGAATCTGTGATACGCTATAGGTCCTAACTCTTCTAGATTCTACATGATTCTTTATCTCCATTTTTTGGGATGGATGTCATTCTTTAGACTTAGGCATACAGTGCTCACATTTGGAAATTTTAGTGTTACCAAACCCCGTATAATATTTTTTGTTAGTTTTCCATTGGGTGCCAATGGATTGTCTTAATTTATCCATACCCATTAGTCCAGTTTTGCTGGGTGAATGGTATTACTTGTGGCTGTGAAAGTCTTCATGTGAAATGAACTCGCCAATCCCAAAGTCAAAACATGGGACCTTTGTTTCATAAACTCCAGGGTCCAACTAGGTGAATCAATTGGTATCTTTGAAGAAAGGGCCAGACCTTCAGGAGGAAATATCTCTTGGACTTGAGTCTTTGTATTTGGTGTATAAATTTATACTTCAGAAAAGGAAACACTACGATGAGAATATACTGGATGTGTGTATTTGAAGGCTGATGGAAGAAGATTGTGAACAGAAATTCCACCTCTTCCTCAAACACTATGACCAACGTGATGGGATCTATGGGTGGTTCCTAATGAAATAATTTCTAGCATTAAACAGACATTGTTAGGGGTGTAGGGGAAAAGTTCTGAAGTAAATAGGAAAGAAGCAAAGTTGGATGACAAATGTTGAGGGCAACAAAAATCTAGTCTTCCAAAGAAAAGAGTAGGGGGTTCAATATTTATAGGAGGAAAAATTTTAAGGTTCAGGAGGCAGGAAAAGATCTTGCCTTGGGCGCCAGAGACCAGTGGTTTCGCTAGGGTCTGGAAAAATCTGGGAGATGCAGATCCAGAATAAAGCTCTTGTCGGTGGTTCAGATCCTACAGTCCTTCCAGATACTACTCCCCTATCCCAACTGGTACTATGGGGTAACCTTGGCATGATTCAGTGCAGAATCTGATATGATCAGTAATAAGAGGCTGGGGAATTGGTAGTACAAAGAAGCAAGACAGTGTCCTGATCTCCATGCTCCAAGAGGATATCTCTGTTATTTGAAGACTAGAGACTTATCACAGCTTAGCGGATTTGCAAGGGATTTGACTGCTGGGTTGGAGTAGGCAGGCTTATTGTGCTCACATGGGCATAGCTGGGCCATGACATCTTGTTTTCTGAGACTGGGGAGAAGGATTTGATTTGCCAGGAGGGTCCTCAGCTTGAGAGTGGAAAGGGGTATAGGGTGGGGTGAATAGGAATAAGGCATACAGTGGAAGACTGGAAATTTCTCTGTACAATGACATGAGCATACCTCCTCTGTTTGGGGGAAGGAAACTAATCTTAAGATAAATAAAACCAGCATAGGGAGTTTTGAAAAAGTTTATAAAATGGGTTGCCTAGGTGGCTCAGTCAGTCAAGTGCCAGTCTCTTGATTTCAGCTCAGATCATGATCTTGGGGTGGTGGGATCATTGGGCTCTGAACTTGGTTGGGAGTCTGCTTGAGATTCTCTCTCTCCTCTCCCTTTGGCCCCCCACTCTCTCTCTCAAATAAATAAATATATCTTAAAAAAAGTAAAAGTTTATAAAGCAACTCTGAAGACCAAAAAACCACACATAATTCACATCTTCTGTTTTTCTAAGATCCTTGGTTTCAGTGTTGGGCAGCCAGAGATATCAAAAATTGACTGTAAACCAGGACCCCCTTCTTTTGTCATCCTATAAAGGGGAAAGTTCTTTTTCAAATTTGGAAATCTTAAAATAAAGAAAATCATTTGCCAATGGATTCTTACAGTAATGAAAGAAAGCAGATGATCACTTTTTGTGATATCAAATTTCATACACAGTATAAGTCTTCTTACCACTTAGAATCAACCAAATACTTTCAGCTTTATAAAGTTTCCATTATTTCACTTAACCAGAGAAATCTGCCAGCTAATATTTTACTAAGCCTGAAAATATTTTAACCAGCCCTTTCCCTATCTATCGAGTTCAAAGGGATGATATAATTCATGCATCAATACTCCATAAAGTCTAGTCCTAGAAATGTGGGTTATATTTTCAATATTCATTAAAATTTTTTTGTCTATTGGCTGACTTATTTTAAGCCCACGGGCCTGTGTTTTATTGCATGGTAGGCTTAATTCATATGCTCTGTCTAGATGACTCTAGCATCTTGCTGTTCGTGAAGATCATTTAAGATGAAAGGCATTAAAATAAGGTAGACTTTAGATATCTGAGCATCTGTTTAATTCAGCCCTTCTTCTCTATCACTCAGTTCTGGCGCTGGGCGTCAAAGAAAAAAATGAAAAGTCGGCACTGCTCTCTTAAAAACACGTCAAGGCCCCCAACTCTTTAACAACACAGGAAATGTCAAATATTACATGGATATAAATAACTCAGTAAAACAGGCTCACAGGAACATCTGGCTCTGCACAGTTCCACGCACTCGGCTGGCGCGGAGATATTTCAGTAATACTATCCAGTCGTTGGGCTGTGTGACACTGTGGGGCACAGAAGGGAATTTGAGTGTCGAGTGAAAAATGTGCTCGTAAAAGGGTCTGAGTTGTTCTCTGTCTAATCCGTCCTAATCTGTTCAGTCATTTGCTCTGGGGGCTCTTAAGAGGGAATACGGACCCCCACTGGAAGCCGGTCTCTTAGACAGACGCCCCCAGCGCCCCCGGGGTTAGGGATGAAGGGCAAAAGGTTAACAACCCTCGGGACGCAGGCTGCCCTGATGATCACTGGGGAGATCATTTTGAAAAGGGACATCTTAATTTTCTGACGAACATGCCACTTTATTTCAGTTCTAGCCTTGTGGAAACAGTCTGAAGGGAAACATCGGGTAACATCTCCTTGGTTCCTGCCGGCTTTGCCTCTTGCCCTGTGCGGCTCCACTGCTTGGGCTCCCTTCTCTCTTTACGGCGTCACGTTCTCCACCGTGGGCTTTCCTTTTATTTTTAAGATCTGACTTCCTTGGGTGTTAGGCAAACTACCGCTTGGGGAGGGCAGTTTGTGCGATCGAGACTCTTTGGTGTTCATTTCACCTACACACACTTTAAAGAGAAAGTAAAACTCCCAACCAGATACACACAGGAGCATCACACGAGGCACGGAAAGCCTATGGTTTTCCTCTATGTCTAAATTGCAATGGTCAGTGCCATCAAGAGTAAGCTAGAGCAACAGTGTCCACCTCAAAGGGAGAAAAAGTCCAGTGTAAATTCGAGGTGTATCTTGCATTCGTTTGGGCTCATTCCCAAATACATTTTTAACCTCTGTATTCTGCAAATATTGAGTAATGCCTGTGTACCAAGCACGTGGCAGGTAAAGAGTCAAGGCCCTTCCTTGTCTTCAAAGAGCTTAGAGTCTCCATGGAAATAAACAGTAGACTAGCTCAGACTACAGTATAATATGTCCTAAAATAGAGTGAACCACTGAAAGAAAATAAATTCCAGGTAATGATAACTTGCTTATCTCCTACAAAACTTTTTTTTTAACTTTCTTTCTTTCTTGAAGATTTTATTTATTTATTCATGAGAGACAGAGAGAGAGAGAGAGAGAGGCAGAGGGAGAAGCAGAGTCCCCGAGGAGCAGGGAGCCTGATGTTGGACTCCATCCCAGGTCCCCGGGATCATAACTTTGAGCCCAAGGCAGGCGCTTAACCATCTGAGCCACCCAGACGCCTTCCTACAAAACTTTTTGAATATCTAACTGAGTTGATATGTTTCTGTCCCTTCAAGAGACTTTCTGGAAATCCCTTGATCCTTCATGAAAATCAAGTCTACATGGGGCAAGTATGCAAGCTATGGGTAGCTGAACGTCAGTGCCGCCCGGCACCGGAACAGGAAGTGGAGGGGAAGCTGATCTCTTCCCAAAGCACTTGGGGGCAATTGCATTGTATTGAAAGATATTCCTTTATTTGGAGTATGGTGGGGAAAGGCAAAGGTGCATGGTAATCTGGTTCCCAGAGACCCCAAAGGGCTAAACTTTAAGGCATATATTTCTGTGTTCTTTCTCAAATGACCTTATTTTATTCATTAATTAATTCGTTAATTCAATGCTGTCTATATGTAGAGCACCTTCTAGGAATGAAGCTGTGCAGGATTAAACACTTCTTAGCTTTCAAGGTGCTCCATCAGGTGGAGAAAATCCATGTAAGTACGCAGTTCTAGCCCAGTGTGGTAAGTGATAAGGATCTGTGCTACGGATTAGCGGGAGATAAGGATCAGGTTAGAACACAAAACCCCCCTCCCAACACCCCCCCCCACAAGATGGATGGGTTGGCAATCATCCAATAGGTCAGACTAATTCTCACACTAAATATTCAAGTAATAAGTTGCATTTTCATTCAAAACTATCCTGATTGGCTACATAACTTACTTACGTTAATTTGATAATTTCTCAATTCCTTTTCACCCTGTTCTTCCTAGACTTGGCTTTAAAGGAATGATCAATGAGCCACCTAGAATACAGACTCTGCCAAGGCTGTGCGTTTGGTTCTCTAGAACTTGGAGAGGGTGCTTTCTCAGGTTTCTTCATTCGTGGGGTCCCAGCCCCCCACACATGCAGCCCAGCCCTAGCCGAACGCTGTTGAATATCACTTACCAACCTGCATTTCCGCCGCTTTCTGATGCTCACTTTCTCCTTTTCCTTCCCATTCTATTCCACGGGCTTGACAGAACAGACTGCCGTCAGACACCATTGAGATCGTGACACAGGCCAGTACACTTCAGGAGATTCAAACTGACAGAAACCCCTGCCTTCTGCTATTGCAAAAGTGGCTTGGTGTAGCAAGACGCCAGCTCAGAGTCATGGGCTGCAGGGAAAGGTTCTTGACCCTCTGTGCAGAGAAGGGAGTGCCGGGGGGGCGGAAAGCTTTGGCAGGGTTGAGATAAACACTCAGGTTAAGGCATTTTTCATCTGTTTAACCAGATCTCATTATATTGTCAAACAAGACTGCCGGGTTCACAAGAAACAGCTCCGGTATTCTTGTTGAGAGTTGGGGCAAGAAGTAAGAACTTATTATTTTTTTTTTCCCACTAAGGTAAATTGCCCTGATGCTGGGATGCCAGGTAAAGTTTTCCCTGGGATGCAATTGAGCATGGAAGAGGGTAAGCTCCGGGAGCCTTTGAAGGAAGGTCTGATGGCACCTCGTAGACCCCGCCCTATCTGGTGGGGGGCGGGGAAGAGGACTTAGTAGTAAACTTGCCTACATCCTACGCAGAGAACTCCCTTTCTTAGGACACCTACATAACATAAACATAACACAAGTTATCTTCAATTGCATATTCCCTTGCTTTGTCATTGTCTTACACTCCCTTTTGTTGACTCCAGGAAAATGACACTTTGCCTTTTTTTTTTTTTAAATAGCTTCTCGTACCTTTTCCAGGTTGAGTTAAATTTAATAATTGTTTAGTCGTGAGGATGCTCAAGCTAGCTAAATTACCGTGCTACCCAGCCATGAGTCCAAATTATATAGGAATAGTGGTGATCCATGTGAAAATACTTAGAGTTCGTCCTATAAAGTGTCTTACTCAAATAGAACATCCGCATTTGAGAAAATTCAAAGCAAATGTCTGGCAAGTGAATTCTTTTATTAGCCAATAACTTCAATCATCATCTAATTTTATATTTCGATAGCGCATTCATTCTTATAGCTCATTTTTGTTTTCATCATACAACACGGCTTTATCATTTTTAAAGCTATTCTTTATTTAGAAATATTTACTGTTAGTAGTTTGTGAGGACGATCATACTACATTCTTCTTCCACTTTTTCAACAGTTATCTTTAACCTTTTCTGCACTCCCTGTACCTCAAGTACCCCACTTCACCTCCTGCTCTATAAGTAACGTGTATCTCTTTCACTGAGAAAATGGAAGCCATCAACTGGGAATGCCTTGAACTTCCTGCCACCAAATCTGCATCCTATATCCGCCTCCCTGTTACCCTTCTTCCTTCCTAGGATGGGTCTTTTAGGCAGATATTCAACAGAGCAGGAAACATGAGAACTGTCCAATATCTTACAGGAATGAAGGTGGGGGCAGAATTTGAACTCAGATCTGATTTTTGGTCCCAGTGCCCTTCCTCCTCTTCTCATTTTTAAATAGATTTTATTATTATTATTTTTAAAATTATATGTTATGTATTTGTCAGAGAGAGAGCATGTGCCCAAGCAGGGGGAGCAGCAGGCAGAGGGAGAAGCAGGCTCCCTGCTGAGCAAGGTGCCTGATGTGAGACTCCATCCCAGGACCCTGAAATCATGAGCTGAGCCGAAGGCAGATGCTTAACTGACTGAGCCACCCATGTGTCCTGACTTTATTTTTTTTTAAAGAGCAGTTTTAGGTTTACAATAAAATTGAGAGAAAGACACAACAATTTCTATATACCTCCTGCTCCCACGGTTATTGGCATCACTTACCAGAATGGTACTTTTTTTTTAAACCAAGAGTGAACATTTATTGACACATTATTACCAGATCCCTAATTTACATAAGGGTTCATTCTTGGTATTCATTCATTGTGTTGGGACTAATGTATAATGATATTCATCCATTGTTATAACATTATATAGAGTATTTTTATTGCCCTAAAAATCCTCTGTGCTCTGCCTAATTCATCTCCCCCACCTCCACCTGGCAACCACTGATCTTTTATTGTCTCCATAGTTTTGCCTTTTTCAGAATGTCATCTACTTGGAATCATGGTATGTGACCTTCTCAGATTGGCTTCTTGCACTCAGAAATACACATTTAAGTTTCCTTCATGTCTTTCACGGATAGTAATTTCTTTTTAGCCCTGAATTATATTCCATTGTCTGGATGTATGGTGGTTCATCCATTCACCTACTGAAGGGTATCTTGGTTGCTTCCAAGCTTTGCAATTATGAACAAAGCTACTATAAACATCTGGCCAGGTTGTTGTGTGAACATACGTTTTCAGCTTCTTTGGATAAATACCAAAGAGCACAATTGCTGGACTGCATGGTGAGAATATATATGGTTTTGTAAGAAACTGCCCAAATGTCTCTCAAAGTTCTGTACCATTTTGCATTCCCACTTGCAATTAATGAGAGCCTATTTCTCCACATCCTTGCCAGCATTAGGTTTTGTCGGTGTTCTGGAAATAAATAAATAAAAACTAACAGGTCTGTAGTTGTATCATTTTTTTAATTTCTATTTCTCCGATGGCTTATGAAGTGGAGCATCTCTTCATATGCTTACTTGCCACGTGTATATCTTCTTTGGTGGGATGTCCACTATGGACTTTGGCCCATTTTTAAAATCAGGTTGTTTTCTCATTGTTGAGTTTTAGTTATTTATTATTATTAATTAATTAATTAATTAATTTCAGACAGAAAGAGAGAGAGAGAGAGAGAGCACAAGCAGGGGGAGGGGCAGAGGGAGAAGCAGACTCTCCATTGAGCAAGGAACCCAATGTGGGACTTGATCCTAGGACCCCGAGATCATGACCTGAGCCAAAGGCAGACGCTTAATGACTGAGCCACCCAGATACACCTCATTGTTGAATTTTAGGAATTATTGGTGTGTACTAGATAACAGTCCTTTATCAGATGTATCTTTGGCCAGTGTTTTCTTCCCATCTGGGGTTTGTCTTCTCATTCTCTTGATACTGTTTTTCACAGAGCAGCAGGTTTTAATTTTAATGGAGCCCAGCTTATCAATGATCTCTTTCATGCATTGTGCTTTGTGTTGTATCTGAAAGGGAATCACCATACCAAGATCATTTAGGTTTCCTCCTGTGTTATCATCTAGGAGTTTATAGCTTTGCATTTAAATGTATGATACATTTTGAGTTCATTGTTGTGAAGGGTGCGAAGTCTGTGTCTAGACTCACTGTTTTGCACGTGGACGTCCACTTGTTCTAACACCATTGTTGAAGAGAATATTTTTGCTCCATTGTATTCCCTTTGTGTCGTTGTCAAAGTTTAGTTCATTATACGTATGTGCATCTATTTTTGGGCTCTCTATTCTATCCCATTGATAATTTGTCTATTCTTTTGCCAGTATCACACTGTTTTGATTACTGTAACTTTTTAAAAAAAGATTTTACTTATTCATTTATTTGAGAGAGACAGAGAGAGATAGTAAGAGAGTGCACAGGCAGGGGGAGAGGGAGAAGCAGGCTCCCCACTGAGCGGGGAGCCCATTGCAGAGCTCAGTCTCAGGACCTTGGGATCATGACCTGAGCAGAAGGCAGATGCAAGACTGGCTGAGCCACCTAGGTGCCTCTGATTACTGTAGCTTTATAGTAAGTCTTGGAATTGAGTAATGTCAGTCCTCCAACTTTGTTCTTCTTCTTCCTCCATATTATGTTAGCTACTCTGGGTCTTTTGTTTCTCCATGGAAACCTTAGAATTTATTTCTTGATGTCCACAAAATAACCTGCAGGGATTTTGATTGGGATTTCCTTGAATCTAGAGATCAGGTTGGGAAGGGTTGACACTTTGGCAATATTAAGGCTTCCTATCCATGGGTATTTCTCCATTTATTTTGTTCTTTGGCTTTATTCATCAGAGTTTTGTACTTTTCCTCATATAGATCTTATATGTATATGTCAGATTTATACCTAAGTATTTCAGCTTGTTGGGCACGAATGTAAGTGATTTGTGTTTCTAATTTAAATCCAACTTGTTTGTTGTTGGTATATAGGAAAGCAATTGGCTTTTGTATATTAACCTTGTATCCTGCAATCTTTCTTTAATTTTCTATTAGTTCCAGGAATTTTCCCCTTGATTCTTTAGGATGTTCTACATAGACAATCATGTCATCTGGAAACAAAGATAGTTTTATGTCTTGCTTCCCAATCTGTACACCTTTTCCTTTCTTATTACATTAATATTGTATCCAGTATGATGTTGCAAAGGGGTGGTAAGAAGGGAACACCCTTGTCTTGTCCTGGTGCCCTTTTCACTGCATTGTATCTTTTAATCTTTTAAATTAGGTAAGCAAGTGTTTTATTTATTTATTTATTTATTTATTTATTTATTTATTTATTTTAAAAGATTTTATTTATTTATTTGACACAGAGAGAGAGATTACAAGTAGGCAGAGAGGCAGGCAGAGAGACAGGGAGAGGAGGAAGCAGGCTCCCTGTTGAGCAGAGAGCCTGATGCGGGCCTCGATCCCAGGACGCTGAGATCATGACCTGAGCCGAAGGCAGAGGCTTTAACCCACTGAGCCACCTAGGCGCCCAAGTGTTTTATTTTTAAATGTTTATGGCAGACCTGTTCGTCAAGCATCCATTCCCTCCTTCACCATTTCCAATTTGTGTTTGGTGGTCCAATGGTTCTAGGAAATCTGACTGCAGCTCCAGCTCCAGCTATTGAGAAATGGACTAGCAGCATTCCTAAGCCATAGTGACTGGTTCAGGAATAAACTTGTGTTCTAAGCTGGCCCAATCGGAGTGGCACACAGATTTTTTTTCCTGTCTGTGTGGTTTGCTATAAAGACAGAAAGCCTGGAGCCACTGCAGCCATTTTGCCATTATGGGGGAAGTCAACCTAGGGATGAAGCTAAACACAGAAATAGACCAAATGCAAAATATTTGCAGGAAATAAAGCTAGGGCCCTGATTAAACCAAAACTAAACATTCTAGTTATGTTACTCATAAATTCTTGTCATTTCTAAGCCACTTTGAATTTAGTTTTCTGTCACCTGTAACAGGAAGCACTTTTGGCTCATACAACTTTTGCTGATTAATATATTTTCTTACAAACAATTTAGAAAATTCTGAAAAATATTAAAAAGCAAGTAAAAATCATACATAATTCTACAACCAGAATAATTGCTATTAACATTTTAGGGGATTCCTTTTCAGTTTTTATTGAGGAGAAATTAGAAATTAAGATTATACAAAAACCCTATCTCTTGATTTTTTTTCCTGAACATCGTATGATATGAAAATTTACACAGCCCTATGTAATTATTATGAAAAAAATTTTTAAATAGCAATATGTTTCAAACATTCGTGTATTTTTTTCAAAGCTACTGGAATGGAACTTTGTATTTAGGTGTACATTTTGTGCATTCCTTTGTAATGTCTTGCAATTTCACTTTTTATCACTTGTGTTGTATAAGATAGATTTAGTTTTCATTACACAATCATATGTTGGGCACTTCATGCCAGGGATAGGTTAGGGGGCTGATGCATCAAAACTAACACCAGTCCCTGCCCTCATGGGGCTCACAGTCTGAGGGGGGGCAGGCAGATACCTGTCAGAAACCACACAGATAAATGTGTTATTACACAGTGAGGCTTATGTTAAAGGAGAGGAAATGTGCAGGATGTTAGAATGGTGTAGACTATAGGTAGACCTGTGCATAGACAGGAAGGAGGGGCATAAAGTGAAGGGAAGTGTTCCATGCAGAAATCATGTTTGAGTAGATTAGGCAAAGAAAGCTGGAGTGAAGGAGGGGATGGGGTAGCGGAGACTCTTTTCCACAGAGGAAAGAGAATGGGTAAAAGCCATGGGTCAAAAGATAGGTAAGCACATTTGAGGAACTGGAAGGTCACCATGGTTGAGAGTGGTTGAGATATGGGGAGGGGAGAGGAGGGGCATGAGGCTGAGAGGGAATGGGGGTGAGGCTAAGAAGGGAGGGTGGGGACTATATGGGGGAGTGAGGCTGAGAGGGGAGGAGGGGTGAGGCTGCTGAGGGGAGGTGTGGTGGAGAAGGAAAGTAGGAAAAAAGCTGGTAGGAGAGGGAGAGTAGGAAAAAAGACCAGGAAGGGCCTTCTCTTTTCTCTTAAAATTTTTTTTTCTTGGACGCTTGGGTGGCTCATTCATTTAAGCATCTGCCTTCAGCTCTCTGGTCATGAGCCTGGAGTCCTGGGATCGAGCCCCACATCAGAACCCCTGCTCAACAAGGAGTGTACTTGTCCCTCTCCTTCTGTCCCTACCCCCAAGTCGTGTTCTTTCGCTCGCTCTTGATAGCTCTCTCTCAAATAAATAAGTAAAATCTTTTTTAAAAAGTTTTAAAAAAATAAATTCTTTTTTATGGTTTTATCCTGGCTGAGGCAAATGGGAGTCATCAAAGACTTTTGGCGGGGAGCTGATAGTATTGTTCTGGGGCTTGCAAAGCTCACTTAAGACAGGGTAGGTGGGAGGATACGGGGCTCTAGAGAGATGTGGCTGCTGGTTTGGGTGGGAGGTGGAGAGGAAAAGAGAAGAGAGGAGAAGAGAGGAGAGGAGAGGAGAGGAGAGGACAGGAGAAGGGAAGGGAAGGGAAGGGAAGGGAAGGGAAGGGAAGGGAAGGGAAGGAAAGGGAAGGGAAGGGAAGGGAAGCTGTGTGTAGGGATGTTGATCCCTACAGAGGGGACCTAGTGACAGGCGGATGGGGTGAGTGGAAGAGACACCTTGTTTCTGGGTTCATGGGAATGGATAGAGGGGTGCATTGACAGAGAGGGTCTGAGGATACTGTTGGCTAGGAGAGCCTGAGGCATTGGAGCCATCGCATGGCATGGGCCATGTGGCCTGCAGCTTACAGGAAAGATCTAGGCTGAAGAGACACATTGGAAATCATGAAAGATGGAAATTGCAGTCACGGGCCTGGAGGAGATTGTCCTCCTCCTGAAGGAGGATTTAAGTGAGATTCCTAGTCAGGTGACACACAATATTCTATTACTTTTTGTTAGATTCAGGAGTACAATGTAGTGATTCAATATTTATACATATTACAAAATGACCACCATGGTAAATGTAGTCACCATCTGTCATCATACAAAGTTATTACAATGTTTCTGACTGTGTGACTATATTACTTTTCACCCCAGCAACTTACTGATTTTATAACTGGGAGTTTGTATCTCTTAATCTCCTTCATCTATTTCATCCATCACCCACTGCTTCCCCTGGGGCAACCACCAATTTGTTCTCTGTATTTAGGAGTCTGTTTCTGTTCTGGTTTTTGTTCATTTGGTTTGTTGGTTTTGTTTTTTGATTCCACATAGAAGCGAACTCATATGGCATTTGCTTCACTTTGTCTGACTTAGCTTACTTAGCATAATACCCTCCAGGTCCATCCATATTGTCACAAATGGCAATATCTCATTTTTTCTATGGCCGAGTAATATTCCAGTGTGTGTGTATGTGTGTTGTGTGTGCGCACGCATATGTGCATGCCCGTGTGCACTCTGTCCACTCATCTATCAACGGACATTTGGGTTGTTGGGGAGCAGCAACTTTTTTTTATTAACATATAATATATTATTTGCCCTAGGGGTACAGGTCAGTGAATCATCAGTCTTACACAATTCACAGCACTCGCCATAGCACAAACCCTCCCCAATGTCCATCACCCAGCCACCCTATCCCTCCCCTGACAACCCCCATCAATCCTCAGTTTATTTCCTGAGATTAAGAGTCTCTTATGGTTTGTCTCCCTTCCTGGTCCCGTCTTGTTTCAATTTTTCCCTCCCTACCTACTACGACCCCCTGCCCTGCCTCTCAAATTCCTCATATCAGAGAGATCATATGATAATTCTCTTTCTCTGATTGACTTATTTCGCTTAACATAATACCCTCTAGTTCCATCCACGTAGTTGCAAATGGCAGGATTTCATTTTTTGATGGCTGCGTAGTATTTCATTGTATATATATTTACCACCTCTTCTTTATCCATTCATCTGTTGATGGACATCTAGGTTCTTTCCATAGTTTGGCTATTGTGGACATTGCTGCTATAAACATCTGGGTGCATGTGTCCCTTCAGATCACTACATTTGTATCTTTAGGGTGAATAGCCAGTGTGATGACTAGGTTGTAGGGTAGCTCTATTTTCAACTTTTTGAGGAACCTCCATACTGTTTTCCAGAGTGGCTGCACCAACTTGCATTCCCACCAACAGTGTATGAGGGTTTCCCTTTCTCCGCATCCTCACCAACATCTGTTGTTTGCTGACTTGTTAATTTTAGCCATTCTTACTGGTATGAGATGGTATCTCGCTGTGGTTTTGGTTTATATTTCCCTGATGGCAAGTGATGTTGAGCACTTATTCATGTGTCTGTTGGCCATTTGGATGTCTTCTTTGCAGAAATGTCTGTACATGTCTTCTGCCCACTTGTTGATTGGATTATTTGTTCTTTAGGTGTTGAGTTTGATAAGTTCTTTATAGATTTCAGATACTAGCCGTTTATCTGATATGTCATTTGCAAATATCTTCTGCCATTCTGTCAGTTGTCTTTTGGTTTTGTTGACTGTTTCCTTTGCTGTGCAAAAGTTTTGATCGTGATGAAGTCCCAATAGATCATTTTTACTCTTGCTTCCCTTGCCTTTGGTGATGTTTCTAGGAAGAAGTTGCTGCAGTTGAGGTCGAAGAGGTTGCTGCCTGTGTTCTCCTCAAGGATGTTGATGGATTCCTTTCTCACATTGAGGTCTTTCATCCATTTTTGAGTCTACTTTTATTTATCATATAAGAAAGTGGTCCAGTTTCATTCTTCTGCATGTGGCTGTCCAGTTTTCTCAACACCATTTGTTGAAGACACTATTTTTTTCCCACTGGACATTCTTTCCTGCCTTGTCAAAGATTAGTTGACCATAGAGTTGACTGTCCATTTCTGGGATCTCTATTGTGTTCCATTGATCTATGTGTCTGTTTTTGTGCCAGTACCATACTGTCTTGATGATTACAGCTTTGTAATAGAGCTTGAAGTCTGGAATTATGATGCCACCAACTTTGATTTTCTTTTTCAACATTCCTCTGGCTATTCGGGGTCTTTTCTGGTTCCATATAAATTTTAGGATTATTTGTTCTATTTCTTTGAAAACAATTGATGGTAATTTGATAGGGATTGCATTAAATGCATAGATTGCTTTAGGTAGCATAGACATTTTCACAATATTTGTTCTTCCAATCCATGAGCATGGATTATTTCTTTGTGTCTTCCTCAATTTCTTTCATGAATACTTTATAGTTTTCTGAGTAAAGATTCTTTGCCTCTTTGGTTAGGTTTATTCCTAGGTGTCTTATGGTTTTGGGTGCAATTGTAAATGGGATCATCTCCTTAATTTCTCTTTCTTCTGTTTTGTTGTTGGTATATAGAAATGCAACTGATTTCCGTGCATTAATTTTATATCCTGACACTTTACTGAATTCCTATATGAGTTGTAGCAGTTTTGGAGTGGAGTCTTTTGGGTTTTCCACATGAAGTATCATATCATCTGCGAAGAGTGAGAGTTTGACTTCTTCTTTGCTGATTAGGATGCCTTTAATTTCTTTTTGTTGTCTGATTGCTGAGGCTAGGAACTCTATACTATGTTGGATAGCAGCGGTGATAGTGGACAGCCCTGCCGTGTTCTTGATCTTAGGGGAAAACCTCTCTGTTTTTCCCCATTCAGAATGATATCCGCTGTGGGGTTTTCATATATGGCTTTTATGATATTGAGGTATGTACCCTCTATCCCTACACTGTTAAGAGTTTTGATCAAGAAAGGATGCTATACTTTGTCAAATGCTTTTCAGTATCTATTGAGAGTATCATATGGTTCTTGCTCTTTCTTTTAATAATATATTGTATCACATCGATTGATTTGTGGATGTTGAACCGAACTTGCAGCCCAGGAATAAAAATCCCAGTTGGTTGTGGTGAATGATCCTTTTAATGTACTGTTGGATCCTATTGGCTAGTATTTTGGTGAGAATTTTTGCATCTGTGTTCATCAAGGATATTGGTCTGTAACTCTCCTTTTTGATGGGGTCTTTGTCTGGTTTTGGGATCAAGGTAATGCTGGCCTCATAAAATGAGTTTGGAGTTTGGAAGTTTTCCTTCCATTTCTGTTTTTTGGAACAGTTTCAGGAGAATAAGTATCAACATCAATTCTTCTTCTTTAAATGTTTGGTAGAATTTTCCTGGGAAATGTCTGGCCCTGGGGTCTTATTTGTTGAGAGATTTTTGATGACTGCTTCAATCTCCTTACTGGTTATGAGTCTGTCTGTTCAGGTTTTCTACTTCTTCCTGGTTCAGTTTTGGTAGTTTATACATCTCTAGGAATGCATCCATTTCTTCCAGGTTGTCAAATTTTCTGGTGTATAGTGGCTCATAATATGTTCTTATAATTGTCTGTATTTCTTTGATGTTGGTTGTGATCTCCTCTTTCATTCATAATTTTATTAATTTGGGTCCTTTCTCTTTTCTTTTGGATAAGTCTGGCCAGGTGTTTATCAATCGTATTAATCTTTTCAGAGAACCATTTCCTAGTTTCATTGATTTGTTCTACTGTTCTTTTGGTTTCTATTTCATTGATTTCTGCTCTGATCTTTATTATTTCCCTTCTCCTGCTGGGTTTAGGCTTTATTTGGTGTTCTTTCTCTAGCTTTTGTAGATGTAGGGTTAGGTCATGTACTTGAGACCTTTCTTGTTTCTTAAGAAAGGCTTGTATTTCTATATATTTTCCTCTCAGGACCACCTTTGCTATGTCCCAAAGATTTTGAACAGTTGTGTTTTCATTTTCATTTGTTTCCATGAATTTTTTTAAATTCTTTAATTTCCTGGTTGACCCATTCATTCTTTAGTAGGATGCTCTTTAGCCTCTATGTATTTGAGTCCTTTCCAACTTTCCTCTTGTGGTTGAGTTCTAGTTTCAAAGCATTGTGGTCTGAAAATATGCAGGGAATGATCCCAATCTTTTGGTACTGGTTGGACCTGATTTGTAACCCAGGATGTGATCTATTCTGGAGAATGTTCCATGTGCAGTAGAGAAGAATGTGTATTCTGTTGCTTTGGGATGCAATGTTCGAAATAGATCTGTGATGTCCATCTGGTCCAGTGTGTCATTTAAAGCTTTTATTTCCTTATTGACCTTTTGCTTAGATGATCTGTCCATTTCAGTAAGGAGGGGTGTTAAAGTACCCTACTATTGTATTATTGCTGATGTGTTTCTTTGATTTTATAATTAATTGTTTTATATAATTGGCTGCTCCCATGTTAGGGGCATAGATATTTAAAATTGCTTGATCTTCTTGTTGGATAGTCCCTTTAAGTAGATATAGTGTCCTTCCTCATCTCTTATTATAGTCTTTGGCTTAAAATCTAATTTGTCTGATAGAAAGATTGCCACTCCAGCTTTCTTTTGATGTCCATTATCATGGTAAATTGTTTTCCATCCCCTCACTTTAAATCTGGTATCTTTGGGTCTAAAATGAGTTTCTTACAGACAGCATATCCATGGATCTTGTTTTTCAATCTATTCTGATACGCTGTTTCTTTTGATTGGGGCATTTAGTCCATTTACATTCAGGGTAACTATTGAAAGATATGAATTTAGTGCCATTGTTATTGCCTGTAAGGTGACTGTTACTATATGTTGTCTCTGTTCCCTTCTGGTCTGTTAGTTTTAGGCTCTCTTTGTTTAGAGGACCCCTTTCAGTATTTCCTGTAAGGCTGGTTTGGTGTAGCAGATTCTTTTAGTTTTTGTTTGTCCTGGAAGCTTTTTTTTTTTTTTAATTATTATTTGCCCNAATTATTATTTGCCCAAAGTGTACAGGTCTGTGAATCGTCAGGCTTACATCTTTCACAGCATTCACCAAAGCACAAACCCTCCCCAATGTCCATAACCCATCCACCCTATCCCTACCCTCCCACCCCCCATAACCCTCAGTTTGTTTTGTGAGATTAGGAGTCTCTTATGGTTTGTCTCCTTCCCCATCCCATCTTGNGTTTGTCTCCTTCCCCATCCCATCTTGTTTCATTATTTTTCCCTCCCTACCCCCCACGACCGCCAACCCTGCCCCTCGAATTCCTCATATCAGAGAGATCATATGATAATTGTCTTTCTCTGATTGACTTATTTCGCTCAGCATAATTCCCTCTAGTTCCAACCACGTCGTTGCAAATGGCAAGATTTCATTTCTTTTGATAGCTGCATAGTATTCCACTGTATATATATATACCACATCTTCTTTATCCATTCATCTGTTGATTGTCCTGGAAGCTTTTTATCTCTCCTAATATTTTCAATGACAGCCTAGCTGGATATAGTATTCTTGGGTGCATATTTTTCTGGTTTAGTGCTCTGAATATATCATGCCAGTTCCCTCTGGCCTGCCAGGTCTCTGTGGATAGGTCCACTGCCCCAAGCTGCTTTCAGGATTTTCTCTTTGTCACTGAGACTTGTAAGTTTTACTATTAGATGTCGGGGTGTGGACCTTTTTTTATTGATTTTGAGGGGAATTCTTTGTGTCTCCTGGATTTTGATGCTTGTTCCCTTTGCCAAATTAGGGAAATTCTCTACTACAATTTGCTCCAATATATCTTCTGCCCCTCTCTCTCACTCTTCTTCTGGGATCCAAATTATTCTAATATTGATTCATCTTATAGTATCACTTATCTCTTGAATTCTCCCCTCATGGTCCAGTAGTTGTTTATCTCTCTTTTTCTCAGCTTCTTTTTTCTCCATCATTTGGTCTTCTATATCACTAATTCTCTCTTCTGCCTCATTTATCCTACCAGTAAGAGTCTCCATTTTTGATTGCACCTCATTAATAGCTTTTTTGATTTCAACTTGGTTAGATTTTAGTTCTTTTATTTCTCCAGAAAGGGATTCTCTAGTATCTTCCATGTTTTATTTGAACCCAGCTAACACGTTGATAATCATCATCCTGAACTCTAGTTCTGACATATTACTAATGTCCACTTTGATTAGGTCCCTAGTCGTTGGTACTGCCTCTTATTTTTTTTTTTGAGGTGAGTTTTTCTGCCTTGTCATTTTATTCAGATAAGAATAGATGAATGAGAGAACAAAATACTAAAAGGGTAGCAACAACCCCAGAAAAATATATACTAACCAAGTCAGAAGAGACCCGAAACAGGGGAGAGAAGGAGGAAAAAGAAAAAAATATATATATATTTACATTCTTGCTTGTCTTCTGGGGAAGGGCCTGATGCTGTGATTCTCAAGTGTCTTTGCCTGAGGTGGATTCCCACCGCCCTCGCCAGGGGCCAGGCTAAGTAATCAGCTCGGGTTCGCTCTCAGGAGCTTTTGTTCCCTGAACGCTTTCCGTACCTATTTGGAGGACGGGACTGAAAATGGCACCTCAGAGAAAAGCAGTCCATCCCTCCCGTGTCCCTGGTCTCCGGCTGCTCTCCGAGCTCACCCGGCCTGTGACCCAGTGTTTCTGTCTCTGGCGCAGCCCCGCCTGGAGTCTCCAAAATCGACAGATTCCTGCAGCCGCTCCCGTGCAGCTCCTCCCGGAGGAGGAAGGTGAGTCTCCCCGGATCTGCCACTTGTGGGGTACCTGCTCACAAAGCAGTGGCCCGACTGTGCCTTGGATCACTATTTAAGGTAATCCCAAACTGAGAGACCCCTCCTTGGCTCAGGTCAGCTCTGTCTCTTCAGCTGACTTCCCTGCCCCGATACCTGGGAGCTCTGCCACGCTCACACACCCCTGGTCTTTTTGTGTCCCGGTGGGTCCTGAGACCACACTGTCCCTGCTAGGGCTCCACCCCCTGCTCAGCCTCTGGAACTGAGGGAGCAATGTCCCTCAGTGGAGCTGACTTCTAAAAGTTCCAATTTTGTGCTCCGCTGCTCTCTCACTTGCCGGTAGCCAGCCCCTCCCCTGGGGTCTGTCTTCCTGTATATCGCTCAGATTCACTCCTCCACCCATCCGACCTTCCAGAAAGTGGTTGCTTTTCTGTTCCTAGAATTGCTGCTCTTCTTCTCTTGAATCTCCTGTTGAGTTTGTAGGTGTTCAGAATGGTTTGATAACTATCTAGCTGAACTCCTGGGACCCAATGATATTTAGGTCTCCTACTCCTCTGCTGTCTTGCTCCTACCTTGGGAGGATCAACTTTTGATTGCTGGTTGGGGAGGGGATAAGTCTCTGAGAAGCAGCAGAGATGTCCAAGAATAAGCTGAAGAGTGCAGAGTCTCTGCATCTAAAGGAAGAGAGTGTATCAAGAAACAAGGAGTCATAATAAACATCTAAAGCTGCAGAGAAGTCTGCAGAGATGAGCACTGAAACATGTTGTTGGATTTTGTGGCATTTGGGCTTTTAGCACCTCTAATAAGACCTATTTTGGGGACATGATGGGGGTAGAAGCCTGGTTGTGGTTTGAGGAAAGATTAGGGGAAAAAGGAATGGAAGTAGGTTTTATGAAAACTTCTAGGCATTTTGCTGAGAAGGTAAGCAGAGAGTAAGGGTTAATGTGGTTCTCAGCCTGTAGGATAGAATTATGTGAAATGCTTTTAAAAATCCCAATGCCACGCTCATTCTCCAGACCAATTAAATTGGAATCTCTGGGAGTTGGACCCAAGCACTGGGATAGTTTATAAAGTTCCCAGGTGACTCTAACATGCAACCCAAACTGACAATCTCCAGGTTAGAAGGAGATGCAGGGTTGAAATTATATACAAATATATTTTAAAGATTGCATAGACTTAAAGGTGCTTAATTGTTGGTCGGAGGGATCTAGGTAGGAGGGAAGAGAAGGCACAGTGGTTTGTGTAATCCTGAGCTGCAGGGGAAAGAAACATATAGAAGCAGTGGAATGAGTTACACTTTTAACTGCATCATCCATCGGTTACCTTGACATTTATAAAAATTACAAAAATATTTTAATCTGCATTTCTTTAATTATACAAAGTCAAGAGTAAAGTTGCTTCTTGAAATATTTCCTATAGAAAATAATGCAGCTGAGAATTTTCCATACACCTTTTCCCTTTTCCTGAGTTTTTAATCCAGATGATGGTTGCAAAAGAATTTTTTTTCTTTTGCTCTGCATTTTCCTTTTTTTTTTTTTAAGATTTTTATTTATTCATTTGACACAGAGAGAGAGATTACAAGTAGGCAGAGAGGCAGGCAGAGAGAGAAGAGAGGAGGAAGCAGGCTCTCCACTGAGCAGAGAGCCCGATGCGGGCCTCGATCCCAGGACCCTGGGATCATGACCTGAGCCGAAGGCAGTGGCTTTAACCCACTGAGCTACCCAGGCGCCCTGCATTTTCCTTTTTAAGAAAACCACTTCTGGCACTTGCATTTATTTTTGTAACCATGGTTTAGGGCAATTGTTTAGATTTAACTCTAGATGTAATTCATTTAAATGCTGCCTTGGTGGTGTGATGTTTTTATGACATCCCCACCCTGAGTTTTGAAATTCCTTCCCCATTTGGCATGTGTGTTCATAAAAGGTATATGGCATGATATTTTCTGAACTTCTGAATACTGGAAAATATTTTCTCATTTCCTTTCCAACTGAAAGAAAACAGCACTGAGCATTGAATTCTTGTATTCCAATATTCTCCATTCATGCTCTGCCAATATTGTTTACTGTTCTACTATAGGTAACTTGGTTTTCTACCTGTACACTTGCAGGGTTTTTCCTTGTTATCTTATGTTTATAATACATTCCCAGAACATGCCTCTTTGATGTTGATTTAGCTTGGGACATGGTGAGCACTTTTGGTTTCAAGGACATTTTTTTCCTCCTCAAAATAATGTTCTGTAGTTATGGTTCCAATTATTACTCTGGTTTGAGGAGTTTTTGTTTATTCCCTGGGGTCACTCTCAGCCTTAGACCCAAACTTCACTCTTTGTCCTCCTTGTCTCTTATTTTTTTCTCTGTTTTCATTTGACTGTCTTCCTTTTCAGTCTGGAAGAACTTTTCAAGTTTATTCTCCAGTTATCAATTGTGGTTTTTTTTTTCCCCTGCAATTTCCATTCTCCTTTTTCCTGCCTTCAGTGTAATTCTGAGACTATAGTTTTCATTAGTTTGTAATCTTCCATATTCTGACTCATCTCCATTTTATTTTTTTGTACACTTTTTAAAATGATATCCTGTTTCTCCTTAGGCATTCTATTACTAGGTCAAAGACACCACATCTTCAGGCAATCTACTGAAGCCATCATTTTAGAGACATGCTATTTTTCAGAGCCTTTAAGATGGTGTACCTTTTCTCATGTGCTGTAACTTTTTTTCCCCCCATAAGACCCATGGCTGGGCGCCTGGGTGGCTCAGTGGGTTAAAGCCTCTGCTTTCGGCTCAGGTCATGATCTCAGGGTCCTGGGATCGAGGCCCGCATCGGGCTCCCTGCTCGGCGGGGAGCCTGCTTCCCCCTCTCTCTCTCTGCCTGCCTCTCTGCCTCCTTGTGATCTCTCTCCCTCTGTGAAATAAATAAATAAAATCTTTAAAAAAAAAAAAAAAAGACCCATGGCTAACCATGGGTGCCTGGGTGGTTTATTTGGTTAAGTGTCTGCCTTTGGCTCAGGTCATGATCTTAAGTCCTGGGATTGAGTCCCATGTCAGGCTCTCTACTGAGTGGGGAGCCTGCTTCTTTCGCTCTCTTTCTCTCTGCCCTTCCCCCTGCTTGTGGGTTGCTTTCTCTTTCTCTCTCTCAAATTAGCAATTAAAATATTTCTTTAAAAAAAGACCCATGGCTAACTAAACAAAATGTTTGCAAATATTCAGCATGCAGATGGCCTGTATATGTCCTTTGTATCCTTAGGCACGTGTTCAACGCCTTGTTTATTTCAACAGGTACATGAGTCAGGCTGATTGCAAAGATGTGGATTGAACTAGAGGGTATTATGCTGAGCAAAATAAGTCAATCAGAAAAAGACAATTATCATATGACTTCACCGAAATGTGGAATTTGAGAAACAAGGCAGAGGATCATGGGGGAAGAGAGGAAAAAATGAAATGGGACAAAACCAGAGAGGGAGACAAACCCAAAAAAGACTCTCAATCTCAAGAAACAAACAGGGTTGCTGGAGTGGAGTGGGGTGGGAAGGATTGGGTGGCTGGGTGATGGGCACTGGGGAAAGTATGTGGTATGGTGAGCACTGTGAATTGTGTAAGACTGATGAAACTCAGACCTGTACTCCTGGAACAGATAATACGTTAGATATTAATAAAAACAAATGGTAGAGAGTCACCTAGGTGGCTCAGTTGGTTGAGCTTCTGAATCTTGGTTTCAGTTCAGGTCATGATCTCGGGGTGGAGAGATCAAGCTCTGGGGCTCCATGCTCAGTGGGAGTCTGCCTGAGTTTCTGTCCCTCTGCATTTCTGAGTCTTCCCCCGCTGTATGCATGTGAGTGCACTCTCTCTCAAATAAATAAATTGATCTTAAAAAAAAATAAGTCAGGCTGATACAGACTCAGTGTCTGCCAGCTTTACAGCCAACTTGCTGAATTGGCATGAGAAAACATCTTCTATTGCCTGTAGTTTACTCTGCTCTGTCAAGCTGAACACAGAGGCTGCCTGAACACCATTAAGCTCCAGTGTTTGTGGCCAAGGGGACTCACCTTGCTTCTGTTTCTTTGCATTCCCTTCCTGGGCTTTTCTGGCTTTTGTTCTGATGTTCAGCTTTGCAGGAGGCCATGGGCTGCTGCTAGTCCCCACGACAAGCTTCTGTCCAAATTTTTTTTTTCTTCTTCTTGGATTTGCAGCCTCTAAGTAGTTGTGGAAGCTGACCTGAGCACGAGAGACACTGCGGAAGTGGGCACAGTTGGGGAGGGAAGTGCCTGCATGACAGAGGGACAGCTCCCTGGCTTCCCTACTGATGTTGGTTGTGTAGCCTGAAGCAAAGCGAGGTGATGAGAAGATCTGCCTTGTTCCCCACCCCACTGGGCGCTTTCATCAGGCAGATTCTATAAGGTCCACAGCTTGTGGGTTTTCTCGGACTTACCAAGACTCTTAAATGCTGGTATAGTGAATTTTTGTCTTCTTCTATCTTAATAAGAATGGTAAATGGGAGGCTGGTAGAGTTCTCAATGAAGGACTTAAATTGAGTCCAGATGCCATTTTGCACTTTTCTTTTACATCTGAGTGGTGGTACCATAGAAATAAATCTTAAGTAAGATGAAAGCTTTGGGCAAAGGTGAGGACAGAGTAAGAGCCAGCCTGATGATATGCAGCAGGTGGCTTGTGGACTGTGCTCCTCAGCATGGGATCGACATTGCTTTCTGCTGCATTCTGAAGGACTTACAATTCCAGACTCTTCCACCTCTTAGACTTCGAAGATCTGTACTCTCTGGGGGGATTCAGAGATCTCTTCTGTCTCCTAAAACGATTCCATTCCTTCTAGTAGGGTGTTGAAAGCCTGCTTAGAAACGAGCGCTACAGCCCAATGTTTAGAGCAGCAATATCCACAACAACCAAACTATGGAAAGAGCCCAGAGGTCCAACGACAGATGAATGGATAAAGAAGATGTGGTATTTGTATACAGTGGAATATTACTCAACCATCAAAAGAATGAACTCTTACTATTTGCAATGACGTGGATGGAGCTAGAGGGAATTATGCTAAGCAAAATAAGTCAGAGAAAGACAAATCCTATATGATTTCATTCATATGAGGAGTTTAAGAAACAAAACAGATGAACATAGGGGAAGGGACAGAAAAATAAGGTGAAATCAGAGAAGGAGACAAACTGTAAGCGGCTTTTAATTATAGGAAACAAACTGAAGGATACTGGAGGGCTGGTGGTTGGGGGTTGTGTAACTGGTTGATGGGCATTAAGGAGGGGCCTTGATATCAAGAGCACTGGGGGTTATATGAAACTGATGACTCACTAAACTCTACCTCTGAAACTAAAAAGAAAGAAAGAAAAAGGAAGGAAGGAAGGAAGAAAGAAAGAAAGAGGGTGCTGTAGAATCTAACTGCATGGGAAGAGGTTAGAGGAGATGGTGCTGGCAGACTGAGACCCTTAGGTATGCTTCAACAAACAGTTGGGTACCCCCCAGACATTGCATAGACTTAGCTAGCTCCCTGATATAAATACCATTGGATCAACAGAAGGGAGCTGCCTGGAGGTCTTGCTAGGTTATTTGCCAGCAACACCTAGTGACTTTGGAAGTTAGAGCCTATTTCATTCATTTAATAGCAGCCAATATTTCCTGAGAACTTACCATGTATCAAGCACTGAAATAGGTATTGGGGATATACCAGTGAACATGACACATTCTCTTTCCTTAAGCAGCCTGCAGCTCATTGGTGGGGAGGACAACTAGCCAGGAAATGATATGTGTTGAGATCTGAAGCTGAGGTAAGTGTATGGCACTATGAGAGTAAAGGAGGGGACTATTTAACTGATCCCAGGAGATGAAGGAAGAATTCCTGAAGGAAGTGATGCATAAACTCTAGAAAGAAAAACGACACATAGGAGGCAGTCAATATTATAAAAAGCTCTAGTATGGAAGGATTTATTCCTGAGTTGAAAGAAGACCTCAGTCTGCAAAATCAAAGGAGACACACACATCCACTCAAGTTAATTTTTTAAAAAAATTATTTATTTTTGGGGGAGAGAGAGAGAAAGAGAGAGAGAGAAAAGGGGGAGGGGCAGAGGGAGAGGGAGAGAGAGAATCTCAAGCAGACTCCCCACTGAGTATGGAGACAATGCAGAACTCTACCCCATAACCCTGAGATCATGACTGGAGCCAAAACCAAGAGCTGGGCACTTAACCGACTGAGCCACACAGGTGCCTCCAAGTTAAATTTTTACAAAGGTACACATGGGGTGAGCGGCGAAGAGCACAGTTTCTGGAGCCAGACTATTTGCCTTTGTAGTCTGGTTGCATCAGTTATGCAAGGTTTGAATTTAGGCTACCTACTTCATCACTGGACCTCCGTTCTCCCATCTGTAAAATGGAACAACAATATCATTTACCTCAAAATGTTGTTGTAAGCATCAAATGAGTTAATGCATGAAAGTTGTTTAGATCAGTGCCCAGCATATAGTAAATGCTCAATAAATATTAGGTACTGGTAGGTACATTCTCATATAATTATAGAGCTTCAAAGTAAAGGAGAAACTGTATTGAATTTCCAGATGAAAAGAACACATTACACATAAGTAAGAAGCAATCAGACTTGCATCTAACTTCTTATCTGCACCAGCGGATCTTAGGAGATGGTCAAATTACCCAACAACTAACAAACCTGAGCAGAACACAAATGGATTAATAGTCATCTGTTTGGACATGTACAGTAAACACTAATGATTCAGAAAAGAAAGTATAGATCATACAGACTGTAAGAGACATTCTAACAACGTCCTGAAACTAAATATTTTAACAAAATGAACTGGTAAAATGGGGAAGGAAAAATGTCATAGAAAGATCACTTTTGGAGTAAAGAGGAGTAAGGAGAAGGAAAATGTTTTGAATATCTTCTATCAGAACTTGGAGAGAGGTAGGGGAAAAGTCATTCTTGGCAAGAGAAATAGTTGGTGTTTTGACTCATGTGAAGATGAAGACGTATGTGTCAAATGAAAACCACTGAGGAAAGAAAAACAATCATTGATTTTTCTCCTTTTAGTAGTCACTTCAACTTAGGGTTCTGATAGGCTACATTCAAAATTTACCCTTTGAGTACAATTATCTCATATATCTATCTCATACATATATGGAGGCTCCACACCCAGCAGAAAGCCCAAAGTGAGGCTTGAACCCATGACCCCAAGATCAAGACCTGAACTGAGATCAAGAGTCAGACACTTAACCCACTGAGCCACCTGGGCACCCTAAGTACAATTATCTTTTATCTTTAAGTTAGCACTGTCTACAGGACATAAATTATTTGAAAATTCCGATTATAACAATATGATTAATGATTTGACCAAAATGTAGACATGAGCAATAAAATTTATGAAGTAAATATATAGAACAATTTATTATTTATATTTATCTTTATTTTATTCACACCCAAACATTGTTGTTCCATTATATCAATTGTCGATATAATGTTGTTCCATTATATCAATCCAGCCTTCAAAATAATAACTAAATTCGGACATCTTTGATATTTTGCTGACTCTCAGTATTATAGAGACCATAGTTTGGGATGTCTGGATGGCTCAGTCAGTTAAGCATCTGCCTTGGGCTTGGGTCATGATCCCGAGGTCTTGGGATCAAGTCCCCGCGTTGGGCTCCCTGCCCAGTAGGGGAGTCTGGTTCTCCCTCTTCCTCTGCCCCTTCCCCTGCTTGTGCTCTCTCTCTCTCTCTCTCTCTCTCTCTCTCTCTCTCTCTCTTTCTCTCACTCTTGCTCTCAAATAAATAAATAAAATCTAAAAAAAAAAAAAAGACCATAGCTTTACATGTTTAAAAAAAACATGTTGTCATTGTAAAAGTTTATCAAGCCAGGAGGATAGAACATATATATTTATCAGTATATTAGCCTGAGTTAAACTTTTTTGTTTTATTTGCCTCAGGAGTACAGGTCTGTGAATCATCAGGCTTACACCTTTCACAGCACTCACCATAGCACAAACCCTCCCCAATGTCCATAACCCATCCACCCTATCCCTACCCTCCCACCCCCCAGTAACCCTCAGTTTGTTTCATGAGATTAAGAGTCTCTTATGGTTTGTCTCCTTCCCAATCCCATCTTGTTTCATTTTTTTCCCCTCCCTACCCCCCACGACCCCCCTGCCCCTCAAATTCCTTATATCCGAGAGATCATATGATAATTGTCCTTCTCTGATTGAGTTATTTCACTTAGCATAATACCCTTTAGTTCCATCCATGTTGTTGCAAATGGCAGGATTTCATTTTTTGATGGCTACATAGTATTTCATTGTGTGTGTGTGTATATATATATATACATATATATATACATGTATATATATACCACATCTTCTTTATCCATT
This sequence comes from Ailurus styani, assembly GCA_002007465.1. Lineage (NCBI taxonomy): Eukaryota > Metazoa > Chordata > Mammalia > Carnivora > Ailuridae > Ailurus > Ailurus styani. The sequence continues at coordinate 498,478 of LNAC01000628.1, forward strand.
CATCTGTTGATGGACATCTAGGTTCTTTCCATAGTTTGGCTATTGTGGACATTGTTGCTATAAACATTCAGGTGCATGTGTCCCTGAGGATCGCTACCTTTGTGTCTTTAGGGTAAATACCCAGTAGTGCGATTGCTGGGTTGTAGGGTAGCTCCATTTTCAACTTTTTGAGGAATCTCCATACTGTTTTCCAGAGTGGCTGCACCAGTTTGCATTCCCACCAACAGTGTAGGAGGNAAGCTTGCATTCCCACCAACGGTGTAGGAAGGTTCCCCTTTCTCTGCATCCTCGCCAACATCTCATTTCCTGACTTGTTAATTTTAGCCATTCTGACTGGTATGAGGTGGTATCTCACTGTGGTTTTGATTTGTATTTCCCTGATGCCGAGTGATGTTGAGCACTTTCTCATGTGTCTGTTGGCCATTTGGATGTCTTCTTTNCTCATATGTCTGTTGGCCACTTGGATGTCTTCTTTGGAAAAATGTCTGTTCATATCTTCTGCCGATTTCTTGACTGGGTTATTTGTTACAAGTCTTAGTGACAAAGAGTTAAACTTTTAAACACTTAGGCATATGTGGTGTTGACTTCCATCATACACTTGACCTGGACTCTGCAAATGTTCGAGAGGGACCTGTTGCTCAGAGCTTAGCTGCCATTGTGCCTTTAGTGTCATGTCAGAGAAAACCTACTTCAGAGAGAAACTGAGCATTTTATAATTGAAATCCTATTGGGTTTTTAAAATATATTTTATTTTATATATTTTATAATTTTATATTGTATAATTTATTTTATATATATATATGCTTTCCTGATGTGGTAGAGTCATTTTGCTCCCATAACTTGGCGCTTCTATGAGATGTTCCTGTCAATTCCTTACAGGCATCATGCTTTCCTCCTCTGTGTACCTCCAGTCTGGAGTAGTTAGATGTCAAGTGAGTGCTTGTTGAATTGGAAGTTCCTCTAAAAGTTGCAAGAGGCAGGGTCGTGTAGTGGTGAGAGCAAGGGTCCTGAAGCCAGAGGGCCTTGGGTCCAGAGCCTCTTTGTGACATATAGTTTCTGGGTGTCCCTGGGCAGAAACTCCATTTCTCTATTTGTAAGTCTTTTGTCTGGAGAATTCTAGCCCATACCTCAGAGGGTTCTGGTAAAAGTGAAATGAGTTGATACGTTCAAAGTATGCAGATCAGCAGGAACTAGCTCAGCATTTGCTGTTATTATTAAGGAGGGCTAATACGTGATCCCATTCAACACATATTGATTGAATATGTGTCCTGTGCCAGGGGGACGGAGGGCACATGTGGGCCTACCACGCGCCAGGCCTTGGGCTCAACTGTGAATATCAGAATAAACAGGACCCAGTTTCTGCCGTATTTGGGTTTATAGAGTAAGGGATTCAGATAAGTCATCAAGCAATTACAGAGCAGATTATTTTATAACAGGGTCCTGGAAACTGGGAGCATGCAGGAGGGATCCCTTCCCCAGTCTTGGGCAATCAGAAATCATTGCCTAGAAAAGTGGAGTCAAAACTGTTAGAAACTCCTTATGCTTATAAAGGGAAGGGAGGAATGGAGATCCTTTGAAGTTAAAATGGCCTTAGATTTTGCTGGAAATCCTAGGTATTTCAGGAAAAGCCATTGCGGGGTGGGGGTCAGCACTCCTGACCAGTGTTAGCCATAGAGCCCACAGCCATTGGGGACCCGTGCGTGGTCTGCTAAGCTGTGAGTTTTCAGGATCATTTGGTGTCCTGTTTGTCTTAGCTTGTGTCCAAACAAGCACCATCACCGGGTTTACGGCGTGTTGATTTATCTTTTGAAACATTTCTTCCTTTTCTAGATACTTCTTCACAAGTTTCCTGTTTCCATCAGGACCAACACATCCTGTAGAGACTTCCGGCTCATGGAGGCAGTGTGGGCCAGCCGGAGAGTCAGATCGCATCGAGTGCTTCCCAAAGGAGTTCTTTTTTGCCCTTCTTGCTGGCTTCCTTCTTTTCTCTTATCTCTACTCCATTCCCTACTTGCCCCAAATCCTCAGACTTCCTCTGGAGATTCCAAACGATGATTTCAGACACCGTGAACTCAGGAGCCTACATTCGGGCAGGACCCTCCTGGGCCCCCTTCGGCTCTGGGTAAAACAGTTACGTTGTCCCGGTCCTACAAGCAGTATAAAATCTGTAGGTAATTAAAGAGCTCCCAACTCTCCCTTCTGCCCTACAAATACATCCCCCTGGGACAGGGATCAGCATTTCATAACCCTCACTCACTGAGGTCAGGGCAATAAAGGCGGCTGGAATTCCAAATGTTAAACGGAAGGAGGTAAATATGACTCCTTGATACCACAGTATGCATTAGCCTCTCTGTTCCCCCTGCTCCCCCCAAGGCTCCTACAGGCAGGAGACCCCAAAATATGACTTTTAGGAACTAAGGAACCTGGAGAATGGGGTATATTACCTGAAGGACACAGGTATATGCCACAAGAGAGTCTCTGTTGACATGGGCTTTAAGCGTCTGAAAAGGAAGTCAACTCAGTTCCCTCCCCCCCTCCCTGCTCCTTTGCTTTCTCTTCCTTCCTTCCTTTCTCGCTCTTTCCTTCTTTCTTTACTTCCTCCCTCCATCCCTTCCCTCCTTCCCTTCTTTTCTTCCTTCCTTCCCCTCCCCTCCCCCC
>LNAC01000628.1:510565-539039 GCA_002007465.1 Ailurus styani
CCACCCCCGCCAGGGCAGGAGGCAGCTGGATTGTAACTTACGACCAACAGGTCACTTGCAGTGACTTGGAGCCCAGATGAGGCATTACAATGTCAAGCACACTCTTTCCTCATCACTGTCCCTATTTCTTCCCTGAGTGTTCAGCCAGGGTGGTCCTGATAAGAGCTTTGTTGCCAACAGAGAGCCCTTTACTTATAGCCGTCTTCTGGGCTCACCCGGGGGTGCAGGAGGACGTAAGTCCGCTCCAGAACGTTCTGGGGCAGCCTCCCCTTCATTCTTCTCTCTCTTTCCCCCGCCTTTCCTTTTCTCACTGTTCCCTTGTGGGTGGCTTTCCCTGTTAATCCCTGTAGGTGATAAAGCCCCCCACCCCCATTCCTCATAGCATTTTCCATCAGGATGAAGGAGGACAGGCAGACTCCTTCTGCTGGTCATTCTTTGCAGGACACTAGCAAAGACTGTCACTCAACTGGCAAGAAGAGCGGAAATTTCTTTGGATTTCTGGGATGGGTCCGGTGCCGAGCGGGCTGGCCTTGAAGACGGGGCCCGGTCCAGAGCCTGCCCTGGGTTCCAGAGCATCTCCAGGTCCCCGTGGGTCTCACCGTGGCTCCCGCGCCCTCCCGGCTGGGCTGGCGAGGTGGACTGCGGAGGGGGTGGGGGTGGGGCGGGGGAAGCTGGCAAACCCGAGGGCCCTGTTCCTGGCTTTTTTCTGTCGCATCTGCTGGAGGAGAGCCTTGGCAACCAACTCTACCCTCCTCACAACAATTCATGGCGTCTAATTGCTCTTTCCTTTTCATTTTATTTAGTAACTGGGTTCAGCCCAGGAAACTCTGGCTTCCAATCCTTGAGTGTTTTGACTCAAGGACCGTAAACTGTCTGATTTCTTGGACAAACACAATCTTGAGGAATTTCTCTCTTTACACAATGGCAGCGATCTCTGAATGTCAGCCACCCCACTCAGGCCTTGGCAGACTTTTTCCCCCTTCCTACAGACGTCAATCTCCTTAAAATAAATATTCCCTTTGGTTTTGGGGGCCCTTTCCTTTGGATTACTCACCTTTATCTCTGGGATTACAAAGCGGCTGGGAAGCAGAGATAGGGTTTACAGTGCCTTTCACACAGAGCGGGAGAAACCGAGCAAGTGAGCGATCGAGCTCACATTCGAGATTGCAGCCACTCTGGAATCACCTTCGGCTTTGGAGATTCTACCTCTTTGCCTTGTAAAGGGGCCATCTACCTGTACGCTTTCCTGTTTGGGGCGGCTACTCACTGTCTCCCTGGTCTGGCATCCCCTCACCTGTGACAGCCCTCCCCCACACCCAACCCCCTGAGTCATCCTTCTGAAGCAAATTTGGTCACGTCTCTCCCACTGCCCCCCCCCCAACGGACTCCCCAGAGGACTCAGATAAAATCCCACTACTCAGTCAGACACACTGAGTCCTTCACCGTCTGGCCTTGCCTGCCTCTTTGGTCTCATTTCTCATTACTTCCCCTGGGTTCTCCATGGTGTAGGCCGCAAGGAGGGGAGGCCTTTCGCCTTGGTGCTTGGACGTGCGTGATCCCTTCTGTCTGGATGCCTTTCTGCTTCCTTGTTGGGTTCTTCCTCGTCCATTCCGGCTGTGTGAGGCCATCCTGTAGGAAGAGCATCTCCCCCTCTCTCGAACGGCCCCCTTCCACCGTCCAAATAGCTGCGAGCTTACCATTACCGCCATTATTACTTCTGCTCAAACACACAGCTAACTGCTCTTAAGTCTTCTTTTCCTTTTGGTCCTTCTTCCTTGTCTTCCCTCTCGTCTTCATCTCTTTCTCCTCTGTTTAAAGAGCGGATAATATTATTTTTCAAATCTCTGCTGGGTCTTGTATGGTACCTAGTGTTCTACCCAAACCAAAAGGTTCGCGTGCTAATTTTGGTCTTATCAAATACCTGCAAGGCCTGGACACTGACTTGGCACTTTCTGTTGGCTAGCTCACTTAAATAGCACACCACCCTGTGAGGCATCTGTGATTTTCTCATTTTCACATGACACAGACTGAGGCTCAGTGAGTTCAAATTATTTTTGCAGGGCGCCTGGGTGGCTCAGTCATTAAGCATCTGCCTTCAGCTCGGGTCATGATCTCAGGTTCCTGGGATCGAGTCCCACATCAGGCTCCCTGCTCAGCAAGGAGCCTTCTTTTCCCTTTCCCTCTGCTGCTCCCCCTGTTTGTGTGCTGTGTGTGTGTGTGTGTGTGTGTGTGTCAAACAAACAAACAAATAAATAAATCTTTAAACAAATGGCTTTTGCAAGGTCACACTGCTGGCAAAATGGTATCTTTCATTCTCAGGCCTCTCTGACCCCAAAGCCAGGGCTCTTTCATACTGTCTCTTAGCGCTTGTGTGCTGATTCAGTGTGTGCACGCAGGGCCCGTGGACTGGGGCCCCGAGTTTGGTTCTCCCTGAAGCTCCTTGTGAGCTCCTGACTTTTCTGCACCTCTGTCATCTGTGAGTGCTAACTGCAGTCCTCAGGGTGGTGGCTAAGCACAACAGGTTCATGGGAAATTGTCTACAATTCGCAGGCACTCCCAAGAAAGTAAGGGAATAGGACTTTTACACCCTTCCCCGCCCTGATTTCCTTCCTATCCCATCCTGAATTTACTGTGCTTTCCTGGCCAAAGAAATTCAACCCTGGGGAAAGTCAGCTGCTATGGTTCTGGGTAGCTAGGCAAAACCAGGGATTTTGTGTCTTTCAACTGGCATCAGGCTGAGGTGGGTCTGGTTGATTTGGGTATAGAAATGCTTGGAGACCCCGAGTGACTGGGTCACGCTGAGTGTAGAGAGGAAAAATGATGTCAACAGACGTTGGAGCAAAAGGGAAGCCTGCAGGGGAGGGGAGCAAGCAGAGGCCCAGGCAGAGGGGTGCTGAGCGAGCCCCCAAAGTGGAGGGTCCAATGATTTCTGCATTCTGGGAGCTCCTCGGAAGAGCCCCTTGTGGGGCCTCCCACCCTCTTGTGTTCCCTCCTTTCTTCCAGAGATAGAATCCACTAGAACTGGTCAGTGTACATTTATGAGAGCCCTCCCCTTCCCAAGGCACTAAAGAGCTGCAGAATTGTCAGACACAGGCCCTGTCCTGAAGAAGTGGAGGTCGAGAAGGGATAAAAATAAGAGGTTCCGGGCGCCCAGGTGGCTCAGTGGGTTAAAGCCTCTGCTTTCGGCTCAAGTCATGATCTCAGGGTCCTGGGATCAAGCCCCGAATCAGGTTCCCTGCTCATCAGGGAGCCTGCTTCCTCCTCTCTCTGCCTGCCTCTCTACCTACTTGTGATCTCTCTCTCTCTGTCAAATAAATAAATAAAATCTTAAAAAAAAAATAGGTTCCTCCAAGGGCTCACTCTTCCAAACACTACTTATCAGATGCTTTACTATGTTGTGCAGGTGAGATGGGGGAAGACCAGGGAACGAATAAGGTGTCAGGTGGGGATCTTCGCTGTTATTCAGACCAAGGGCTCAGGGTGGAAGGGAACAGGGTGGAGCCCATGTCCTGTCTTGGACGGAGCGGTGGGAGAAGGTCTCCCTGAGCAGAGTCACATGCCTGATGTGAAGTGCAATCCATCCCCACCCCCCCTCCCATCCAGTGCTATCCATGGTCATGGACAAGGGCAAGTGACTTCCCTCTCTTGCTGCGAGAGGGCATGGGGTCCTGCAGCTCGGTTCGACGTCTGGACACTTTCAGATCAGCAACTGGAAACTGAGTCTTGCCCAGAAAATCCCGAGCGGGCTGTGATCTTACTGACCCACCAGTGCCCTTCGGTCCCATGGCACCTGCCCAGCAGCCTCTGCACCATGAGGCTTTTTCCGATGAGTAAACAAGGAACACGCAGCAAGCAAGCAGGCCCCCAGCAGCAGCGGCAGCAGCTGGCACTTGTCTCTGACTCTCTTGTCACTCTCAGTGCTGCTTTCTTTGTTTGGTGCTGAGCAAAGGCAGCCAAAACCCGTCGGCCTGGGAGCTCACTAAGTGCCCATGTCAGGCCCCCAGAGCTCAGCCCCCAAGCTGGCATCTTCCCTTAGGAACAGAGCCTGCCTGGTTTTAAAAAAAAACTCCTGGCCCGGGAAGTAATTTTATCTTGCTGTATCTGCCCCAGTAATGCTGAAGTCAGGAGAGGACTGTTTTGTCAAAGCTGCCTGGTGCCCAGAACATGTCTCTGAGCTCCTACCCACCTCTTTTCTTCAAAAACAGGAAACCACCTCAGGCCAGTGTAAATCAGCCCCCACACCCAGGGGTTTAGACTGCATTTGTGCTCAGAAAGTCAGTCTAAGACTTGGCAAGTGCGGCCTCTTGAGGGCCCTGCCATTTTCCTTTTGTCCTCTTCTGGTCTTCTAGATTTCTCTCCCTGCCCTCCCCCTCAGCGTGCGGTTCAGACTCTTGCTTCTTGGAGGAGACGTGGGCTGTGCAGGTGGGCGATTGTCTGTGCTGGTTGGAATAAAGGATGAAGTCTTTGATTCTGGAATCTACTGTGGTTTCCACGTTATTGGCTTGATGGGTTGATTCCACTGCCTTACAACCCAGATGGTACACGCACGTATGTCATCCTCAAGAGTGAAAATACCGTAGAATACCACTTTTGTTTTTTAGGAGGAATGCTTTGGCCTTCATCTTGAGCTGCTAGTGTTATTTTGGAGCAGAGAAGACATAGACACGAGGACTCAGGGGATTGGGGAGTGGGTCAGGAAGGAAGGAGTCCACCAGGGAGTCATTCCTGCCGGGTGTCTGGCTGAGCTGAGCCCAGAGTATGAACACCCACCCCCTGGGGTCAGGCCCGGGATCTAGGTGTGAGCACCTCCTTGCACACCCCACCATCTAGCTGTCATAGCCCCGCCCTCATCTGTCCCCCAGTCACATTCCCTCCTCTTTCCTTTCTTCTCCCAACGTCTGCTCCTTCTGATCTTGCTTCCTCTTCTAAATCAGAATTCCTTTCCGCAGACATGGGGGCCCATAGTCCTGAGGGATGGAGGGGGTCTTGAAGGAATGGATGTGCCCTCTTGCTCTGTCACTGGTGAGAGGTTTCTGCTGCTGCTTTATTGGATCATCGGTGACAGAGAACTGTAATCTCGTGGAAAGGAATCCAAAGATGAAATCAGTTGCTAGGGAGAGAAGAGAGGGATTGAAGCCAAGACCAGAAAAATCTAAGAATGGGATGGCGGTGGGAGGGATTCACGCCGGGTCATCTCGGAGGGCTGTCACCAGGGGCTTTGTTTCCTGGGCCTGGGGAGCGGACTGTCTTCTCCCAGCTCTTAGCTGCCACCTCGTCGGCCCTGAGACCATCTCTGGGACTCCCAGGGTGTGCTTCCTTGGCAACACATGTGGCAAAGAGTCCGGGCTCCTCCAGGCTTGGAAATGCTTGGTGGCCGGGAGGAGGGTCACCCTGTGGGCCGCAGAGCTCCCACTGGGAGAGAAGTGGAGAAAGCTGACAGCTTTGTTTTGGGACATTTGCTAAGTCATATTTTAAGAGAAATCCCACCCGATGCAACATGAACCCATTGCAGCGCGGTGAGATACATAGGTTCTCAGGCTCCAAGACCCTATGGGAGATTGCCTATAGGGTCCCATAGCCTGGGAAACTGGCCTAGAGGTTTTATAGAGTGACTAATATCCTACAGGGATCATTTGGGTCCCAGGACTTGCAGCGGGGTCAGCCGTGCAGCCCCCTCTTTGAGCAACGCCCCTGGGACTCTTCATGTCCATCTGGAAGAAGCTCGTCTCTGAGTCTGGTTCAGGACTTATTTCTCTTTCCCACCTCTCACCCGGCCGTGCAATTTACACATCGTTTTACATTTTCTGTTGGGAAATCCCCAAACATCTGAAAGGCAAACAGGGATAGTCGAGCTGAAGTCAGAGGTAAATGTGTATTAGGTTGGGGGGAAGGGATGGCTGCAACGAAAGGAGAGAGAATTAAAAAAAGGGGACACACACACACACACACACACACACACACACACACACACACACACCCAGAAACAGAGAGAGAAGAATGTGGAAGGAAAATGGCCAGGAAGAAGCCGGGTCTCTAAGGCTTATGACTGTAATATTGTAATTAATAACCCTGTCCTATTCGCTACTGCCTGACAACATTGTAGATGCTCGGATTATAGAACTGGGTGAAGCCATGTCACAGGAACAAAAATCCCTTCTCCCTCATTTGGGGACATCGTCCAGCAGGGGTTGGTCTAGGTTCAGACGAGTAATCACCCGGAGCCTGTTCCCCATCACCTGCTTGAACATGGAACCTGCTCGGTTATTGTTGTCCGGGTGGAGAAGGAGCTCCAAATCTTCAATCACCACGGGCGTGCTGCTGAAACTCCTGATTTCACACCTCCAGCCTGAGTCCCTGGCAAGTGGATACATTTTCGAAACTCAAAACTCTGTTGCTATTCTTTTGTGTTAATGACAGGTAAAGCCTGGAGCTGGTCCACGGAGGCAGAGTGGCATGGAAATGCCTGGGATTGGGATGACACTCCAGTGATTTTAAACCTGGACTGGCTGGCCCTATGGCTCCGTTAAAGCCCTTTGAAGGGCGCCTGGGTGGCTCAGTCAGTTAAGCATCTGCCTTCGGCTCACGTCATGACTTCGGGCTCCCTGCTCAGCAAGAAGTCTGCCTCTCCCTCTCCCTCTGCCCCTCTCCCTGCTAGTGTGCACACGCTCTCTCTTTCTTCCTCTCTTGCTCTCTCAAGTAAATAAATAAAATATATAAGTATTTTTAAAAAGGCCATCGAGATTCAACTTCTCCCTGGATCGTGTCAGAGTGGCCCTGAGATCTTGTATGTTGCACTGCATACGATAATTATGTGATAGATACAAGCCCTTCGTCTAATCTAACGTACCTGGCTGGTTTTGTTGGGTGAGTCTAGAACGCAGATGGACACTTCGCACAGGGGAGGGATTCTGTAAATCCTTGTTGAGTAGAACTGTCAAGCTACTCAGGCCCTAACACCCAAGTCTCTGGACTCAAATTCGGGGCTCTTTAGAATCGATTCAACCTGTTCCTTTTCTGAACAGGTTCCTTCTCTGCCTTCAATGACCCAGACAGCAGAGGCTCTGGCACAGTCCTTCTTCCTGAAATGGGCTCGGCGGAGGATGTGATGTGGGCGCAGTGACTTTACCTCACTTCTGGAGGACCAGTGGGAGCAGCTGCTTCTCTGACTAAGAGGCTGAGTTGGGGGTTCCAGCCAGAAGAGGAACTGACCAGGGAGGCTCTCTCCGATACGGGCCTGGCTGGGGGGGTGATAAGTGGTCTTCAGAGATGTCGAGGGAGCTCTCCGTTTCTGCTTCCTTGCAAAACCATGACTCAGGAATATTGTTCACATCCTCAGGATGGCACAGGAGCTAAAAATAAACCATGACCGAACAGACCCCAGTGAGGAGCGGCAGGGTGGGGGTGGTGAAGAGCTGAGAGCAGGGAGGCAGGAGAGGGAAGGACGCCAGTGGAGCTGGAGGGCGGAGAGCAAGGGGAGGAAGAGGAGAAAGAGGGGAGGGGAACGTATGTTGGACAAGAGATACTCCTTGACACAGCACAGAGGAGAGCGAGGAAGGAGGGTCCTGGAGAGAAGGCATGTCTATTGCATACATGAACTACAAACATGGATTTAGCATTTGAAATAGCCAAGGCAGTCTGGAGTCTTGGCTCAAGGTCACCAGCCGCTCTCCTTGGTCCCCACTGCTCTCTCTTCCTGAGAGATGTCGTAAATGTCTTCAGTTACCATTTCTGTGCTGGGAACCCCAGATCATCATCTCTGACTCCAGTCTCTCTCCCGAGTTGGGTCAGTGTCTTCAACTGCCAATAGCAATGGGTTTCCCATGAAATTCTGAGGAGCCCTGAGGATCTGAGAGGTTGGTGGAGGGTGCTGAGGGGCCAGAGCTCCCAGCATTCCTACTTTGAAACGAGCACGTCTCCCTTTCAATCTACCATTTGTGTTAGGTTCCTCTGAAGATTCTGCATGCTACTTAAAATGAATTTGGCAACCACTGACTTTTAGGTTGAAACTGTATTTGCTAAGATTTAAAATGACCCAATTAGGGGTGCCGGGGGGCTCAGTCAGTAAAGCGTCCAGCGTCCGACTCTTGATTTCATGATCTCAGGGTCGTGAGATCGAGCCACAAAATGGGTTCTGTTCTGGACGTGGAACCTGCTCAAGATTCTTTCCTGCTCTCTCTCTTTCTCTCTTTTCTGCCCCTTCCCATGTCTGGAAAAAAATGTCCCTGATGAAATGTGCCAGTCCCTTGATCTGTTCTCCATTTTCCCCTTCCCTCCCTTCCTTTGCTATTACGACCATCATCCCAGTCATTCAGACTCCAGATCTTGGGGTACACTGAGGAGCCTAATTCCCACCTCCACAGGAAATCCCTTGCTGCCGTGGAAATGCCTCTTGGACTTGGCACTTTCCCTTCCCATCTGCTGTGGTGCCCTTGGTCCCATTGTCTTAGGGCTGAGATCGCTGTGGCATCTAACCAGCTCTTCTCTCCTCCCCTGCTATACTGCACAGCCCTGTCTAAGTAAACTTCCTTTTCCATCTTTGTTAGTTTGCTGCTCGATTTTCAAAACCCTTCAGTGCTCCCACGGCTTCTCCTGGAAATCCTCCACCCAGAATTCAGAAGGCGTCCCAGAGCTTGGCCGGTTGGATCCATCGCTCCGACTCACTCTCCCATTGGGCTTTCCTCTCCTGTGTGGGCTGCGCGCCTCCTTCAGCTCTGCTCTCTTGTTCCCCATCTGGGAATGCGCCCTACTCTTTGTCAACTGTCCCAATGTTGCCTATCCTTTGACTTTCCTTAAATCTAATCTTTTCCACTTTCTTCTCTAAGACTTCCAAATTATTTTAGCCCATTCTTTTTTCTGAATCTGTGCAACCTCTTCAGTCTATAATGTTTGGCTGAGCATTTGTTTATATCCAGGTTAACCCCCCTTGTGGCTCAGGGCCTGGCCCCATCCCCTATGGCTCCTAGTACCCTCCCCACCCTTCCTGGGGGCCCTAAGGCTTCTGGGTCTGTTGTGCCCAACTCCCTTTACTGTCCCACCTTTCCTATGGGCCTCTTAGGCAGACCCACCTTGTCCCCGAGCCACAGGGGTCAGGTAGGCGCAGGCCCAGACTTTACAGATATGCCGATCTATGGCTTTCGATGACTTTGGATATCCAGGGTCTTAACTCTACAGTCAAGACTCTACACTACAATGGAGTGCCCCCCCCAGGCTTTCTGTTTCCCCATCCTCAGTGGGGCGACCTGGACGCATTCTCATTCACTGCACTGCAGCCCTACTGGCCCCTTTGTCTCTGGGATGCGACAGGCTCCTCCAACCTCCACACTTGACATCCTTTGCGACCATCTTTGGTGGGCTTGCTCCTACTCACCCTTAACCTCCTGGGGGAACACTAAAAGTCACTGGGTAGGGGGACGCTCTCCTGATGGAGGTGGACTGCCCTGCAATAGGCTCTCAGAGCAACCTAGGCTTTTCCTCTCATGGTGCTCATTGCACCTGCCATCCTATGAGGAGTTCTTTACTGACACCCTTTCTCCAGCAGCCCACATGTCCCATGGGGACAGGGACCTCGTGGGTATTATTTTCTGCTTTACTTCTGACACTGAGTATACATACTGCCTTGCTCAGGGCAGGATATGTTTGTAGAAGATGTGCTTTGGATTTGACTTGGAGTAGAAGCCACTTGGTACAGGACCCAAGGGTCTACCTCCCAGACACACCATGGAAGTTGTTCATCTTTTCATTTTGTGTTGAGCCCATGGTCAGCCTGGAGAGGACATCCCCGCCCTACTGCTTTTTCTTGCAATAAAAAAAATCCTTCTCTTGCTGGCTTAAATTCTCCAGTCGTCCAGGAGGAGTACGGACAGCCGAGCTCCTTGTCCCCTCCCAGCCGGACCCCCACCCCAACCCTGCCCCAGACCGGAGGCTGGCAGTCAAAGGAACACAGAAGACAACCCTTGTACCCGTCCCTCCTGTCCCAGTCCTGGGCCAGGTTCTTCTCTGTCTCCTGGCTCCACAAGAGGCTTCTCACACTCCCTGTGGGGCAATTCAGGGACAGGGACGGATGTGGAGACAGGGCTGGCTATCAACACGGGGAAAGCAGTACCCTCTTCAGCAGGATGCGGCTCTGGGAAAGGCAGTTGGAGCCCAGGAACAGGGCTGGCACCTCAGAGGGAGAGCCCAGCACAGGGTCAGTCACACAAGGCAGAGAAACTCCACCGTGTGTTAGTCCATCTGCTCACCCGCCCAACCCCGTGTTCACTGAGTGCCCGCCGTCCTTCCCATCCTCACAGAGAGCTCATGTCTATCAGGGCCCTCAGATTATCCACCCCCCATGACGTCATCCAAACCATGGTTACAGATGGATCTCAGGGCTGGGAATGAGCCCACAGAGTCCTGAGCTGGAGAACTATGTGACCCCTGCTTTGGACCTGAAGGTCAAGGTTAGGAGTCCAGTTAGGTGACGAGATTTTCCTCCTGCATTCTGCTGGTTGTTCTGTCAGTGACTTTTCTTTCTTTGCTCCACTTGGGTCCACTCTCATTTTTTCCCATCCTTGTTCTCTGCTTTCCCTGTTCCCTCTCTGCTGGTCCTTGTCAATCTTTGGTTTCTATTTATCAGGAGCTTCGATGGCCTAGAAGCTTTCCTTTTCTTTTGCACTTGGCTTTTTTCCAGTGAAAACTCTGGAGACGCAGGTTCTGGATCATCCCCCCAAATCGTCAGATCTCACAGGCTTGGAGGGAAGGAAAAGACCTCAAAATTAAGCATAGCCAGTCCTTTCACTCCCTCTAGATCGGTTTGTCTCGCTGTTCTCTCTGCCTCTCTTCCCCTCATTCACCATGGCCCCTTCTTTTCTCCAGTTCTGTCCTCCTTCCTGGTGTTTTATCCCTTCGGTTCCGCAGCAGGACAAGCAGTCACAAGGTAGGAAGGAGAGCCTCTCTCTGAGGTCAGCTCATCTTCCCCCAGCCACGTGGGAAGATCCTGTTTCAGTTACGGTCTTTCGGTAGGAGCCAAGTCGAGGGGCCACAGTTCTACGCCTGTCATCTCATCCCTCCCCATGTTTGTCCTTATGCTTCTTTGTTCTGTCAAACTCGAGGGACAAGGCATTAGGCAATTTACTTTTCCTTTTCTGGCCAACGGAGACTGCAGGGATGGGAGGGCCCAGGAACGTCGGGACCATGCTTTTTGGTCTGTGGTACCTCGCTTTCGTTCAATCCTCCCTCTCTCCCTTTCTTTCTGGATGTCAGGTATTTCAGGAGTGGAAAAATGGCCTGTCAGATATGAGTGGTCTTTTTCCCATGATTATCGAGGAAACTAAGCTCCGAGGCCTGCTACGTCCGCAAGCGCAGGGAACAATGGCCATTGCGTGGGGGGAGGGGACGGGACCCCCACTGTGGCCACTTCTTAGCTGTGTGACCTTGGCGAAGTGACTTCATCTTTCTGAGCCGCCTTTTCTCATTTGGCAAATGGAGACCAAATAATAATTGCTTCCTAGACAGTGTGTGAGGATTGAATCTATTAAAGTATCTAAGGCACCTGGCAGGGTGCCGGATACGGGCTCCTCATTTCAATGATGAAGCACACGAGGAACCCCTCGTTTGTACAGAGCCGGGACGGTGCCTTCGAGGGGTACAGAGGAGAAGCGGCCGGAACCGGGGAGATCTGGTTACAGACCGGTCCCCTCCCCTGCCTGGGGAGCCGGAGTCTGAGCTGGCGAGGGGGGCGGCGGGCAGCCAGGCCTCTCTCCCCAGGAGCTGGGGCGCACATGAAAGCCTGTCATACCTCAGGAACCGGCCGCTGTGCGGAGCATCTGGATGTCCTTAGATCTCTGTCTGGATTCCTTCTGCTTGTCTTGTGGAATCACTTATCAGCAGCAAGCAGACCAGGCCCTTGGCTTTCCTCTCTGCGGCCCAGCCCCGCTGCCTTCCTATCCATAAACACCGTGGCGCAGGGGACAGGAAGGTGGCTCCGGGGCCTGCAGATGAGGCGGCCCTGGGCGCTGTCCCTCCTCACCCCTACGGACCACAGATGCTACGGCCAGGCCTCCTCTCATGTCCAGCTGCCTTCAGCTGCCCACATAGTCAGCGGAGAGGGGCTGAGGGAGTGGGTGGAAATTTCAAAATTGTTCAGGGAGTGTGAATCTTGAGAGCGGCCTGTAGTCTCCATTCACCACACCGTTCCTACCAGAGGAATCCTCTGTCAACCACCTTCTGTCGGGGGCGGTGTCACTTTCTGAGCCTAGACTGACCCTGTGTCTTCCTCACACGAAGGTACTTGGGGAAGGCTGGTTGCGGCTCAGGGAACAGACTGTCCCCCCAGATGAGAGGAGGCCTTGGCCTTTGTGGTTCTGTCCCCAGGGGGGCTTCTAGGCAAGGTTCCAGGCCCGGGGAAGGAAGGGAAACTATTTTGGGGGGATGGGGCTTTGGACACCCCTTTAGGTCACTCTGAGGTAAGATTGTCCATTGTCCATCCTCAGTTTCCTTTCACTCTCAAGCAGCAGAGGACACCATCATCCCTCCCTCCTGGTCATGCTCTCCTTGCAGGGCCTTCCAGAAGGCTCTCTTTCTGGTTTTGGCCCTACTTTGCCATCTCTACTCAGCCCCTTCTGTTGGCTCCTTGCCCTCTTGCCACCTCAACACTGGAGGGTCCTCGGCTCTCGGATCTGCCTTCATCTTTCCTCCCTGATGAACTCATCCAGTCTCATGGCTTTAGGAGGCCATGGTATAGGACGTCAACTTCATGTTTGTCTCTCCAGCCCAAACCCTCTTTCTTACTCCAGACACACAGGGGACACCCACAGAGCAGACCCCTTGGAATTCATGTGGCCCCAGTGGGATGCCTGACTCCAGCCTTCCCGCCATGCTTCCAGATTCTGAGGCCCAGATCCTTGAAGGGTGCTTGACTCCCCTGTTTCTTAGAACCACGTCCAGTCTGCCAACAAATCCTGTTGGCTCTACTTTTAAACTCTATCCAGTATCCAGCTGCTTCCTGTCCCCCACATTGCCACCAGGCCAGTCAGAGCCACATCATGTCTCATGGGAGCACCATGATGGCTGCCCCCCAGCCGGTCCATGCTGTCCTGTCTGCAGTTTGCCTCACAAAGAGCCCGAGGGGACAGACACCCTGTCATGTTCCCTTCTTCCCCCACCTTCCTCAAGTCTAGCTGAATGTCACTTCCGCCATCTGTTCTGCTCAGAGCCTTCTGTACGAAAGAACCAGATCCCTGCCTCTGCTCCATCCCCTCTTGGCACCCCCATCCCCATTCTGCCCCTCGGTGCCTCCATCATTATTTCCAATGCTCTCTGTTTACAGGCTCTCTCCCCTCACCAAGGTGTAAGCCCCACTAGGGCAGGGACTTCTGTCTTTGTGTCCCAAGGGCCTGATGACACATCACAGCTGCTGCATGATGGACGGAGTGTTGCTGGGCCTGAAGGCTGGTTCATTCTCACCCTCAGCCTGTGGCCCAAACACCCCTGTCTTAGGGATCATTGTGGGTAGACTGGGGGCCTCCACCCCTCTCTGCCGCTCTCTGTCAGGACCCTCCTCTGGAGCTTGTCACAGGTGTAAATGTGTATTTACTTGGGTCCTTGCTGGTTTGTAATCTGTCTCTGGACTGTAACCTCATCAGTAGTGTGTTTGCTTTATTTCCCGTGGTGTTCCTAGATCTGGCAGAAGCCTATAGAGAGCACAGTTTTTCTATCTATCTATCTATTATCTATCTATCTATCTATCTATCTATCTATCTATCTATCTATCTATCTATCTGTCTATCATCTATCTGGATGAAAGATTTGAGGCTCAGGGAGGTTGACTAATTGGCCCATAGACGCAGAGTTAGGAGGGGGAGCCAACCTTGAACCTGGGTCTGACTGTGCGTGTGTATGTCTCTATGCACACGGCGTGTGCACGCGTGTGTCCGGATCTGCGTTTTCCCTCCGGTACGGCCCTGAGCAGGCAGCTGTACCCCTGTACTGGGAGGGCGGTCCCCGGCTGCCATCTCTGGTCACCTACTCCCATGAAATGCTGCCGTTAAGAGGCCCCTCTACTCTTCAGGGTTCTTTATTCTCAAGAAGAATACTCAGAGCCCCCCTGGCCAGCTCTGAGCCCTACCAAAATCCATGGCCGCCCGGGGAACAAAGGGCCCAAAGTCCTGTCTCTGTGGACACAGAGCCTGTGGCCCTGGGAGGTTCTGAGCATGGCTTGTGGCCACCTGAGCAACGTCCAAGGGCAGGATCCCGCCCATCCAAATGATGCCACCGTGCAGGAGCCAGCTGCCCGGGCCTGGCTCAGCAGCGCCAGCCCCTGTGGGCACAGCTGAGGGGCCCCAACGGTCTTCCCCGCTCTTCCCCAGAGCAGGTGTCCCGCTCACATCTGCATCCCATGAGGAATACACTGGTCTTTTCTACAGGAAGGGAAAGGGAAAGAGGAAGCAAAACAAGGTCCTCTTTAAAAGCAGAAGGGGAGAAACCAGGGGCTGTGCTTCCAAGCCCCCTGCAAAGTGCCTTGAATCTGGGGTGAAGGCCGGACACGGGAAGATGAGCATGGCACCCCGAGGCCCCAGCCAGTCCCTGTCCTCGCTGTGTAGCCGCCAGCAGCCCCCACCCAGGGCAGCAGCAGCCGCCTTTCCACGGAGACTCAGGCCTGGCCCCTGGGAGTTCCGAGCCGCCTGCCAGCGGGCCTCCTGCGAAGGCCGGCCCTGTGATGCCACAGCACGCGCCCCAGGGGTCTGGGCGGCAGGGCGGGGCTGCCTGAGACCTCCCCCACCTGGGAATTGGGGGTCCCGGCAAGCCCAGGGCTCTCCTGGTCACCGCCTCTCCTTGGTCACACATGCCCGGTTATACGGAAGCTTTTTTTTTTTTTAAGATTTTATTTATTTATTTCACAGAGGGAGAGAGATCACAAGGAGGCAGAGAGGCAGGCAGAGAGAGAGAGAGGGGGAAGCAGGCTCCCCGCTGAGCAGGGGAGAGAAGCCCAGGTGCCCCACTTTTCACTTTCTGAAGTACAAGGCAAAAATCTGTTCATAGATCTGTATTTATTTGCTGGAATAACAACAGTGGAGACACCTGGGTGGCTCAGTGGGTTAAAGCCTCTGCCTTCAGCTCAGGTCATGATCTCAGGGTCCTGGGATGGAGCCCCACATCGGGCTCCCTACTCGGCAGGGAGCCCTGCTTCCTCCTCTCTCTCTGTGTCAAATAAATGAATAATTAATTAAAAAATAACAACAGCATTGAACGGGCTGCTTTAGGGTTTGCCTGTTGCAAATTAAGTGTGCATGCACATGTGTGCACATGTGTCTTTGTGTACATGTGTGTATGTGTATGTGTGTACACGCCAAGCTGGGAAGCAGTAATGACCAGCTCAGGCTATGCTCACAGCTCCCAGGTCCCTGAGCCACCCTCCTTGTTTCCCGGCCACCGCACACGGAAGTCCAGCCCCAGGCTCAGCTGATGAACAAAAATATGCCTCCTGCTAGTGACACGAAACCACGCACAAGTAGAAACACGGAAGTCGCCAAACCTCAGTGGGTCGTGTTGGTCGCATCCCGTACTATAGCTGTGGGAAAAACCTTCATGATTTTTTTTTTTAAATGATCGCGCTCAGTTTGACATTCTAGTCTTAATCTGCCAGCCCAGGGAGGCACAAGAAAAGCTTCCCTATAGGGCTCCTGAGTGGCTCAGTGGGTTAAAGCCACTGCTTTCGGCTCAGGTCATGATCCCAGGGCCCTGGGATCGAGGCCCACATGGGGCTCTCTGCTCGGCAGGGAGCCTGCTTCTCCTTCTCTCTCTGCCTGCCTCTCTGCCTACTTGTAATCTCTCTCACTCTGTCAATAAATAAATAAAATCTTTAAAAAAAAAAAGAAAGTGAAAAGTGTGCAGAAATGATCTTGTAACCCAGCTGAAATGTTGGCTTGCTTTGCATCATTTGTTTGGATGTTGTAGGTATCTCCTGGATCGTGGGCTTTCAGGCAGATTTTGGGAGGGTTTCCCAACTGTATTTGGATTGTTTCTTCATCTTAAATGGCTTTTGGCTTCATTGCTTTGGATAAAATATGAATCTATATCTTTTTTATTAATCACTTCTTAGAGCATTACTAGTACCACCTGGCATCTAGACAGGGGAGGAAAAGAGGGAAGGAGAGAGGGAGGGAGGGAGGGATGAATGGAGGAAGGAGAGAAGGCAGGCAGGAAGGAAGGAAGGATCTGGAAAGACAATGAGCCCACTTCTCTCCTGGCATGACCATCTTTTGTCTATGTTCAGGACAAGCCTCTGAACAATGGGGAGGACACACCAGGTCTCACTTCCGGTCCTGCCCTCGCAATCACAGACATGGGATCCACCTAACTATGCCCACAGATTAGATGGGCTAGGCTCCATTGCCTTCTGATCTAATCACAAATTATCACGGACAAGAAAAACGGAAACCAGTTTCCACCAGAACCTTCCCGGTGCCATTTTCACAAACACAGAGACAGCATACAGCATCACAGAGAGCTAAATCTGGGAGGAGGGTGGCCGCTTGTGAAGTCCAGCCTTGCACTCTCGGCTCCCCCCATCCCCTGTTCACACCCGTGCTTACAGGTGGGTCCTGGAGTCTCCCTCTGTTCTGAGCTGCTCCTGACAATGGCACAGAGTATGCCCTGAATTTGACTTCATCCCCATTTTCAGACAGTATGATCTTGAGGCCGAAACGATGTGCTATGTAGGGCCTTTGACACAGCCAGAGATGAATCTTTTGTGCCCTGTGGTCTTAGTGTCACATGTCCCTCTCCTGTTGTGCCTTGAGTGTTTTCACCTTATCCTCAAGTTGGCTGCATAGACCGAAGGCCTGTCCTAGAGAGAAGGTGTCCCAGGCCTTCTCTCCCCAAGGGGACTGGATCTGGCTTACGCGTGCCCAGCTGCCTCAGCTCCCGGCCCTGCTGTTGATGTCAGTTCTGCCCACGTTGGCCCCTCAGCCGACTTTCAACCCCGAGCTGGCCGCTCTGCTGCTGGGCAGAGCCAGGCCTGGCCCTGGGCACTTTCCCAGCCTGCACCGCCCCGGGCTTCCTCCTCCCGCTGCCATCTGCCTCAGTTGTGAGGCCCAGCGGTTTGGGTACCAGTCTGTGTATAGATGCTCCCGTTCACATTAGGACATCCTGCAGCTCAGCGTGGTCAGAAGGCTCAGAGAGGGGAGATGCCTTGCCAAGCACCCTCAGCTAGTGGGAAGCCTCATCCGGACGGAACCCACTAGATCTTTAGACCCTGTGTCTGTGAGTTTTCCCCTTGGACCAGCAAACATCCCCAGATCACGTTGTGCTCAGGCCAAGCACGGGCTATGTTGCCAGTTGCAAGAGGAGCTCTAATTAGGAGTTCAATGTCATTAGATAATGAGCCAGATTCTCTCTGGTCACAAGCTTCTCCCTGGCAGCAAGGTCAGCCTCATTGTTGGTTATTCTAGATGCTTTCTGAATGGTGTGAGCTCCCACCTTCCATGCCATGGGAACCAGCGGCAGCCCCGTGAAGACTCAGACGTGGCACAGAAGGCAGTCGGCCACATCGCACAAACACACAGCCAGGCAGCTTGCGCTCTGCTCCCCACGTGGCTGGCCCCTGATAACCCAGCCACGCCGGCCCCCGCCAGTGCAGGTGCGGATTTGCATGGTGCAGGCCAGCCTCTCCCGTGAGGTTTTGCCTTTCCAAGTTTCTTTTCTGCTCTTGGGAGATGAACAGCCTCTTTCAAAAGAAAGAAAAACAAGACACTAGTAACTCTCTTCTTGGACCCGGGCCTCAAGGTGTTTCAAAGCCTCCTGTGGCTATTTCTGGCCCCATTGTCGTCGGGGTCTGAGAGGAAGGTCTGATGGCAATTCTTTGCTTTAAAGGCAGAAACAGAACATTGTTTCTCCCGGCTTTGATTTAATGGCCAAAAACAGTTATAGGAAACTGTTCAGCAGATGTTTTATGAAACTCAGAAAAGATTGGGTCTTTTAGAAGGGCTATTTTTAGACAAATGCTTCCTACCGTTGGAGTTTTGGTGCTCACAAAAGGGATAGAAAACAGGAGAGGGAGAGAGAGGGAGAGAGAGGCTTGGAGGAAGCTTTGAACATTTTGATGACCACACTCTGGTCTTCCTTCCATTTCAGCATGGATTAAGCGGACCTGGGGATGTGGGAGGACAGGCCGTAGACTGGTTCCAGGGAGGAGGGCTTCACTTCAGAGTTTACTTTCTCAAATGAAAGTTTGCTGGGTGCGAGGAACCATCTATATTTTTCATGACCCTTCACCTCTTAGTAAATGTGGCAGCGAAAAGGAAAGGCTTTTTCTCCTCCATTTACCTGAACTAACCTTTGCCCTTCTCACCCCATCCCTCCTTGCCTCTCCTTGTGCATCTTTTCCCCGTTGCCCCTTGGCCACGGTTCAAGCCCAGCTCGGGCCCGTCCATGTTCCCCGAACTCTCTAGAGTGAATCAGTGTTCCTCCTTTGTCATAAGCCGGCCATATTGCAAACACTGCTTTTGCTGCTTTGCCTTACGATCTATTTCTGTCGCTGGCCCCTTCCTCAGGTCATGAGCTGATGAGGTTGGGGACTCCGCCTTACGTACCCTTTCCGGCTCCTTCCTCACACTCTTAATTACAGTCGGAGGCACAGAATAAATATCTATTGAGAGAAAGGGTTGAGGGAAAGATAAGTGGAACAGGCCGGTTGGGGACTCTTATCCAGCTAAATTTTCCTTGACCTGCAAGAGCAACAATGACTCTGTTTTTGTGTCTGCTGTCCAAATCAACCCCAAATCTGTTACTGCTAAAAGATAGTAAAATAATTAATTGTTATTTGGACCCATACTTACAAACCATTGTGAGAGCATTCAGCTTCAGATATTTTATTCCAAAACTTTCCTTTTCTCCAGTCTACCGAGGAGAATGGTGTTCTCCGGGGCAGAGAGTTAAGGAAGCAGTGGGTGCGTGAGCCCGGGTAAGAACTCTGGTAAGGGAGAGGGTGCAGAAGGAGGGAAGTGGGGGAACTCACAGCAAGCCTTTCCTCCTTCACTTTTGCTTTTTCTGGGGCCACATCCACTTGAAGCAAGAAGACAAGGGTGGCTACCCCCGATGAAGATGAACAAAGGACCTTCCATGTTCTCTCTTGTCCTGGGGCCCCTGGCCAGTGTCTCATTGTAAGCTTGGCAGAACAAAAGCCAATCACGTCCAATGTTCTGGCTACCCCTGCAACTCAGCCCAGGAAGAATGAACTTCTCATTTCATTTGACGCCTCACTCTCCACAGTCTCCTAAGCTTCTCAAGAAGCTAACTGAGCACTGTTCAGAGAGCACTTTTAACTGGCTGAGGTTTAGGCAAATTCTGATATCTGGAAAATGAATCATCATGGTGTGGGTGAGGGCCAAGGGCTGCATCACTGTGCTCTGGGCAAGTACTTTAGAGTTTCCTGGAAGCTGAACCCAGGCAGAGCTTCCTTTCATGTTCTATGGCCCTGAGTGAATGCTTCCACATCCTTTTGTTTTCTTAGACTTATCTTTCTTTTTGGAGACTTACTATGTTGTAGTTACTGTGCAAAGTGCTTGAGAAAATGATCCCACTTGTCTTGAAGCTACTTTAAAAAGCACAAAATATAAAGATGCTTCCTTATTGTTAAGGGACAGTACCTTTTTATGTCCTCAATAACCCTCAGAACGGAGTTCTAGTCTTACCCTTGGTTTCCAGATGATGAAACCGTAACAGGCAGACAGACTAAGAGAATGTCTCAGAGGCAAAGACAGACATTTCCTGCTAAGGTAGAGTGGACTCAAAGTGAAAGAAATGCCATAAGATATGAAATGTCAATACTTTTCTAGAAACAAGAGCTAGCAAAGTAGTTTCCAATGGAGGTGGGCTTCTGCCCAGGGCATTGCCAACCTGATTTATTTACCTCCTGCTCTTCTGCTACGATGAAGCCATTGGTCCAGAGCTCAGCAAGTGTTTGCTGAACACTTCAGTACCAGTCTGGGCTAGGTTATGCTGTGGAGACAAACACCAAACCTCAGTGGCTTGAAGCATCACTTCCTATTCGTCAGCATTGCTGCATGAAGATCACAGGTTCGTGGTGGTTGTGGCAGCTGGGGGGCTATGTTCAACAGCATCTGAGTGACTCTAGGTCCCAGGATGATAAGCAGCTGTCACCTGACACTTGCCAGAGATAAACACAGAATGGTTGAAAGTGTGCACGGGCTCTCCCAGCTTCTGCCAGAAATGTTCGAATTTTGTCAGTGAAAGCAAGTCCTAAGGCTACTCCCAATTTCAAGGGCACAGGGAAGTGAGAGTCTACCACACACCCAGATTGAGGAAGGACTACAACATTTGGAGAACCGATCTGAGGTGCTTACTATTGGGTTAGGTCTTGTGGAACAAACAAAATAGACAGGAGTCCGGATCCTGCCCTCAAGGAGCTATTTCCGTAGATGGGGAACCAGGACTGGCCATAACAGCCAGTGGTTGAAAACCATGATGAGTTGGTGTAAAATAATGTATCCTGTCAAACCACAAAGGAAGGAATAGTAGGATTTCAAATACAGGGTTTCAAGCTGTGAGGAGGCAAATGAGGAGAATCTGATCTGCAAAAAATGCCCTAGATAGTATGATGTTCAAATAGAAAGAGTAATTACACAAAATTTGGAGATGAAAGGATCCTTAGAGATCATCAGATTTAGTTTCCCTAACTTTTCCCTCTTCTAACACTTGAGAAGCCTCCACTAAAAATGTAGATCATCTAGTTTCTCGTTCCCTGATAAACTGTAAGCTCGAAGAACAGACATTGCTTTATCTTTTATTTTTAGCTCTTATCAAATATCTGGAACACAGAAGGGCTTATTACATGTTGTTTGGAAGAGTTAATCCTGCTAAACCCATTTCGTCCCAGGTTTCTTAGAAGAAAGACAGTTGGAAGACCACCCATGGAGAGTCACCAGCATCATCAAATGAGCTCAAAGCATCTCCTCAGAGAAGGTTCTCAGCACTTCTGTTCTTTCCCCCACAGACCAGCCCACTCTGGCTCAGCACATGTTCTGTTTCTTGGACTTCTTCTCACCTATAAATGTGGCCACTCCGTAAAGAAAACACCCTGGTCTTCCAGAGTAGTAATTGTTTAGAACGAATACACTTCCTTGGCTTAGACCAGGGGCAGAATGGGCAAGAATCCTAAAAATACTATTTTTTTTAATGCTGAGACTCTGTATGAATCCTCTATCCCACCCCTGTTTTCACCTTTACAGAAATGGAGTCTTGGAGAGCTTGCAAGACCCTCCCAAGATTTCCTAGAATTCACTGAGTCATCTGTGCTGGAATCCAGGTCTTTCGACTTCTATTTCACTGTTCTTTATGCTCTGTAATGATGCACATGTTTCTGTTTAGACACGCTGATAAACTTTGTACTGATACCTAAGACCTTATATTTTTCCCTTTATTTCAAGACAATGTTTAAAGCAATGCAGAAACAATGCAAATAAATAAAAATAATGTGATTTACCTGCAAGGAGAAGAGGGATGCAATGCCTGACATAAAATGAGATCTCACAGAAAACCTTTGCTTACCAAGAAAACCTCACTTACATGAATAACACCAGTGCTGCCTAGGTTCTGGAGATTTAAATCCTGGATGGAGCGGATCACCTCTTTAGGATGGCATGAACAGGCAGGCTTGATTCTCATTAAGAGAATAGTTTGGGAGGAAGCAGATGAGATTTGAAATTAGACTGGACACCATTTGATTTCTGAGCTTCAGTTTTGTTATCTGTAAAATAGGTTAATAATCCCACCTGGCCTCATGTGTATGTTGTCCTGTTTATCAAAGAAGACGTTGAGAAGGAAGGTACTAGATGGACTGCATGCAAATAGTAGTTGTTGTTAGACCCTTAGTAATGGAAGGTAGCACCCAACAGATGATTTCTTCTCCTGAACTTGAGGCAGGAATGGAAAGAAGGTGGAGTTAGCGGAGGTTATTGACCATGACTGTGCTTCCTAGTTCACCCATCACATAGGGTTGTAGTAAGAAAGAGTCTAAAAGGAGAAAGTGGAAGAAGTAGAGCAATGGGAGACCCGGTGAGGGTCAGTTGAGGACCAAGGTGGGTGGAAAAGGAAAAAAAAAAAACACCTCTTAGAAATGGGGGAAGAGTTAAAATTATCTCATGAATAACAGCAATGGTATTGCCTCTCACTTCTCTTCTCTGAAAGCACAGGTCGTCCAAAAATAAACCAAGGGCAGAAAGGTAGTATAACTTTGTGGTCACTAATACGGGCTTCAGCCAGTCAGAGTGACTTAAATTTGAATTCAGATTTACTTGTATGTGACCTTAGGCAAATTGTTTAACTTACTGTGGCCTCATTTTTTTCTTTCGGCAAAATGAGAATAATAATACTCTTAAGGGTTGTTAGCAGCTGATTCATGCCAAGGGTTTAGTTCAGTGCTGGACAAAATAGTAAATATGCAGTAAGTGTTAGCTTTTAATTAGGGGCGCCTGGGTAGCTCAGTTGATTAAGTGTCTGCCTTCGGCTCAGGTCATCATCCCAGGGTCCTGGGATCGAGCCCTGTCTCGGGCTCCCTGTCTCAGCTACCTGCTTCTCCCTCTCCCACTTCCCCTGCTTGTGTTCCCTCTCTAGCTTTGTCTCTCTCTGTCAAATAAATAAATAAAACCTTAAAAAAAAAAAAGAAGGGAGTACTTAGTAGGGGAAATGATTCTTGAATTTGAGCTGAGCTGTTATCTACCCAGGCTTCTCTCATACAAAGAAACCCAGAATCCTTGTGCACTTTCTCTTTCCCCTCTTCTCTGATAAACCTGGGCTCCTTTTCAATCAGTCTTAACTAATTAAAATTTTATTGAGCATCTCTTAAGTATTGACCACAATCAAAGGCAAATGAGACAATTTGCCCACAGGGAGCTCAGTAAATTAGGGCCAATTTAAGAACTGCACAAACAGATAGAATTTTCTTTATTTCTGATGGCCCTATGAAATGTAACAGTAGGAATATGTAATATTCCCAAGGTCCTATTAGAGTTATCACAGCTGCACCCTCCAGTTCTCTGATAGCAGATGAAGTTCCAACACAGCCTTGTATGGAAGTGTAAGTTTTGCTTCCAGAAAGCCTCCACTAACTATGTTGTTATAACTGGTATCATAATTAACTAAGATGAGACTTTATTTCCTGTTTTTTGAAGCCATGTTTGCTGTAACCTAGGATAAATAAACCCTGAAGCACTCATTAGACCAGGAAGCATTTTTAGGGCCTATATCCTGTCCTGGCAGGGAAATGGGATCAGATGAGCTAATGGGTCTTTCCATGGCTAACTGCTATGACAGCTGCCATGTTAATAATGGCAGGAGCATCAAAACAGCAAGCTGTGCAGTGAGAGAGAGGCTGGGTTTTAATTTCCATCAGCACAGGAAAATGAGATATCAAGGCAGCCATGTTTATTGCGTTCATGTAGAAATTAAAATTAGAATGGAAGCCATACAAACCCACCTGTTCTAGGACATGTAGCCAACTCCTGACCAGAGAGGATTAAGTAACAGCAACAACAAAATAAAACATAATAACAATATAAAAATAAACCCCTTGGAATTATATTTTAAATCTGGAGGGAAAACATGTGGTTCAACACCTCCATTTTGGGGGTAGTGGGGCTTCAATGAGATAGAAGATCTGAGTGGCAGTTGAGGTGTCATTGAGTGCCCATAAGAAAGGAAATAAGAGTGCCTATAAGAAAGGAAATAGGACATGAAATCTAGTCCTCCAGCTCTGTGGAGGGAGGACCATTCTCAAGCCTTTCTAATTCTGGCAAAGCTCCCCCTGAACCTTGCCTTCCCACCAAGTGGCTAGAATTTCTACTGTCAAGCATTTATCTGCTGGTCAGATAATGACATCTACTGGTAATATGCTCTGGGGAAAACACCATAAAACAAGAAGGCCAAAGGATAGAGCAATCCTCTCTGTGCAGAATGGCTATGATCCAATTAATATCTAAGCTTCTCTTTCAATATTTATTAAATGCAGAAAACCAACTTGCTCCACAAATTTATCTGGAGGACAAATGTGTGAAAAGTGCAAGCATTTTGAACTTCGAAAGGGATCTACACATGTATTTACCTTTCTCCCTCTTTCCACTCCATGGTCTTTTGCTTGCCTGGGCTGTAGCTGGCTGCTTTCTCAAGCTACACTTTGGCTGCAGGGTGACTGGGAAGGGCAGTTTTGGCATGCAGAGAAAGTATCTAGCCCATGGATGTGGGTGGCATATAACAGAGCCAAGAGAATTATTACTCTTATTGGCTCCCCTTCTCTGTTCTTTGGTCCCTCCATGGGACCATTTTCTCATTTCTTTTCCAGATTTTTGAGGAGTACATAGGCAGTGCATAGAGTTTGCCCCTTTCCTTAGCCAGACCACAGGGGATCCAGCTGTGTGGCCGCCCTCTCCTACTTTTTCTGGCCTGGTGGGAGGAGAATGGGCGTTGGGCACATTTTGAAGCCATTTCTATAATATTGATGCTGCAAGTCAATGAGAAGGCTGAACTCAGCTCTCCAGGCAGGGATTGCCAAAGAACAAAGATCTGATTCATACTAACTCATTGACTGCCTTATTTGTAATTTCCCCCTTAATATTATAAATGCAGGCAACCAGGAATGCCGGCTTCCCAGATGAGAATCTGCACAAATCATTTTTGTTTTCTATTTTCTGTAGATTTCCTGTCCACCCCCACCCCAACCCAATGTACCCCCTTGGAAACACCACCACTCTGGAAAGAGAAACTGGAGAGCCCTTTGTTTAGGAGAGAGGAAAGCCATGCATGTAAGCCGGAGAGAGGAATTTTGCAAGGCACCTTCCACTGTCCTCTCACAGCCTGATGCAATCGAATGGATGGCTATCCAGAGCCTGTTGAAAAATGTCAAAAATCCAGGTCTTTGAGATAGGAGGATGAGGCTGGCTACAGGTCTCTGTGAAGAAAGTTCTCCATCGACCACCCACTCCACCTGAGTGTTTTTGAGGTGGGCTGTGAGCTGTGTGGGTGGCTGGCTGCAGAGTGTTTAGTAAGTCAGCTCTTCATGCAGATATTTGATTATGCCACAAGGAGTATGGACGCTGTTGACTCAGAAATCACACCAAGTAATTTAAACAACATTTGGCACATTCATTTGCACGCCGAAAATTCATAAAAACTACTCTTCTCTTTTCCACAATTCCTGGTTCACATAGTCTGAAAACAACCACCAGCAGTGCTTCCTATAGTTTAGGATTTGAACTTCTCATCTCCTTGGGACACTAAATAAAGGAGTAAAACATTGGCAAGGACCCCATTGAAGGATGAGAAAACAGAGACATAGAAATACATTAAGAGATATATCTGGGGCAACTGGGTGGCTCAGTTGTTAAGCGTCTGCCTTTGGTTCAGGTCATGATTCCCGGACCCTGGGATCAAGCCCGGCCTTGGGCTCCCTTCTCATCGGGAAGCCTGTTTCTCCCTCTCCTAATCCCTCCTTGCTTGTGTTCTCTCTCTCTCTCTCTGTCAAATAAATAAATAAAATTAAAAAAAAAGAAAGAGAGATATCTAAGATTCCTATTTTTTTATACCAAATTCTGTTGTCTTTCTAAAAGTCCTCATAGCATTTGTGAATGAAATCAGAATAATAAAATCAAATATTCATTCTTAGGATTTTCTTGTTCAGATTTATCTCATGCTGACATATCAGATGTCATAAGGGAAATGATTATAGGCCAGTATCTTCCCAACACAAATGGTCTCTTTTTAAAAAGCAGAGATTTTAATGTATATCATATGTAATATATATAGTATATATATTTATGAGATAATGAAAAGTCAAACAGAACAGATATTATGAAATGAGAAGTGAAAGTTAACATTCCCATTTCATAGTGAGTCACACTCCCAAAAGGTAGCCACTTAAACTATTTCTATTTTTAGCATTTTGGTAGTTAATTCCATATTTTATGCAATATACTTCTGTTATTTCTTGACTTAGTCACTTTAAGCCCTGCCAATTAACCATTAATACAAAATATAAAATATGTAGTTCATTTACACTATATCCAACCCCATCAGCTTCCTAATCTTTACGTGATTTTCCAGTTTTTAAGTGTTTTTTGTTTTGTTTTATTGGTTTTTTTTTTTAGTTATCATTGTAAATTTGAATAGTACATCTCAAATTTTTATTTCTTGATGGATCATCTTTAGATAACATCTCTGATCTCACGTCATGTGAAATGAGGAAATTAACACTCCTATGTTTCTCTCTGCCTTTTTGCATACTCTCTAACTCCTCTTATCACCAAAGTTATATTTGCATTCGATTTGGTAACCATAATTAAGTCAGTCATGCTTTGTTTATAGATTGATTCCAAAAATTGATATCTCATTTGTATTAAGATTATGTATTCATATTAAGATGGTTCACTACAGAACCAAATTGTGTAATTAGACTTCATAGAATGAGGTATATTTCTATGTCATACACATGTGTGCCAATGAAAAGCATGCCAAATTTTAGGATCAAATGAATTCTCTTTCTTATTCCATAAATCAGTTAAAATCAGATCACATTTTCTTTTCCATCATATGACTTCCTTTTATAGCTTTTTGTTTTTCCTAGTGTTCCTGATTGCTTTTTTTCCTTATTAATTAAAGCAATTTATTTTTTCGCCTTTCATCCAACTTTTTATTAATTATATGTTACAAGGGAATCTACCTTCTTTTAAAGATATTTTCCTGTTCTATGATTGCTTTTAAAACCTACTGTAAACCTGTCTCCTGGATAAGGTCCACTGTTCCCTGGATCTTATTTTCTCCTCTTTCTTTGTTTCTGTTTTTATTTTGCTGAAGTACATCTTAGTTTTCATTTCAGAAAGACTTCATGGAAGCTAACTTTTCACATTCTTTGTATGCCTGAAACTGCTTTTATTTTGTTTTATCCTTGCTTGATAGCTTAGGTATAGACTTCTAGTTTCAAAATAATTTTTATTCAAAATCTTTTAAGAGATGACTTTATTATCCTTTATCATCCAGCACTGGTAATTTGAAGCCTGATGCCAATCTTACTTTCATTCTTTTGTAAATGACTTGCTACCTTCTTTCTAAAAGCCTTTTGAATCTTATCTTATCCTTGGATGAAACTTCAATTTTAAGATTGGTGACATTCAAGGCACCTGACTGGATTAGTCGAGCATGCAACTCTTGATCTCTTTGAACTCCATGTTGGGCATAGAGATACTTAAAAGGTAAATAAATATTAAAATTTAAAAAAAGATTGTGACTTTCTTCAGCTCTCGTAAATTTTCTTCTGATATTTTCTACCCTTTATTTTCTCTCTTCTCTTTTGAGAAACCTCTTGAGATGAATATTGACCTATGTCACTAAACTTACATTATTTGATATTTTGCATCTCTTTGCATTTTGTTCTTTGTCCCTAGAGAGTTCTTTGACTTTTTTCCAGGTATGTTATTAAATTTTTATTGGGAAATCATATTTTTATTTTCAACAATTCATTCACCCATCATTCACTTGATTAGTAAACACATATTGAGCCTTTATTATATGCCAAGCATTTTTCTATGGGTTACAACAATGAACAAAACCTACAAAGTGTCTTTCCTTTTGATGAGAGAGAAGGCAAACAATAAACAAATGCATAAGTAGATGCAGAATAAGTAAGTGCTATGAAGAAAAATAAAACAAAGTGGACAGGGAGTACAGAGGAAGGGGATGGATTGATTTATTTTATACAGGATAGCCAAGCAAAACTTCACCAATAAGTTAATATATCCATGTGACATGTGTGGAGCACTAGGGGCAACTATGTAGAACTGTAGCAGGAAGGGCAAGTACAAAGGCACTGAGGTAGGAATTTTCTTGCTCTTTGACCCTTTTCCATAGTAGATCAAAAAGGCATGTTGGGAGATTCCTAACTAGATCTAAAATTTTAAGATACTCACATTTTGTTGCTTTGGAGGCTGCCACAGTCTCCATTTGCAACTAACCTTCCAGGCTCTAAATAAATTAAAACCTATGTGTATTTTCAATCAAATAAGCCTCTACTGAGAAGCTCCTGAGGACCAAGTACCAAGTAAGATGTTGGAGATACAAAGACAAATAAGTCACTGTCCTCACCCCGAATGTAAACAAATAACTAATGTGTAAGACAGCAAACATATTGGATTTATGTACACAGTAATTGAAAATGTGAATTAGGCATTTGAACACCTGATGCTGCTGCCCATGAGAAGATCAAGTCAGGCAGGGAAGATTCAGAAAGGAGGTGACAACTGAATAGGATTGTGTTATGGGGACATTCCAAATGGTAGTAACCACATGGACACCTAACAACAAATAGAAAATTCCCATCAGTAAGTTTTACTCAATTAAATCTAGTTTCTGAAGGTCTGAGAGTAGCACAAGCATATTAACTTAATCCCCCTCCCTCCCCCGCCCCCCCACCCCAGGATACAGAGTCTAAGAA
>LNAC01000628.1:549881-618352 GCA_002007465.1 Ailurus styani
AAAAAAAACAAACAAACAAACAAAAAAAAACGTGGATTGGTGGGGCACCTGGGTGGCGCAGTTGGTTAAGCGTTTGACTCTTGGTTTTGGTTCAGGTCCTGATCTCAGGGTCCTGAGATCGAGCCCCATGTGGGGCTCTGTGCTCAGCTGGGAGTCTGCTTCTCTCTCTCTCTCTCTCTCTCTCTCTCCCCACCTCTCCCTCTGCCCCTCACCACCAGTGGAAGTGTTGAGCACCCTTGCAAGGTTAAGATTCTGGGAATTCATCTTCTCCATTTTTCTTCTTAGGAAATACAAACTTGCAACGTCATTTGTTATGCTGAGAAAAGGAAAAAGATTCTTCACAGTAAGAGCAGCAAATCACTTGGTGGTAATTATTCTAGAAATTCATTCAGGCTCTCTTCCAAATGTATCTAAACTATATTGAAACTACCATCCTTCAGGCTGGGCTATGGAGAATTATTCAGAGAAGCAAACTATTCTTTCCATTTAACTCTTTCACGGGGAGCCCAAAGATATATATGTATGCTAGGTAACTGGATTTTAAATATTTTTTTCCTTGAGTATCTTGAAATATAAAGTCATCTTCCCTGAGGTCCTTCTCCATAGAATTTGAAATCCAAGAGCATGGAAAGAACAACCAGCTTTGCCTTTTGCAGTTAATTATTTATGCCTGATCATCTAATTATAGAGTCATCTCAATAACCTCATGAAACTGGACTGTTACGTTATCCCCTCTTTGAGAGGTGACTTGACTGAGGGGCTCTCTCTGTAGTGGGGGGAGGTCCCACACTGCTCCGACTGCATAACCTCTTCCTTGGGAGGATCATTCTCCTCTGCTCCAAACCATCAATGTGGATCAGAAAGCATTCCTTCTGCGGATGGACTACTTTACCCTGGTGACCTACATTTTTTTCTTTAGGTCAGTGTATTTTTTTTTTTTAAACTTTAGTACAGGGGCACCTGGTGGCTCAGTCAGTTAAGCATCTGCCTTCCACTCAGGGCATGATCCCAGGGTCTTGGGATCAAGCCCCACACGGGGCTCCCTGCTTGGCGGGAGGCCTGCTTCTCCTCTCACTGTCCCTGCTTATATTCCCTCTCTGGCTGTGTCCCTCTCTGTCAAATAAATAAATAAAGTCTTAAAAAAAATAAAAATAGGGGCGCCTGGGTGGCTCAGTGGGTAAAGCCTCTGCCTTCAGCTCAGGTCATGATCTCAAGGTCCTGGGATCGAGCCCCATGCCGGGCTGCCTGCTAAGCAGGGAGCCTGCTTCCTCCTCTCTCTCTGCCTGCCTCTCTGCCTACTTATAATCTCTCTCTCTGTCAAATAAATAAATAAAATATTAAAAAAAATAAAATAAAAATAAAAATAAATTTTAGCACAGGGGCACCTGGGTGGCTCAGTCAGTTAAGTATCTGCCTTTGGCTCAGGTCATGATCTTGGGGTTCTGAGATCTAACCTCGTGGCCAGCTCCCTGCTCAGCAGGGAGTCTGCTTCTCCCTCTCCCTCTGCTGCTCCCCTTGCTTGTGCTCTTTCACTCTATCTCTCTGTCAAATAATTAAATAAAATCTTTTTTAAAATAAACTTTAGTACAATACACATAACATAAAATTTACCACTTAACCATCTTTTATTTTTTTAAAAAAAAGGTTTTATTTTTAAGTAATCCTTACACCCAGTGTGAGGCTTGCAACACCAAGGTCAAGAATCACATGCTCCACCGACTGAGCCAGCCAGATGTGCCATCATTTTAACCATTTTAAGCATACAGTTGAGTGGCATGAAGTAATTACCACCACCATCCATGTCCAGAACTTTCCATCATCCTAAACTGAAACCCTGTCCCCATGAAACACTACCTACCCATTTTTTGCTCCCCTCTGACCCTGTTAACCTCGTTCTACTTTCTGTCTCTAAGAATTTGATTATTTTAGGTACCTTGTAGAAGTAAAATCATACAATATTTGTCTTTTTGGGTCTGGCTCACTTTGTCTAACATACTATCCTTAAGGTTTATCCATGTCATAGTATGTCAGAATCTCATTTTTCTAAAGTTGAATAATACTCCATTGTTTGTATCTACCACATTGTGGTTATACATTCATGTCTTGACAGACATTTGGGTGGTTTCCACATTTTGGCTATTGTCAGTGATGCTTGAGTCTCTGCTTTCGATTCTTTTGGCTATATACCTAGAAGTGACTTTGGAGTTCTATGAAGATTCTATGTTTACTATGAGGAGGAACCACCCCACTATTTTCCACAATGGCTATACCAGTTTTGTGTTCTCACCAGGATTTGTGGAAGGGTTCTAATTTCGCCACATCCTGACCAACACTTGTTCTTTTCTGGTACTGTTTTGCTTTGTTTTTTTTGGATAAGAGCCATCCTCAGAGATGTGAAATGGTATCTCATGTGATTTTGATTTACATTTCCCTGATGATGAGTGATGTTAACTATCTCTTCATGTGCTTATTGGTCATTTGTATATCTTTGCCGAAAGTCTATTCAAGTCCTTTACCCATTCTGTAATGAGGTTATTTGCTTACAAAACTCCATTTTGTAATGGGGTTATTTTGTAATAGAGTTATTTGTTTTGTTTGGAGTTCTTATGTATTCTGAATATTAATTCCTTATCAGGGATTTACAAATATTTTCTCCCATTCTTTTCACTTTCTTTTTTTTTAAGGCTTTTTTATTTTTTTATTTTTTTAAAGATTTTATTTATTTATTTGACACAGAGAGAGAGATTACAAGTAGGCAGAGAGGCAGGCAGAGAGACAGGGAGAGGAGGAAGCAGGCTCCCCTCCGAGCAGAGAGCCAGATATGGGCCTTGATCCCAGGACCCTGAGATCATGACCTGAGCCGAAAGCAGCGGCTTTGACCCACTGAGCCACCCAGGCGCCCTCTTTTCACTTTCTTGATAGTGCCTTTTGATGCACAAAAGGTTTTAATTTTGATGAATTCCAACTTACCTATTTTTGCTTTTATTGCCTGGGCTTTTGGTGTCCTATCCAATAAATCATTGCCAAATCCAATGTCATGAAGTGTCCCCCCATGTTTTCTTTAAATAATTTTATAGTTTTAACTCTTATGTTTAGGTCTTTGATCCATTTTGAGTTAATTTTTGTATATGGTGTAAGATAAGGATTCCATTTTATTCATTTATTGCTTGTGGATACCGATCTAATGTTGCATTTTTTAAAATACCATTTTAAACAACACTTCCTGCTTTCTCGGCATTCTCCAGGCAACTTACAACAGTGATGACTTACTTGGCACCATTCAGATTTCGAGCTTATGCTTTCTTACCAGGACAGGTAGTGGTAGAGGATGGAGCTAAGGTCCAAGGCATTGCTGACTGTATGAACTCTTATGTAGACAACGTCCAACTCCAGAACTTGATAATCATACTGTATACCCCCGGAGGACAAGAATTCAAGTCTTCTCTGCTTTTTTTTCAAGTGTCTTGCAAACATAGTGAATACAATTATAATTAGTTGGGATGAGTTTAATTGACCATGAGCTTTTTTAGATAGCATGCATTGCACTGTATTGCAATTGTTGATTTATATCTAACTTTCCACGGCAGCACAAACTTGTTATTTTTCTAGTGTCTAGCACAGTGCCTGGCACAGACATTTATTAAACAGAACTGCACCAAATGGCACTATCTCTTCCTTTCTTTGAAGCCATATTAAAGTGCATAGGCAAAAGATGAGCAGTAAAATCTTGTTTTAATTACAACACCATCTTCACTGCATTGCTAGCTTTATACAGTGAAGGATAATGATGCTGTTGCTCTGAGGGACATTTATTAGATTTTTCAGAGACTTTCCAAGTTGTGCATTTGTGATTTCATTAGAAGGGAAAAGAAGCCAATCATGACAAATCCAGCTCCCATCTATTCCTCAAAAAAGATGGAATCTTTTCGGGTAAAACTGTTAAATTAAGCAGCCAAATAATGACTTCTCAAAAAAAATTCTCTAACAAAATGGCCATATTCCTAGAAATAATATTACATGAATGTAACATTCTTACCATGGTTCTGAATATGTGAATAAAAGATACTGTATATTTTCACCTAAAACGAATGTATGATTTTCACACTGCTCGCATTTGCTCTAAATGGGAAATATATGAACATTTCTGTCCTCTCATTGCTGTGCTAGAATCAGGACCACTGAAACTAATCTATTCTAGACATCACCTAAGACCAGACTTACACGAATAGGGTATTTTAACTTTATTTTTTAAGAATTCCCAAGGCTCTATTTGGTCAGCTCCGTTCCATATAATTATTTTCTTCTCCTTAGGAAACATCACATTCCTCATCAGGTTAACAGAGATAAATAAGAAGCCTGAGCAAGTGACTGTTTGGTAGATATCCTGTTTTCTGACAGCCTTGTGGGA
This sequence comes from Ailurus styani, assembly GCA_002007465.1. NCBI lineage: Eukaryota > Metazoa > Chordata > Mammalia > Carnivora > Ailuridae > Ailurus > Ailurus styani. The sequence goes on from LNAC01000628.1 coordinate 554,290, forward strand.
CCTGATTCTACAGCAAGTTTTCCCTTTCCAGACCGCTTGCCTAGGTTAAATGGGACTCCATTGAATCCATGAATATTCACATATTCAGTAGAAAGTAAGTCTAATGCATCAGCAGAGGATGAGACAAGTTATCCCACTGAGCTGGTTCCCTTTGGCTCATCTCCCTCCCCTTTACTCTGCATGGCTGCATTATATTTAATTGAAGGATAATTTGAAGGACAGAAAATAAGGTGTGATTCGGGGTTACCCCAGCCAGTAACAACATTTGCTTTTCCACCTAGACCAAAGAGCCTGTCCCCGTGTCTGCCTCCGCGGTGTCAAGGGCTTGGGGCACACTGCCTTTTTTCCCAGCTTTCCCGGCCTTGACCACACCCCCCAATTTAAGGAGGCAGCTCTATTAGAAACATTATGGTCTTTGCATCCTCTATAGCGATCGAGCAGAGGATTCCCGCAGGTAGTTGGAAAGAGACCACAGACATTGAGGGAGGCTCACTCAGGACCTTTCCTTCACCCAGGCTTTCCGGCAAAGTAGTAAGTGAAGTGTGAATTTCTGCCTAAAACTTTGCTATTCCCACCCCCCCCACCCCGCTCTTTTGGTTTCATTCTGGGGAATTAAACGGTAAATTGATGGGGACTTTCAGGATACAGGCGGGTTTTCTCTTTCTCTTTTCACGTTTTCCTATATTTTCCATTCAATTACTTAATAACAATTTTCAAAAATACTTCTTAACATTCTTAAAATAGTCTGAAATCAAGACTGTTTCACTCTTCTCCCTGATTTATAAAAGCAAAATCACACACGTTTTAGAGACTCGCAGATTACTTGTCAGAAACTCTGAATTTTCCTCGCATATTGGAGCAGTTCCAAAGAAATAAAGCCGTAGTTAAACATAGAAATTCCTTTTTTTTCTCTTTCACTCCTACCAGACCTATTGCTTTATTTATTATTATTATTATTATTATTAATTATTATTATTTGCCTCATAGTCTAATGAATTTTTATAGAGAGGAAATTGCTACAGGTTTGAATCTTGCAAGCCAAACTAGCCAGATTGTTTTGTGTTTTTTTGTTTGTTTGTTTGGTTGGGTTTTTTTGATATCTTTTTCGCGCTTTTCCCTGTTTTGTGATTCCTAGTTATCCAATATTCTGCCTGTTTTGGGGGGCTGTAGCTGATACAGGGAGAGTCTCAATGTCACGGAGCTTTTCTCCTCTCCCCAGCAGAGCTGGACTTCAGTGGCACTGCTACGGAACAGCAGGGGGTATGGATGGCCATTCCCCTCCCTTGGGTGATTTTATCCTGCAATGCCACTTTGTGGCTTCTCATCTGCTATTAACAAGCCCCTGCTACCCCACCTTTTAAAGTAGCATTACACGTGGACGAACTGTTCGAAAAGATTCTGGGTAATTGAGATCAAGGCATTCACTTGTAGCTTTTCCTTCCTGCCTTCTGGGTAAGATTTTTTCTTCACCATTTCCCCCCTTATTTCATACCATCGCTGGGCAACTGAAAAGAGAGATATGGCCTAAACAATAGGAAAAAGATTCTAAAATGATAACTCTGGCAGTCCCATCTGACTTGCAAAGTGACTGACAGTTGGACTCTTCATCTGTCATGGCTCTGGATTGCGTTGTCTCCTTTTTATCTAAAAAGAAAACCCTCCGCTTCTGCAGGCAGGGGCTATGCGTGGAGGGTGGCAGGGTGGCCACTGTTGCTGCTGAGATTCTTACGTACCTGTTGTTGTGCCTGAATGGAGGGAAGGGACAGCTAATGAGTTAATGTCTGCAAAGTGCTTTGAAGATGAAAGGCCCTTTTCATGTGTTCAGTATTGTAGTTATTAATATTAATATTTGAAGAAGCATGCTGCTTCTAATTGTAAATCAACAACTCCCATCCTTGCCAACTCAGTAGTGAAAAAACAAACAGTCAAAAAAGGCAGCCACACAGCGTCTTCCGTCCTGGATCCGCTGCTGAGGGGGAGGGAGGCGGAGAGTCTGATTACAGACTGGGCATCTTTGCCTTTCAGACTCCTTCAGCACCGACTTGCTAGTGGCCAGAGGGGCTGCGAGGTCCAAGAGTAGAGTCTGGAAGAAGGTGGGCAAAAGGTGTTCCCCTTCAGCACCTGGTAATCTGTGACCCCGGAGATCTGGTTGAGAGCATGGACCTGGGCCAATGGCCTGCCTCAGATTATAATGAAGTTCAAGGGCGAGCAGGGTCAGAACTGGAACCAGCCGCTGGATTTGGTGTCGAGAAAGTGGATGTGCATTTGGGTCCCATTAGAGATTGGCCTGGTAACGGAGAACAGGTACTTAACAGGACTGTTCCTCAAATGTGAATGATGATTTGTGGCCCACCTATTCCGCAAAGATGACAGGACAGGAATAAACAGCGTAAAGAATAAAAGCGCCAATCCTGTCGAGGGATGGTCTGAAGTAATATTGTAACAAGTTGGGTGTGTGGGTGCAGGTCCCTAGGGGAGGGTGAGGCAGAAGACAGACAAATGGTAGGGAAGTAAATGATTAGCCCTGACATTCCTCTCTTTGATTACACCCAGAGCCGCAGAGTACTCCTGAATTTCTCACCGAGAATTCCCATTCTGCCTTACCTCCTCATGAGGAAGAGATCTGTTCCTTTATTTATTGAGGAACAGATCTGTTTTCCACAGCAACTCTCCTTTTCTAATTACCCATTGAAAATTCCCATTTCATCAGCAAGCAGCAGAAGGAAGGGTGACATCCCAGAAGCTGGGACCCCCCTCTCACCCCCCTGCTTTCTTTCTTTCTATATGGAAATTTAAAAGTATTTGGTATTTCAGCAAACTAAGTGTGGTATGCAACAATTTAGTGGAGATGGAGGCAAATTTTATGAGTTTTTGATCCTGCGGAAACTCGGATCTGAAAATAACTAATTTTATGTCTCTTCATCTCCTTTGTCCTTGCTCTACTGAAAATGTAGCTTTAGGGAATTACACCTTTTAATCTTGGTGATTCTCTAGGTATCACACCTGGTTTCCTCTACTTTACCCCCAGGAGGATAATAATTCCTAATATTTATTGAGCACTTAGTATGCTTGGGGACCCTTGCTGAGCGCTTTGCACAAGGCTACTTCATTTAATCCACATCAAAGTATTTGAGGTGGGCACTCTTGTTACTCCCATTTAACAGCGGAAGACACTGAGCTTGGTAATATGACCAATGTAGAGGAGGACCCGATTAGAACCAAGGGGCTGTAAGTCCAGACCTTGGGGCTGGCCTTGTATCACAAAGGAATCTTCCTAGCTTTCAGATACTTAAATGAGTTGAGGCTGGATTCTTCTGCTTTGACTCATGATTTGCTCTTATTTAGGAGAATACTGTGGAATAGGCCTCTTTTCCAAAGGGGGATCTGCGGATCAACAATTCGTTGTCAGAGAGATACTGACCCTGTAGAAAAGTTTCAAGGTCTAGTTGACCAGATCGGCATATCTCTCCTCCAACGTCTCTTGAGACAAATAACAATTGTATTTCTGTGTTGTCTCCAGCCTTGTGTTGGGCGATGTAATAGATACCGAAGGAATAATAATGGAAGTTCCATTTCTAAAATCAACATAATTTTATTTTAGGAGGCAAGATCTTATCTGAAAAGAGGTTGAAAATAAAAGACAATATAAATGCTAAGCTATGTGACACAGTCTAAGAGTGTCTTGGGACTTCAGATAGCAAGAAATCGTGTCTAGAGCAGGGAGTGAAATCTATTTCTGATCATTTTTGTTTCTCATAAAAGAGGACAGACTTGATATTCCAGTTGACCAAGGGCTGCTGCTGTCTCAAGAACTTAGAGGAGAAGGCTGGGATAGTACTTACTAGGAGAGTCAAGAAGCAACCTCTTAGTGAAGATATCAAGCAAATATTCTCAATGGGGGAAGTAAAATCTAGGAATTTTCAAACGACTTGGAAAAGTCGAATGCCCCAGAAGTTTAGCCTTTTTTTACATTTAAATTTTTTGACCTTTTCATTTTGAAATCATCTCCAATGCATCAGAAGTCGCAAAACACAACCAAAGAGTTTCCAAAAGTTTTAGGTCGTTTAAAATTGTGAAAAATACAATGCGAATTATTTTCCTTCATCATCTTTGGTGCCCCCAGTGATCTTTTAAACAAAAAGATTCCTGTCAATGGGGAGAGAACATCGATGCCAGTTTCTTGACATTAGAGGCTAGGTAGCGAAAACCACAGGTTCTTAGGAAAGGCCAGAAGGTTCGTCAGATGTGACCATCCTCTGGCACATGTCTTGAGCTGCACGTTCCCTTGGCCAGGCTTGTACTGTGGCTAAGATAAAAATCAAACTTCTGCTCAGCCTGTGCCACAGATGTCTTTTTGCCTGATCTTCAGTGGGCCCTGCCCCCGGAACACCTGGTTTGTTGTACTCACTCATGAATTTAACCAAGTTTGTCCAGACGCTTCCTTGCTCCTCCAAGTGAGGTCCTCTGGGCCACGACATCAGCATCATGTGGGATCTTGTTGGAAATACAGATCCTCCTGTACCTCAGACCTGCTGACTCAGGCTTTGCATTGTAACACAATTCCCAGGTGATTCCTATGCAAATCAGTTGGGGAAGAGCGGCTCTAGGGAAAAAAAGCCAAAACACACAGAAAATTAAAAACGCGAACAAACAAAAGCCTTTGCAGTATTTTCTGCAGCAGCTTACTACTTCCTTATGTTTGTATCTAGTCGCCATAAAAGATAGACATTTATATCAAAAAGATGTGGGTTTAACTCGAAAGGCTACAATATTTCCCCCTCTGTGCCTTGCAATCTTTCAATAAGTTTGCTCCTCACTGTAAGAAAAATGCTTACTTCTTGGTTTTATGCATAACAATGGTACAAATAGACTACCATTCAACAGAAATGTGGCTCTTTTCTCCAGGGAAATTCTTAACTAATGCCTACTCAACCTCTGCTTACGGAAGGGAATCCTTTTCTGATTATTTAAATGCAAGTCCTTTAGAAAAAGAGACAAGGGATTTGGGCTATCTGGGTGCCAGCTCTAATACCTGAATGAATAGCGTCTGCTCCTTTGGGCACTGAAAATAATAATTAATAGAACCCACTATGACTACGAATGCGTGAATGCTTACTAATGCCAGGCATTATGACAAAACAGCAATAAATAATAACCACTATTTGTTGACCATTTTATCATGTGTAAAGCACTCTGCTAAGCATGTTTATTTTATCCAACGCTTCTCAATGATCCTGAAAGGAAAGGTATTATTACCTCCAACTGATAGTTGAGGAAACTAAGACTTTGTGAGCTCAGGAAACTTGCCCTTGGCCATGCGCTCAGTGAGGAGCTGTGAGTTCACCCACAACAGTCTGTAACTCCAGAGCCCTTTATTGGTGATAAACACTTAACCTCTCTGAGCCCACCATATTCAAACAAAACATGGCGGTCAACTCCAAAATTGACTGAATTTGCAAAATCCTTCTTTTTACAAGAAGGGCAGCAAACCCTTGAACAGTTTATTCAGAAATTTGAACTTTACAGTTTGGGCAGTAAAACAAATGAAACAACACCATGAAAATCACAATCGGACATAGTCCAAGAAGTTGCTTGCTGGATTTGAGAGATCTAAGGCAGCTGGTCTCTTTTGGTTTAGTTTGAAAAGGGCATTATTCAAATCTATCCTGTTCCCCTTTCATGTTTTCTTGGTATCTACCTCTGTTCATGAGGTCTTTCAGTTTTGTTGAGAGCTTCTTAGGAGCCCGAACCATCTCCATATTCTAGATTCTATCCAACATGCTCTCCACGCTGTGAGTTGGAAAGTAATTATTTCAAATTCTAGGCTCTTTAGGGATTTCTTTGGCAGCATCCATTGTGTTAGAGGTGACATTCTTAGTCTTGTGGACCTTCTTTGGATTCGACTTGGTCAACAATCTCATATAACGTGACCTCCACTGTATCTGTCATTGTGAAGCAGCGGGTACTTAATGTCATTTCTCTGGCTTACTCTTTTTTTGTTTCTAGTTTCTTAGTAAGAAGCAATTTTAATTTATTGATTCAGTTATTCACAGATAACTACGATGTGGATGGTGGCCAACTGTGATCATTTGCTGAATTTCGTGGTTAAATACAGGATTTGTGGGTGCCTGGGTGGGTCAGTGGGTTAAAGCCTCTGCTTTCGGCTCAGGTCATGATCTCAGGGTCCTGGGATTGAGGCCCACATCGGGCTCCCTGGTCAGCGGGGAGCCTGCTTCCCCCTCTCTCTCTCTGCCTGCCTCTCTGCCTCCTTGTGATCTCTCTTCCTCTGTGAAATAAATAAATAAAATCTTAAAAAAAAAAAAAATAAAAAAAATAAATATAGGATTTGAGGAATGACATTTGGAGACTTGTGATCTCTCTTCCTCTGTGAAATAAATAAATAAAATCTTAAAAAAAAAAAAAATAAAAAAAATAAATATAGGATTTGAGGAATGACATTTGGAGACGAGGCTGTGGGCACTTTTACTGTAAAACAGGGTCTTGACTGTTACCCTCAGTCTTCCAGAGGATGTTCCCACATGCAGCCTGATTGTCCAGAAAAAGCAGAGTGCTAGTTTCTGCTAAGTTTCAGAGACTAGGATTGACATCGTGGTCATCAAATTCCTCTCAATTGAGAGCAGGCAGGTTTTAATGTATTTCCTTGATGTTTATGAGAAGCAACTTCACTCTGCCCACTGTTCACAATGCCATTCCAGCAGTGTGACTGGGAAGGATTTGTTTCCATGAAGAGGAAACATAAAATAGTCTATGAGGTACTCTTTATTTCCTAATTGCTATGGTACAGCAGACTAAAATTGTTTCATAGTTTCTCTCTTTTTCAGGACATATTAACGAGGTACTCCTTGAGGAAGGGCAAAACAATATACTCTTGCAATAGTATGATGATAACATGAGTGTATTTTTAGTCTTCCAAGAAAGATTGGTTGAGCGAGGTCAATTCATACAGAACTTGAAAGTGTTATGCTTAGTTAGGAGATGGAGGTGGTTTAGAGAAATAGGAGATGGCTATGAGTCATCCTCATGCCTCTATTCAAGAAAGACTTGGAGCACTAATTATCAGTCAAGCAGGGGAGAAGTAAGAGTGTGATGTTAGCTGTACCCTGAGAGGCTGCTTTGTGAATTTAGTGACGGTGGCGTGTTTAGTTGAAGACACAGAAGGCAACAGCACATAAATGAGAACACTGCCTTTATGGGTCAGGGTTGGCTACTTAAAATAAGAAGGAATGTTTACTACTGTCATGTCGAAATACCCAGTCAAGAAAATGAAGTTCTTAAAGATTTAGGAGCGAGGAAGAGAAACCATCTCCAATTCTTCGAACTATTTTTCTTTTCTCCTTATTGTAACCACAAAGTTTCCTTGGGAAATGATCTAAATATGCTTAAATTTAAGTTCTTGGGGGAACTGAACTTGGCAGCTTTTGTTACACTGCCAGATCAAAGGAGAGTTCTACTAAAATGACTGGAAAAATACCAATGAACTACTCATGAGAGTTAAGAGAGACCGTGGTACAATAGATAAACTTGTCAATCTGGCGCTTGCATTAGTTTAGAGAAAAATATGATTCTGGGGCAACTGGGTGGCTCAGTTGGTTAAGTGTCTACCTTCGGCTCAGGTCATGATCCCGGAGTCCCTGAATGAAGCCCTGCTCAGTGGGGAGTCTGCTTCTGTGTCCCCTCCCGACCCCTCACTCCTGCTCTCTTGCTCACTCTCTCTCAAATAAATAAATAAAATCTTTTTTTTTAAAGAGAAAAATATGATTCTGCTTGTAGTTAACATTAAAGAAGTCTAATCTTAGTGTTGCATATGGACACACGTAATCACAGGTGATGGATCTTTTGGATTTTTTTTTTTTTTTGGGTTCTAGAGATATCTTCACTCTCTTGGATATACTCAGGCTGTGAGACATACTGTTGCATGTTCTAACGCTATTTCATGGACAGGTTCTTCCATTCAGCCAACAAACGTGTTGAATGTCTACTATGTAGCATATAAAAAGGCAGTTCCTACTCTCAGGCAACTCAGGATGGAGGAGCAGAAACAGACATCTATGGAGGAAGCACTCTGAACCAAATGCCATATACCGAAATAGGTGTATTGTTACACTGAGTCCCATGGACGAGGGTCGAGGGTGCCCATCTAACTGCCTAGGAGGTTCAGGGAAAGCTTCCCAAAAGAGGTAATGCCCCCTCTGAGTCTTTAAAAACAGATTTTCAGGCCATTCATTAAGAAGAAACTCAAACTATTCATTGGAGATTTAAGGTGTTGCCTTTTGGACATGGATGGCAATGTTTTTCGTTTGGCAAAGGTTCTGTCATTTTTCTTTGAATGGATAGCCATTTTGGAAGTCAAATTCTTTTTCTCCTGCATTCTATGCCAGAAGTGTGTCTTTTTAATACAAATTGATGGGAATCCTAAATTCTTGATATTAGGAGAAATCCTACCTGCAAATCTATTTAACTTTTGCATAGCAAATTATCCATATTATCTATGGGTCATAGCTTTACTCCACAGTTGACTCCCCCACGTGCCATCTTTATACCAGGTATAGATTGTAGCCATGATTCCTGACCTGTGAAGTTAACCTGGAGGGTAAGGTCAAAGTTAGAACACAGTGCTGTTGTTGGTGTTTGTGTAATTTTGGCTTCTCTATTATGGAAGGCACTTTGTACACATTCCTTGTTCCAGTGATACCACTTGTAGGTATTTAATGACAAGAGAAAATATTTTAGAACTTTTATCATGACATGGAGTTGGGACAAGTCAGTTATACAGTAATAAGAGGCTCATTAAGTCAAGAATAATGCATACATAGAATACAATACTCGATGGCCATAAACTTTGGAATGTAGAGTTATATTTCTTGACATAGAAAAATGTTCATAACATCATGTCAAATGTCAATGAAAAAAGCAGATAACAAGATAGCATGCAGAGAATTATATCATAAAGGTAAAATTATGATCATATGTGTATGTTATAACTACATTCAGAAAGACACATTAAAAAAGACCCAGAGGAACGTTGAACAGAGTATTAGTATAATTACCTCTAGACGGTGGGATTTCAGGTGACTTTGACATTCATTTTAGACATTTCTGTGCTTTTGTTGTAATTTCTTCAATAAATATATATTATTTTGCCAAAAACAATCACTTTCAAAAGGAAAAAAAAAGCATTTAAATGTAGTTTACTATTTCCCTATTTCCCTAAAGGCATAGTGTTTCCTTGAAGAGCACATAACCCAAAATGAAAAACACTGATGTCACCGTGTTCATGTAGAAATGCAGCCAAGCAGGGGCAGAGTTGATGTGAACTGGCTTCAGCCTTCGTGAAGGCTCCTCTCTTTGGGATTTCCTATTCCTGTTGCCTCGGCCAGAGACACCCCTGCTCTTCCCCAGCCTCTCTGCCCTCTGGGCCCCCTCAGGGCGCAAGTCGGGCCGAGTTACTAGGCTTGCAGAGGCTGGAAAGGTCCAGAAGAGGTCCATTGGGTAGCACACCCTACCAAGAATAGAGCTCTCCCCAGAGTCTCACAGAAAACTGTTCAAAGTCCCTCACTGGACTGATACACCCACATAAACCAAACTGTTATGTTTTTTGTCCTCTGCATGGATTGAGCATTTTTATCTGGAAATTGAGGAGAGTGAGAAGAGAGAAGCCTGGGAGAAGGTGGCTGAAGAGCTAGAGTCAGATCTCAGCCTGGCCGGGTTGCAGCATTGCCCGTGTCTTTCTCCTCATCTGTAAAAAAGAATAAAAAGAAGGGATTTAATGAGTTAAAGGGCATATATGTGTTTTCTAACTTAACTCCTAGAGTCAGCAAGTCTCTGTGTGCCCGCCTCCTACCAGCACCCATGTCCGTCCCATGTACTGTCGGTGGCAGCGAGAGCCTCTGAGAGGAGCCTCAGAGCTGGAGGAGAAGTGGGTAAGATGGCTGAGGAGCAGGACAGGAGGCCATTTCTATCAGAGGGGGTCACGGGAGAAAGGCAGGGAACCGAGGACTGGCCCCATGAGCTCATGGGAACAGACGTTCCACGTTATAGGAGCACAGAGTGAAGACTAGGACAAAATCCTTAAGTTCTCGTGGGGTATGAGTTGGTGAGACAATCATCAAGCAGCTAAGTGTCACATGAGGTGGTGGAAAAGGCTTCTGTCATAAGGTGACATTAAGAGCGAACACTTAGAAATGGATCATGCAACAAACCTATTCTTTCTTTTTTTTAAAGATTTGTTTGAGAGAGAGAGGGAGAGAGGGAGAGAGTGTGCATGCTAGAGGGAGGGGAGGGCCGGGGGAGAGCGAGAGGGGAAGCCGCCTTCCTGCTGAGTGGTGACTCCTGGGACTCCATCTCAGGACCCCGAGATCACAAAGACCTGAGCCGAAACCGAGAGTCGGACCCTTAGCCGACTGAGCCATCCACCCAGGAGCCCCCATACCTATTATTTCAAGTGGATCTTCATTCAGATCTGTGATCTATTCAGATTCTCTGATTTGAGAATCTGAGGAACATCTGATCTACTTTACATTTTTGGTCTTGTGAGACCAAGTCATTCTTTCATTCACTAATTTGAAAAAAAAAAAAAAAGGAAGAATTCTCTTATGCCCCCTAGTCTGTCTTAAAGTCTGGAGATACAAAGATGAAAAAGGCATAGTGCCTGCCTTCAAATAGCTCAGAGTTTAGTGGGAGAGGCAAACAGAAACAGATGCTTACAAACCAGTGTGTTAGGCATGGTGATGGAAACACACGTGGGGAACAGGGCCGAAGGCCAGCTGGCCCTGGCTGGGGGAAGGGTAGGGCCGCAGGGGTCGGTGGCAGTGAGAACCTCTGAGAGGAGCCTCAGGGCTGGAGGAGAAGTGGGTAAGATGGCTGAGGAGCAGGACAGGAGGGCATTTCTATCAGAGGGGGTCATGGGGAGAAAGGCAGGGAACCGAGGACTGGCCCCATGAGCTCATGGGAACAGACGTTCCACGTTATAGGAGCAGAGGCACGTTGGTGTTGGGGAGCATGAGGCCTGGGGGTGGGGGGAACACTACCGCTGGAGGCCGGGGCAGGATACTGAAGATCAAGTCACTTCAGACACATTTATCTGCTCCTGGGCTGTTGCTGGTGACCTTCAAGAAAAGTGAGCTCCGCTCTTCACGACTCTGTTATCAGGTGTTCTCATCGTTTCTGCATTCTGACGGGCCTCTGGATGCTTCTAGGCTGGGGAGTAAATCTTAAGTCACACAGTTGTTTTGTATTTAGGTAATAAACGTTTATAATGCCAAGACCAAAAAAAAAAAAAAAAGTTAGTCCAGCTGATGTTTCACGTTATGTAGGAGGGGATTCTCCTTGGCCAAAAAGTAAAAAAAAAAAAAAAAGTATCACCCAGACACTCCTTTTGCTTTTCCTGAAAGGGTTTATGTCCCAAGCAGCTGTTTTGTGTCACAATCTACAAGTGGAGGAAGGGTGAGTTCTTTTTTTCCTTCTCCAAAAAATAATACAGCAGTAATCCATTTCTGTCCCCGAGTTATTTCCTGAGATGAGAGCCCTTGAGAGCCCTGGCAACTCCCTCGTTTCAGTTTCCTCCCTGGGCGAAGGGCTTTTCCCCAAGGGAAGTGTCATTCATCTAATGCAGCCGCAGGAACACGGCCCTGCACTGAATGAACCATATGTGGGGCCATAGGTTTCCTCCCTCACTCTGTCAGCTGGAAAGAGAAAACATATTTCCACCGAACCTCTCCCCAAGCTACGCTGTTCTGAGGGGTGTTGTCTGGCTGTGGAGTGAAACTTCTGATACCCCTGAGCTGGGCTTCAGGACAAGGCTGCCACTTCCAAAAGTCCTTTTTCTTACAATTACCTAAATAAAATAGGAATTCAGAAGAGGAAAGGTCTTTGCTGCTTGTGGGAGTGTAGGGGTGATTCATACAGCTACGTGGTCACCCTTCACACTGTGCAGTCTTCCACCATGTCCCATTCCCCACGCCGAGCAGGACTGACCGCTTATTTTTTTCTAGACTGTTGGTAAACTGCTCTTCACCTTATATTATAGTTATATGTAAGTCTGTCTTCACCACTGCCTGAAGATAGAGACTGTCTTTCTCAGCTTCATTCTGAGTCGGAGAGACTGTGAGGTCCATGAGGTTGGGGATCTTTGTTTACCAAGTGGGTCCCAAATGCCCAGAACAGGGCCTGGCACACAGCAGGCATGTAGTAACTATTTACTGAATGGATTAGCAAGTTTTGAACAAAGGACGCCTTCACTGTGCTTGTCGCATGAATGATTGAGGTCTGTGATGACTCAGAGGGTCTGTGGGATTTTTTTTTTTTTAATTTTTTATATTTATTTGACACAGAGAGAGAGAGAGAGTACAAGTAGGCAGAGAGGCAGGCAGAGGGAGAGGGAGGAGCAGGCTCTCCACTGAAAAGAGCCCGGTTCAGGGCTCGATCCCAGGATCATGACCTGAGTCGAAGGCAGCCGCTTAACTGAGCTAACCAGGTGCCCCCTGTGGGACTTTTTTAAAGGACATCGGAGGGCCGGATGGCTGGCACAGACAGTGCTCCCATACCTGACAGGTCCCAAAGCTATAGGTTGCCCTGCAGGGCCCTGGAGGGAAGATCAGATGTGCCCTAGGAAATCTGATCATAGTTAATCCGTTCTCAGGATGACACACTCGGTGCTGTTGACTTGTAAGTTTCATCCGTGGTAGATCCAAACCTTTTAAGTGGGGATGTATAGTTGAGGATGATTCATTAGGACTTTTGTGTTCAATTTCAAGATTAAAGGTAAGGACTATTTTGGTAGGAAGGGAACATTGAACCCATTGAGACTATCTACACAGTATATGGGCAGGACCAGTCCTCATTGACCTTTGTGTTATGTACCTTATTCTTACTTCATGCTCAGTGTCTGCACAATCTGATACAAGATAGCTCCTCGTTGTTTTGAGAAACAGGTGATATTAACAGATACAGATTTTAACAATGTCCTTGGACTAGCATACTTTGATCTTTGTCTCCACTTAAGCTTCACCACCGGGGGTTCTTAAGGGGCCATTTTGCTGCAACAGAGATCAATTCCCTCTAAAAAACAAGGGAACAGCATTTTAATTAACATGGCCTAGTTACCCTTAGTTATTTTATTTTTAAAAATTAATATTATTTTGTCTGCATCTATTTTTGGTGAAAATGCATCATAAGAAAAGTGTTAAAAACAAGATGCACAGCTCTGGGCTAAGGTATGTCTTGAGACTGTTTTTAGCTTAACTGATCTCAACCTGCAATACTAGCTGCTCTGCGATTGTAGTCCTTAGTTGGCATAATTTTATATTGCTGAGCCGGTTTAACTATATCGTTTAAATACATTTCGTAGGAAGGAAGATATGCTCATTGGCTGTCAACTGAACAAAGACAGTGAACCAAAACCATAAACTGAACATAGGACATGTAATACTCTTTTCTTTTTTCTTGAAATGTCCCGGTGGCTTTACATATTAGCAAGAATAAATGGAAAAGACAAACACAATCCGGAAACAGTCAAGTTAAAACTAAAGTGTCACTTATTTTTTAAATTAAGGTTTCATTTCTTTATTTGAGAGAGAGACAGTGAGCATGGTTGTGCAAGAGCGTGAGAGTGGGGGGAGGGGACAGAGGGGAGAAGCAGACACACCCCCCCCCTCCATGCTGAGCAGGGAGCCTGAGGTGGGGGCTAGATCCAGGACCCTGGGATCATGACCTTAGCTGAAGGCAGCAGATATTTAACCAACTGAGCCACCCAGGCGCCCCTAAAATGTCACTTCTTAACCGTAGGAATTTAGCCTTCGAATGTTGTGCCTAGAAACTAAATCTTCTAAATCACTCGAGAAAGACTTTTTTTCAGCATACAATATTGAGTTGATTAAAGTGTGTGAACTAATGCACTTTAGGAAGCATTTAGATTAACAAAAATGTTTGATATATAAATGATTTTCCTGATGACTGACAACCAGCTGGAAAATCCCTTCAGCCAGAACATTCCTCAAGCGTTCTTGACAGATTTTTGGTGTAGATAACAGCACTGGTCAAGAATTATTTCATAGTGAGGGCGCCTGGGTGGCTCAGTGGATTAAGCCTCTGCCTTCAGCTCAGGTCACGATCTCAGGGTCCTGGGATCGGGTCCCGCATCAGGCTCCCTGCTCCGCGGGGAGCCTGTTTCCTCTTCTCTCTCTGCCTGCTTCTCTGCCTACTTGTAATCTCTCTCTCTGTCAAGTAAATAAATAAAATCTTTTTTAAAAAAGAATTATTTCATATTGTTTTTCCTTTTGTTCCAGATGAATAATGTTTCATCCCTTTTTCAGGGCTTCTCTCTGTTTATCTGTGTCTTGGGGTCCTAGTTGATGTGTCTCTTCAGTCGGGCTTTTCCATCTTTCTTCCCCTCAGACCTTTCTTTATTTACTCTTTTATCAAATTTAAGCCACACCTGTGTGCTAAAGTGCACCTGTGTGTAAGGCCTGGTTGGGGTGGAGGGAGGGTGATAGAGGGATGGGGATATTACTAAAAATGACACGTAAGACCTGGTCCTTGTCCAGAAACCCTATAACCCTATAAAAGGGCTCTTTTTGTAGATGCTTTTCCTGCTTCTTGACTGCAGCTCACAGAGGCTAGGCACTGTCCCTGCTACTTTGCAGTCAAGAGATTGGCTCTGTCCGGAGTTTGCCCATTCTCTGTGTGCCCACGATCCATCACTTTATTTTTCTGAAATCTCATTTCCTTCTCTGTAGCATAAGGAGGTGAACTCTAGGGGCGCCTGGGTGGCTCAGTCGGTTAAGTGTCTGACTCTTGATTTTGACTCGGGTCATGATCTCAAGGTCGTGAGATCGGGTCCCATGTCAAGTGCCATGTGGAGTCTGCTTAAGATTCTTTTTCTCTCCCCCTCTTCTTCCCCTCCTCCCCTCTTAAAAAGAAATATTGAAAAAAAGAAGAGGTGAACTCTACATTTCCTAGGAGACACCCAGTTCTAAGACTCAAACCCTCTGTGGTTTCTAGTGCATACATTGGTGCAACCAGTGGCTCAGTGAAGGCTTTTTCCCACGCAGGTGCTGAAAGTGACCATGAACTACTTTGTGGATTCTGCAGCCAGTGGCCTCGCCCCTTATTCAGCAGCACGTCCTGCAATGGCGGTAAGTGGGGCCCCCTCCCTGCTCTCCCCTTGCCCACCCTGCCTCTCCTGGCTTCCCCTTGCTTCCGACATCCTGACCTCTCTTGGACAGAGAAGCCGGGACCTGACTCCAGATTTGGAATCAGCCTTAAATCTCTTGGAGGAGCTAAATTGTGAGATTATCAGCACATAAGGTAAAAATCCAAGACTGATGAATTTGTTGAGAAAGGTTTTTTTAGTGTGTTTGAATTTCAGAGAAAATGACTCAAACATGATTAATGGTCAAGGCTTGGTGATTTTTCACTGCTCAGTTCACTTAGTGAAGATTTTTCACATATTGATATATCTTAGGTTTATCTTAATATAGTTAAACTTATTTTGGGCCTCATACACGAAAGCTAAATAATGTAAGTCTTTTAACCATGGAATTTAAAACTGGGAAGTGTAACAGTAATTTTACAGGAAAATGTTATAAATCCCAGAATAAGAGAGGTAAAAGGAACTTTAAAAGTAGAACTAGATAAAGTTTCTTGCCATTAGGGAAGAAGATCCTCACCCAGCTATGTGTTGATCGGTAGAAATGTTTAGATGCATTTTTTATAAATCGATTGTGTGAGCGATCCCATGAGGCTATCATCGATCAATTGCAATGTTGAACGAACGTTTAATGTTAGCTGATGTATTATTAACTATTCATTCCAAATTCTGTATGTTTTCATATGAAGAAAGCCAACATAAACGTTGAACTTTTTTCACTTACTCTGGAAATGGACAGATAAGTTTAATGCTAAATCTTCCCAGTACATTTATGGGTCTAAATAGACACCAAGGGACCAGAGCTCTTTTCTGACTCTGGTCTTGGATGGTCTTGCCTGAGGGTCTGCAGAATTTCTAATGCCGATATCCTTAAGTTAACCATGCCTGCTCACTGTAATTGTATTTTGAAAGATTTGATGTATTTGCAAATTATTTTCCATAGCATTGAAAAAATAATTGCTCAAAAGCTAGTCTATGTTCAAGGAGTGATTATCACTGCTTTCTTTACTGGCTATTCTGAAACACCTGATTTTGTTTTGTTTTGTTTTGTTTTGTTTGTTTTGTTTTTCTGTTTCAAATAGCTGCTGTATTTGTATAATCCCCATTCACTTTTCTAAAAAATTTAAAATCAGGAAAAAGTTTAGAGTACAATTAACACCAGAAATATGTTTAGAAACACACACACACACACACACACACACACACACACACACACACACACACACAAGTCCTGACCAGCAGTCGCTCAGTTTTGCTTAGTGGAAATAGCCCAGATGTCTTACAGTTACACTTGCTGGTCACAGAAGGGACTGGAAAAGTTGTCAGGGAAAGGCTCCTCCTGTTTCTCACACAGGTTATCCTCTGAAGTTAGCACAGATTACACTAAATAGTTCTTAAAGATGATATTGTAGAGATTTGTTAAAACAAAAAAAATGGTATTGGGATTTCAGGGCAAAATATGTCATTGGCTGAGAAGACTAGATTAAAAGCCAGCCTGTGTTAATTCTCTTCACCAGTATGGTAATTGAAGTAAAGAAGATTAATAATTTCTCAAAAAAAGCAGTGCCATGCAAATTTGTATGTATTGTATTTTAGACACCGAAATACATGGTATTACAAGAATGGAACTACAGATATAGTACTAAATTATCCTTGGCAGGATATCTGGAAATTGTATGAAATTAGAAAACCAAAACCCAGCTCTGGGTACAAATTGTCAATGAACGACCCCACCCCCAACTGAATACACTGGCTAGTTTTAATGCATTTTAAATGGATTCCACTGGTTGCAAAACAAAGGACTCATTTACCCCCAACCCCAACAGCCATATCTGAAAAGCATTATCAACATGTGGGATCCTTTTTGCTGCGAATTTCAGAGTTGCTTGGGTAAAAGCAGAAGGTTGTGTAAGAACTGCTAACTACTGCTCCAGCACTTTCACGCCTAACTTCTCTCTGGGCTTCAGTTTCTCCATCACTGGGACTTGTTAGGCAACTTTTCAGATCCGTAATGCAAGCAGGCAAGTCCTGTAACTTCTTCACCTCCGGGATCTCCCTAATAGGGATGAACGCATGAATAAACAAACAAACAAATAAAATGTATCGTTACAAACTCAGGTTCAATCAACCAGCCCCTGCAGAGAATCTCCAACCCTAGCCTGCACCATAAGAAACAAAGAATCTGTAAATTGTCTGCAGCCTCGAACCTTGGGACACTGGCATTATCGACGCTAACAGACCTCACACCCTCGATCCCAATCGAAGATTTCGGGGAGGAGTGAGCACAGCTTCATTAACTTTCCCAGACAAGAAAGTCAAAGCCGCAGACGCTGTTGCCTTCCAGTTCTGTTGGAGCCACTCTATCTAGAAGTCAATCCGTGTTACTTAATCCAATAATCCGCATCCTCCTGCCTGGTGCCCTGGGCTCCAATTTGGTTAGGCCAGGCCAGGAAGAAAAGAAACTCTGCCTCGGGTGTGGGGAGTTGAAGGTGGAAGGAAAACTGTAAAGCAGTGGGTTTTTAATAGGGCTGATTGTGCCCCCTGAGGATATTTGGTGATACTTTTAATTGTTAAAAGCGGGCAGCGGCATCCCCTGGCATGTAGAGGGTCGAGGCCGGATATGTCGCTAACCACCCCACAGTACACAGTACAGTCCCCCCACAACAAAGGGTTATTTGGCCCCACATGTCAGTAGTGCTGAGGCTGAGAAGTCCTGGTGGCAGTGGCCCCAGGGTCGGGCTTGAAGGCAGGATGGTCCCCCGTGTACAGATCGGTCTAAGCGGCTCTTTGCTATGTGTAAATTACCGCTTCAGAAAGGGAAACCTTACAAAAGAAGAACAAGTGAGAATATATTCATGTTATGAGGGGTTCTGCTTCAGATGCTGCTTTAATTGTTCAATCTAAAGTTTGGTTCCATCTAAAGCAGGATACGAATATTTTCTAGTCCCCGCAGATGGCTAATTCTCGGGTTGCTCATTCATAAATTAGGAGTAGCATCAGCATGACTTGGTCAATTGCACTACCAGAAGAAGGCTTAAAATCATCCCAGCGACAGTTGTGAACTCCAGGCCACGGTCAGATAAGAGCCTTCTTACACAGAACTCGCATTCTCTGTCTCAGGGTCTGCTTGTCAGTATCAGGATGCGTGCTTTCCTTCTTGTAAGGTCAGTCCTTCGGGAGACCATGGCCATGAATGAAGTGACATCACCACCGGGAGGTCGAGCAGCAACACTTTGGGGAGTTGTCTGGCCATTGTGTGGGAGGGGGTGACGTTTTCAGGTACGAATATGGGTTGTGTCAGGGACCCTTTCATCCAACAGGAGGAAGTGCTCCTTCCTGTTATGCTACCTCAGCAAGCCCATGGCGGTCCCTGGAAGTCCCCAGCAGCGCTGGTCCCTTCATCCTCTCATGCGTCATCCTCTTGTCCATGCCATGGAGGCTGCGGAGCTGGGGGGGGGTCAGGAACGGGAGGGAGGGGCCACTCCTGGTTTTGACCAAACATGTCCCAGCCCTCGGCCACCTTGAAAGCAAGGAGGATGTGTGGAGGAGGTCCCCCTGGGATTAATGACCCCTGGGCCATGCAAACTTTAGGAAGCACCTTGAACTGTTCAGAGGAAAGGACTAGCACTGCCCACTCACCTCCTCTCAGAGCTCAGGGCTTCGGGGATAAGGTAATATGCCAGGACAAGAGTGACTGTGTTGGTCCCAAATGTCAAAGTTTCCTAGGATAAGGCTCTGGGTTTAGGCAACATCCCATGTCCCCTGAGATGGAGTAACTTCATGAAAAACTTAACATTCTTCCACTTTCTGGATCCAATGTTCTTCTCTTATAAATATGGTCACTATATTTCCTGAATGAAAAGAAGTGTTTCAGAAGCTGTCCTACAACCCCCCCCCCGTTTTTTTTCTTTTTTGATTTGTGACTTAATTATATGAATGGTATGAATGGGATCATACTTTCTAGACACTCAGTGGCTATAATTGTATAGAATAACATGCCAGGAGGCCGGAGCTATTTCAGACACAGGATCACTGAGTAATCGGGGTGATGCCTGTATGCTGGAGTGCACGTCGGGTATCAGTTTTCCGGGGGCCAAGGAAGGCTGCCAGCCACTAGCTGGCTTCAGACATTGGCCTTTGTCCTTCCTGTCTTTTTCCAGTGGACCTCGTGGGACCGGCAGGCCTTCCGAATCTCCAGTGTGGTGCCCTTCAAAGAGGGTGGCACGGCCATGGGCCTTAGCTAAGTGCATTTGCAAAAATGAGCTCCAAACCAGCCCCTCAGGCACAGCTCCCCAACACAGAGACCTTAGAGATTGGATCTTGCCAATCATTCCATGGTTTGGGCAAATCCTCTTTTGTACATGTTCTTTCTTCCGTCACTGATTGATTGATCAATTGATTTTTTTTTTTTGGATACATAACTCTGGTTCTACCTTCTGACTCTCTGGGGAGGCAGGAGGGGGACCCACTTTGTTCTTGTCTCTTTTACATGAGACAGGAGACAGCCTGCAGTCCTGGACCAGGCAGCTGTGGAATGCAGCCCATCCAATTACAGTGGAAAGCATTTTGGAGTCAGAGAGATGTGGGTTAAATTCTGGTCTCTTACTCCTTAGCCTTGGACAAATTACTTAACCTCTCTGAGCTTCAGTGTCCTCATCTGTGTGAGAGGCAGAGTCTAATTTTGCATGTAAGACCATCACGATGGTTCAATGAGAAACTACTTGTCGAGTGCCTCCCCCAGATATGACCTCAGCTAATTCTCTCTCCCTTATGTTCACTGTCTCTTCTCCGCTCTTCTCCGGATTTTTTGATTGCGTTGGATGGAAATGCGGAGCGGGGAGTGGAGATGATTCCACTTGTTGTCCATCCGAGGGTGTTGCCCGAGCAAGATGGGGGCTACTGGGGTGAAGATGGAGACATTCTTATTGTGCAACCTTCTTGCTTCATCACTACCCTGCACCAGAAACAGCTCCCTCGCCACCAGATCAAAGTTCCCTTGTAATGGGCTGGTGGTTTACAACCCCATTGTGTAAACAGACCTGGTTCTCTTATCTTGAGTAATTGCAGTTTAATTGGGCCTCCTTGGGAAGCAATTCCCTTCTTCCCCAGGGCTGTTCGCACACTCTTCACCTCCAGCCCCCATGCCTCAGGATTCCAGCCTTGGAGTGGTCACTGGGGAGTCCTCCCTGTCCCTGCTGCCCTGGAGAAGGGGTGGGCTTGTCTCTGTAAAGCCCAGCACAGAATGCCCTTTCCTTCTCTGTGCGAATCCTGGAGAACAATGGATAAAGCATTTGGGGTTAGAGAAGTAGAAACACACAAAAGAAACTCGGAATATAACTCAACACTGGAAAATGTTTGTTTTGTTTTGTTTGTTTGTTTTTTCCTTGTTGCTTGGGATGCCCATGTCTTTACCCCTGGAGAGATTGCTGGAACATAATGCTTAGGGAAATGATTTACATCCGTAACTCTTAGCGCCTGTCAGAAAAATTCAGGGAAAGAGTGATCATATATATTTCTCCAGCATCTTGTAAAGGGGGCCTTTACTAAGATGCTGGGTTCAGGCGGCACCAGCTAGAGAATTGCAAAGCCAGGACACATCCTACAGGCCATCTCCCAATATCAGGAACTTAAGGTCCTCAGAGATTAAATGAGTTGCCTGAGTTTACGGAGCCGGTGGGAAGCGGCGTGTGACCCAGGTCTCCTGACCCCCAGTGAAGGACAGTCCTTCCTACTGAATTTGTCTTCATCATTTTTTAGACATATGATAATGTCAAAGCACTTACAATAGACTTTCATTCATGCATCTGGCTGCCTTACTTATGATGAAGTGGTCTTCCCGGATTTCCGACAAAACCCAAACTGCGTTTTGTAGAACACGCAGCAAATTGGAATTCCTGCTGGGTCTTGTATCCTGGGCGAGTTTTTCCACCCAGGACCCCTGGGCCCGGACCGAGGCTCCGAGTCATGTGGCCCTCTATCTCTGCCCTGTGGGGTGCCCGAAGCTGGTCCTCTGTGGTCACTGGGAGGTGGCAGGCTTCGTGCTAAGGAGTAGATAGAAGACCACAAAGAACACGTATCTCCCTGCGGATCTCTCAGCAGGAAAGTGTCAAGGCCAGGCGCTCAGGCTGGTGGCAAGGGTCAGTGACCCGGGAGCGTCAGCTGATATCACTAAAGGCTGGCTGTGTGTGGAGGGCGCTGTGGTCTCTGGCTGCCACGAGCAGCCTCAGCCGTGGTCCCCATTCCAGAAGGATTTTGAGGGGCCCGTCTCTGTGGCACTGTGTCCGGGCTCCGCATTTCTCCCTCAGAAACCTGTAGGAGGTCAGGCCTGCCCTTTCACCGAGGCCCAAGCCCATCACTCTTATTGTTTTAAGAAGAATTTCCTGGCCTTGAGTCTAAAATTAAACTGCCCTTTGAGAGTTTCCTATTTTGTCTGTTCCTGCCTCTCCTGTGGTGGCCCCACCCTCCCCTCCCTCCTCTTCCACGGCAGTGCTGAGGAGAGCTGAACCCGAGCTTGCCTCCTCCTCCTCTGCCTCTCCAGGGAGCAGGACACACCTGCCCTCCTGAAGCAGATGGGCCTCTGGGTCCTTCTGAAGGCCCGACGTGGTCGGCCCCAGGCATCCCCCTTAGCACTGCCTGAAGAGCTGCTCCACCATGTGTTGGGGGCTGACTGAAGGGAGGCGTCTTGTCTAGTACCCTCAGAGGATGAGGAAGCCCAGACTAGATTAAAGTCTGTGGAGTTCGGCCCTGTGTGGGAAGGCCCGGGGTGTGCAATGGGATGAAAGGGTTTAAGCTGAGAGATCGTTTCTGGGTTGCCCAGACTTTTCCTGAGCATCGACGTGGCAGGAGCCCCGAGAGCTATTCTGTAGACAGGCACTTCCAGAGCTTCACTGTTCTCTGAGGAAAAATGAGGGACATGGGGTCCAAGGAGTATTTGAGCGTGGTCTTAGGAAAGAACTGGGACAACAATATGAAGACGTTCCTAAATTTAAAGGGGGCCCTTGTGTATCATGAATCCAAACTGTGACTACAACAACTCTGGTTCTAGAGATTCCTCCACCCCTGAAAGCTGTGGGTCACAGGTTGGGAGAAAGAATGTGGATGGATCTGCCGAAGAAGTCGGCGGACTTGGAGAGGAGCCTGGAGATCCCTGAGGCCAGCCTCCTCAGGAAACAAGAGCTAAAGAAGTGAAGTGACAAGCTGGAGGTGATGCGGCTCCTTAGGGGCAGAGCAGGACTTGAATCCAGGCTCCCTGATTCCCCGTCTTCCGGTCTTCTGTCTTCCTCCTAGGGTGTGTGGACATCTATGACATTTCTGGAAAAATCGCTGTCCCCACAGAGGCACACATAGAGTGCTAACTCATCTTCGTCCCTGAGTGTAAAATGTTTGTTGTTGTTGTTGTTTTTGTTGTTTAAACAGCAGCATCTAGAAATAGTTATTGTGTCTCATGTACTCTTGGCCTTGGATTCTGAAGTTGTCCAAAGAAAAAACAGATGTGCTCCCACAGAGTTTGTGTGCCGAATCCACACAAATGTGATGTCGTGTTGTGAAAAATTTCCCCTCTTCCCTCTTGTCCAAATTTGGGGGGCAGGGAGAAGGCAGACAATAAGCAAAAGGTTTGGCAGGCGTGGGAGGGGAAGGGCAGAAGCCGGTCCTGAAGGGATAGCAGCAGGCGGTCGTGGGCGGGGGAAGGATAGAGTCCCTGACTCTGAAGCTGTGAGGGGTGGAGCTAGGGAGAGGTACAAAAGTAGAGGAGACCTTGACTGGAGGGCAAATGGATGTGGTCAGATGTGGTGCTAGTCATTAGAGTGGGCTCACCTTCAAAGCAGATCAGGGATAGGGTGTGCCCATCATTCCAGTAGCTTCCAGATTTCTGGGGCTTTGTTTTATTTGTTTCCAGTGTCATAAAGGTGAAGCATGTGGGCTTGGGCTGTGTCCTCTGACAGCCCCCAAGGGGACAGGGAGAGGAGTGCCCTTCCCTTGGCAGCTTGCCACCATGTGTGGGACAGAGCAGAGCAAAACGTGGGCTTTCCCGAGATGCCCCTGTGGAGGGGATCTAATCCCTCCAAGGCCTTGTGGCTTCTGTCCTTCCCTTGGAGGCCACTGGCCAATCACCCTAGGTTCTGAAGCTCTGCCTTTGGCTTCCATAGCTCTATAGGCTTTCTTGTTTTTTTTCCTCTGTCTTCAATCAGCCCCCTTGGTTGTTTTTTCCCCTTTCATCTCTCGTAACTGTAGGCAACTTTACAGACTCCTTTTTTTTTTTTTTTACAGAGACCCATTTTTGATCTTTTTTCCATTTTGTTTGAACTACCATTTTTCTTGACTTTGTACTCTCACCAGGTGCTCCATGTGTCCAATCTGAATGCACCCTTTCTTGTCCTCTCCTATCCTGGACCCACCTTCAGGACCCACCAACCTGTCATCACTCCATCTAAACACAGCTGAGGGTGAAATTCTCTTCCTCTCTCCTTTCTTGTGTATTATACTCACCTTTGTCATTATGATCAAAGCAAGCAAACTGAGCATTATCTGGGATCCCCCCCCATCATCTCCTCTCAGTTAGAAAATCATGTTGATTCTTCCTTTGAAACATACTTACATTTCTTGTTTCCTCTTTACCTCTCTGTTCATGACCTTGATCTACCTCTGCCCTCGTACCTGGACTCCTGCTCAGCACCAGAACCAGCAGGACGCCACTGGAGCACTCACAGTGGGGCAATACATAAGACGCGCCCAGCACTCAGGAATCAAGCTAGATGACATTGTAATGCAGCATTTCCAAAGGTCAAAATTAATGCAAAAATTATTATACAAAATAAAAATTTTAAGTAAAGTTAGGATGCAGTACTGATTTTTTCCCCCTCTTTGCCTTAGTCTCCAATACGGTTCTGTGAGGCTCTCCAGTGCCTACGTCCCACTTCCTCATCTCCTCTTGCCCAGCCCATCCTACTTGGCATCATCAAAAGAGTCTTCTAGAACATACTGATGTCACTACCTCTAATGCAGACCCCAAAGCCTTTCTCCTGGAGCCAAATTCCTGTCTGGTATTTACAGCCCTCAACATTTTAATCTTATTCTGTCCCTCCAGCTTTACTTTTTACTCATTGTTCTCCGTGGCAAGCGTCCACATTGTCCAAGAGCACACTTTTCCCTCAAGCTCCTCACCAGCAAACAACACAGTCCATCTCTCTAGATCACCTATCTGAACTTTTCTTATTCTTCCTTCGAGAGTATTATACGTTCCTTTTCACTTTAAGGTGTGTGATCTTTTTCTTTCTTTCTTTCTTTTTTTTTTTTTTTTTGCTTTCTAGGCTCTTCACCACATGTCATAGGCTAAATCTTACCCAACCTTTGGGTTACCTTGATTTGCTTCCTCCAGGAGGTATTACCTGCTGCCATGCCCCTCCCCCTATACACTGGATCTTAACCCTGTCCCATCTCCTCGCTGTAATTTCCTGTTCACTTGCCTGAATGTTCCTAAGGGTGAAATTCATTTCTTAATCCTATTATGTTCTTAGCATCTAAAATGATACTTGGCATAGACTGGGTGCATGATATAAATTTGCCCCATAAATGCCCATTGCCATAATTTGCCCAGTACCTATCCTAGACAGCAGTCACTGTTCTTGAGAAATCTGTACGAGGGCCACATAAGCTTCATGTTGGACAGGTAGAAGAAAAGACAGTCTGAAACCAAATAGATCTGGGTTTGAATGCTATCTTTATTATTTTACTAGCTGTGTGGCCTTTGGAAATTTATGTGTCCTCTTTTTCAAAAAGATTTTATTTATTTATTTGAGAGAGAGAGAAAGAGAGAAAGAAAAGGAGAGAGGAGGATGAGAGGGAGAGGGACAAGCAGACTTCATGCTGAGCACAGAGCCTGACTTGGGACTTGATTCCTGGAGCCTGGGGTCATGACCTGAGCCGAAATCAAGGGTTGGACGCTTAACTAACTGAGTCACCCAAGCACCACTACTTGTCCTCTTAAAGCCTCAGTTTGTTCTTCAAAATGTGGGTAGGAATACTAATCTTGCATGAGAGTGGTGAAGATTAAATGTGACCATTTCTGCACAATACTTAGCATGCCAACTGGCATAGAGCAGGTGCATGATGTACGTTAGTTCCTTTCAAAAATCACCTGTGGCATGAATGAGTGAGGACGGATGGTTTCTTAAAACTGTAACAAGGACTGAAAATGTTGCTTGCATCTCATGAGTTCACCTCCGGTTGCAGCCAGGAAAGGACGGTGTCAACAAAGAGACTCAAACTTATTTTGGGTGGCGCTTTTTTAAAGCAAAGAACTGGGGGTTGTGCAGCCCAAATTTCTGACCTGTTAATAACCTGCTTCTTTCTCCTCAACTAGGACAGTTTCATAATGAATTGGAACTAGCTATGTGGTTCTTTTGAGTAAAAATGTCATTTTCATACTCTATGAAATAGGTATTAAGTCAGTTTGTGAAATGTCTAATAAACAGGCAGGTGTCTAGGTAACAAGAGTCATGGTGCTTCCAGGAGCATCTGTTAGCAAAGATGTTTGTGGTTCCTGGTAAGCTTGGTGCATTACCTCCTTCTCATTCTTAAAAGTAGGGTCCCCTGGCTCCCCTGAGGACAGCTAAAGAGAAAATATGTCTGAAATAGATTTCCATTTGTAGAATAATATATGAACTATCCCCAACAACAAAAACCCTGAGCCTGGTTTGGGGCAGGAATGATTCCTAAAAAAAAAAAAAAAAAAAAAAATGCCAGCCACATACATTCAAGCTCATGCTGAGCATTAGTTTGGGAATTGACTCATCACACTGCTACATTGTTGTCATTGCCTGTGTCTGGAACCTCACTGCTTTAACCATAACCCACAAGGTACTCCTGCTTTCCATCTCTCCCTGCAATGCATTCAGATAATTTTCCTTCAACACTTCTTAGCATACTACACTTTGCCATCAGTGGCCTCTCCTTAGCAGAGAAAGCCTAAACTTGTAAACCCATGAAAAAGTTCTCCATCCCACCTTGCATCAAAAAGAATAAAATATTTAGGAATAGATTTAACCAAGGAAGTGAAACACCTATACTCTGAAAACTGTAAGACACTGATGGAAGAAACTGAAGATGACAAAAAACAAATGGAAAGACATACGATGCTCATGGATTGGAAGAATTAGTATTGTTAAAATATCTATATTACCCAAAGCAATCTATAGATTCAATGTAACCCCTATCAAAATACCAATAACCGTTTTCATATCGATAGAACAAATAATCCTGAAGTTTGTGTGAAACAACAAAAGACCTTGAGTAGCCAAAGCAATCCTGAGAAAGAACAAAGTTGGAGGTATCATGATCCTGGATTTCAAGATATACTACAAAACTGTAGCAATCAAAGCAGAACAGGACTGGCACAAAAATAGCCGTATAGATCAATGGAACAGGATAAAGACCCCAGAAATAAATCCACACTTATATGGTCAATTAATCTGTAATGAAGGAGGCAAGAATATCCAATGGGGGAAAAGACATTCTCTTCAACAAATAGTGTCGGGAAACCTAGAAAGCTACATGCAAAAAAATGAAATTAGACCACTGTCTTACACCATACACAAAAATAAACTCAAAATGGATTAAAAACCTATATATGAGACATGAAACTATAAAACTACTAAAAGGAAACATAGTAATTTCTTTGCCATCACCTTTAGGAATATTTTCTAGATATCTAGATATTTTCTAGGTATCTAGATATTTTCTAGATATCCCCTTTATGTAATTATAATTCCCTTCCCTCAGGCAAGGGAAACAAAAGTAAAAATAAACTGTTGGGTCTACACTAAGATGAAAAGCTTTTGCACAGTGGGGGAAACCACCAACAAAACAAAAAGACAACCCACCGAATGGGAAAAGATATTTGCAAATGGTACATCCGATAAAGGTTTAATATCCAAAATATATAAATAATTTAGACAACGCAACACCAAAAAAGAAAATAATCCAAAATCTTCTGGGCAGAAGACAGGAACAGACATTTCTCCAAAGAAGACTGCAGATAGCCAACAGACACATGAAAAGATGCTTAATGTCACTAATCATCAGGGAAATGCAAATCAAAATCACAATGGGATGTCACTTTACACCTGTCAGGATGGCTAAAATTAACACAAGATACAACAAGTGTTGGTGAGGATGAAGAAGAAGGAACTCCTGTGTACTGTCAGTGGGAATGCAAACTACACAGTCACTATAGAAAACAGCATGGAGGTTCCTCAAAATAAAAATAGAATTACCATATGATTCAATAATTCCACTACTGGGTATTTACTTAAAGAGAACAAAACCACTAATTTGCAAAGATACATGCACCCCTGTGTTTGTTGCAGCATTATTTACCGTAGCCAAGGTACGCAAGCAACCTAGGTGTCCATGGGTAGATGAAAGGACAAAGAAGATGTCACAGACACACACACTCAGACACACAGACACACACACAGACACACACACACACACACTGGAATAGTGTTTGCCTTAAAAATGAATAAAATCTTGCCTTTTGTGACAACACAGATAGAGCTAGAGGGTTTTATGGTAAGCGAAATAAGTCAGATGAAGACAAATACTACATGATTTCACTTACATTTGGAATCTAAAAAGAAAAAGACCACAAATGAACAAACAAACAAAAAGAGACCCATAAATACAGAAAACAAACTGGTGTTTGCAAGAAGAAAGGGAGTTTGGGAGATGGGCGAATATGGTGAAGGGGATTAAGAGTACAAAATTCTAGTTATAAAATAAATGTGTCATAGAGGTTAAAAGTACAGCACAGGGAATATAATCAGTAATATCATAATAACATCGTATGGTGACAAATGGTGGCTACACTTCTCATGCGGAGCATAGTGTAATATATAGAAGTGTTGAATCACTGTGGTCTATACCTGAAACTTACATAACATTGTATGTCAACTCTACTTGAGTAACAAATATAAAAAGTAAGTAAATGATATAAAGTGCAAGACCAAAATGTTGTCCTCAGGTTTTTTTTATCCTTGCAGGGCCTATAACAAACTACCTACTACCTGTCTAGAAGGATACTACTTGTACTATCTATCGTGATCTTCTAAGACTCCTACAAGGAGGGTTTAGGCAGACCATGCATACACTGTCCCAAAAGAACAGGGGTAGGCAACTTAGAATTCTCCTTTTTATAATTTAGAATAAAAATTTCCTCAAAACTGGAAACCCAATCCTACAATTCTGATCCTTGACATTGAATTTTGAGGAAGACTCTAGAGAAATATCAAAAGATGGGCATAGATATTGAGAGCACACAGGTCGTCTAGGAAATGTGTTTCAAATTGATTCATTTGCAAAGTGTTGTTGAAGACCTACTTATCCTCGGGGATTCAAAAGTTGTTGCCTCGGGAGCTTACAATATGAAAATACAATGTCCCTAAAATGGTTTTAACCAGAATTCAGGAAACATTTTCTGACTGAAGCTCAAGAGAGTATTCTTGCCAATGATTTCCCTAAATCTTTTGGTCCCAAACACAAATAGCTAGCAGAATACCATTGCTCACTTTATACTCTATTGGTTCTCATCCGTGTTCAGTAGCAGAAGCCAAGTGTGTTAGCCTTTGCTACTCAACAACTCAAGGGGACTCCATTCAGTTCCAAGGGCATTATTATGTTCTCAGTTTAGCCCAGTTAGAAGTTGAACAGCCCCAAAATAAACTTCATCCAGTCCTACTCTGAATGATTTTATGAATATTATGGAAAATGTCATCCTATTTAAAGTGCACAAATGTCCTTCTATATTTTGGCTTTGATTGTTGTTTTTCTCTGTTCTAATATACTCTCTTCTGTTATTTTTACTGAGCTTAAGTTAATGGACAATTGCAAAATGGGGAAGAGAGAGTAGATAGGGAATGTTGACTCTAATAGAATAGTGCTGAGCTCTTGTCCTGCAGCTCAGGGGGAGAGAAGGCATTGGAGGGTCTCCAATGAGAGGCTCTCACTAGGGGTTAGCAAGCTCCTCTTCAGGGATGAGAATACCATCTGAGTAGCTATATTTATTAATTAGCTCTTTATCATCAGTAGATTTAAACACATCAAATTATAGCAGATTTTGATTTTCTTAATTGAGGTTTTTATGAAGGTAGAGGGACCATAAGAGAAGAGAAAAAGAATAAAAAAGAAAGAAAAGAAAGTAAAGGATGGGCCCGTGTAGATTAGACTCCTCAGGAAAACTTTCTGTGAATCTGCTGCTTCTCCTTTTGTGTCTTACTTTTTTTTAAAAAAAGATTTTATTTATTTATTTAAGAGAGAGACAGACAGAGATAGTGAGAGAGAGCAGGAGCAGGGAGGAGAGGGAGAAGCAGGCTCCCCACTGGGCTGGGAGCCTGATGCGGGGCTCAATCCCAGGACTCTGAGATCATGACCTGAACGGAAGGTAGATGCTTAATGACTGAGCCACCCAGGCGCCCTTTGTGTCTTACTTTTTAGCCCTCTTGCTCAATCTCAGGAATGTTAAGGGTCCGTTATATCAAAATAATAGCTACCTTCTATTAGGCATTATGTAGACAATGTACACATACATTTCATATTTTATTTTGTTTTAAATATAATTTTCTTACACATATTTTACTTAATCCTTCCTACCTTATGAGGTCGGTATTATTCCCACCTTATAATTGAGTAAACTGAGGTTTAGATAAAAGAACAGGCCCAGGTCTTCCATTAGGAAGTGGTAGAGCCCAGATCTGAATCCATGTATATACCTAGCTTCAAAGAATAGGTTCTCAAACACTATAAAACATGCCTCCCACATGTGCCGGGGAGATGGTATATTTTATGAATTTCATAAAGTGGATGAAAGAGAGGCACAAGTCCTCAAATATTGTGAGAAATGGAAAATTTCTGTCTAGCCATCAATATCATTAAAACCCAGGCACAATCAATTAACTGAAAAGTGAGTGATTATTATTACATAGGTCCATATTTTGTTTTCCTTTGGCGTTTGTCACCTACTGGTTCTATGAGATTAGAATGTCCTACTGCGGGGTGGGAGGGTAGGGATAGGGTGGATGGGTTATGGACATTGGGGAGGGTTTGTGCTTTGGTGAGTGCTGTGAAAGGTGTAAGCCTGATGATTCACAGACCTGTACCCCTTGGGCAAAGAATAAAAATAAAATTAAAAAAAAAAAAGAATGTCCTGTAAGAATATCCATTTATGGTGTTTTTACAGAGTAAGATCATAAAAAAATTCAAAAACCAGGATTATACAAAGATGGCTGAGATCCTGCCTTGCTGCTAATCATGGGTCCTTATTTGAAAATTAGAAAAGATAGTTGTCAAATGCTTGAAGAAATGCATGAAAATCATTGGATGCACGGTCTAAGTGAGAGACCCTTCTCTTTCCCTGTGTCTTTTTGGGGGGGGGGTTATGGAATCAGTAGTTGGTTCTATTCTGCT
This sequence comes from Ailurus styani, assembly GCA_002007465.1. Classification (NCBI taxonomy): domain Eukaryota; kingdom Metazoa; phylum Chordata; class Mammalia; order Carnivora; family Ailuridae; genus Ailurus; species Ailurus styani. The sequence goes on from LNAC01000628.1 coordinate 584,915, forward strand.
ATTATCTATGGATGACTCCTACCCACATGTGGTTGTGTGATAAGAAGTTATTATTCCATTTGGGCTAGAGTCCAGAGATTTTCCTGTTAATATAGTTCCTTATTTTTTTCCTTGTCACAGAGGCAGGGACCTATCAACTCCTATGAAGATCCTCGAATGGCCTGTGGTTTCCAGTCCAATTATCACCCACAAAGAACTTACTACCCCTTCTGGGATGAGATGGCCACTCAGGAAGTTCCTACTGGTCTGGAACACTGTGGCTCAGGTAGGAACATGAACAAAGGCTCGGACTACAGATAGAGTTGGAGGACTGTGGCAGGGCGATGTGGGCTGCATTCTCTGCAGGGAGAACAGCTGCTAAGGCTTATGTGGGGACAAGATGCTATTGTTCTCTAACAGAAAAGTCCCACGACTTCTCCATAATTCTGTGTTACTTTATTCTCCAGCGACAGGAAGATGAAACTCTAGGGATGAGCCCAAGAGAGGTTCTTCAGGTCTTCATTCTGTAAATAGTTCTGTGCACTGTGCATTTCCTGAGACTTACCTGTTTCGCTCTGATTGTTGATGAGGGCCTAGAAGTTTTGCAGTTGGAGAGTATGAGCCAGATAAACAGGCTTCTTACAAAAGGGAATTTCTTTATTCATCTTTTTCTCCCCATTGTCTTCAACCTCTTGGCCGGTGCCCACCTGCATCGGGCTCCGTTTTCCTCCGCTCCCTCTCTCTCTCCAGCTCTCCCTCACAGACCTCCTTCCTCTCCTCCCAGCATTCCCTTCTGTCCCTGACTTGGTGGTCACTGTGCTGCCCCCTGGTGAACAGGAATAACATTTCTCCAGAGAGGTCTCCCCTGGGTCCCCTCTTCCTAAAGACCTGATAGGTGGAGACTGCTTACCCCCATTCTGTTTTGCAGAAGTCATTGTGTATTTAGCAAATTCCATGAGTCCGCGTTGACCTGCTAGCGTTTCTGTTACTTTATTTTTAATGCAAAATGTAAAACTTGATTTGGGGATTCTGAGGTGATGGATTCGGGCATTCAGTTCAATTTATCACGAGGCCAGATTATATATATCCAAATACCAAAAAACCAGTTCAAATCTGTATTTTCTCCCAGGATGAATTCTTAGCCTAAGAAATCTCATTACTCTCACATGTTGAAAATACGTTAATTCTGAGGCAAGACATAGGGAGAAAGCCACTGGGAACTCACTTAAGTACAACTTTTTGGTTCAGTGTTTCTTTTTTTTTTAATTTATTTTTTTATTTTTATTTTTTTATTTTTTAAAGATTTTATTTATTTATTTCACAGAGGGAAAGAGATCACAAGGAGGCAGAGAGGCAGGCAGAGAGAGAGAGGGGGAAGCAGGCTCCCCGCTGAGCAGGGAACCCAATGCGGGCCTCGATCCCAGGACCCTGAGATCATGACCTGAGCCGAAAGCAGAGGCTTTAACCCATTGAGCCACCCAGGTGCCCTCTTTTTTTTTTTTTAAGATTTTATTTATTCATTTGACACAGAGAGAGAGATTACAAGTAGGCAGAGAGGCAGGCAGAGAGAGAGGAGAGAGAAGGAAGCAGGCTCCCCGCTGAGCAGAGAGCCCGATGTGGGCCTCGATCCCAGGACCCTGGGATCATGACCTGAGCCGAAGGCAGCGGCTTTAACCCACTGAGCCACCCAGGCGCCCTGGTTCAGTGTTTCTTTACTCCACATAACGATATGGTAGACTACTTTTGCAATAGCAGAGACAGAAAATAAATGTTTGTTTTGTTGCCCTTGCTTTAGCTTTGACCAGAAATATAGAGGCATAAAGCAAGATGCTGTAGCACTTGGTGGGGGTTGGGGGAAAGGCATGGGAGTCGCTTTCCAATTGTATGGTTCTTCCCTAGGGCAGAACGAAAGCAACCCCTGCGCTCCATAGTCTCTTGACTCAATAGCCATTGATATTTACGATATTCTTCGGGACCGACCTTGGATTTCAGACTTGGTACATTACACTGTCCCTGTCTGTTTGGTTCTTCCAAGCATAAATACAAATGTCTCAACTACCCATCCATTTAAAAAGAAGACAGGGAAGATTTTGCACCTGTTCACAGGTTAGGCTTGCAGATTCTAAGAGATGACAAACGTCATCCTTTTACAAACTGTTCTAACAAATAGATCTTATTTGTATAAGCAAAAGGTCAGGGTGGTTGCGCTTATATTTGCATAATTCTTGAATCCTATCAGTACCATTAGGCTTATATCTTCCAGCGCAACCCAGGTTAACGTTACTTTGTTAACACTTTCTGCTGGGGACGGAGCTTCTGTTTGCTGGAAGTTACATCTTCTTAAAAGCTGAGGTTATTCCACGCTGGTCCATAGCCTCAAGATCAGAAGGTCCCTTCTTCGTAGCTAAAAGACATGGTCTTTTTTTTTCCAGCTGAGAAATATATATATATTCCCAAGGGAAGATAATTTTTCATTCTCCTCCTTGTCAAGGTTCTCGAAGGCAAAAGAATTTTTATTTCATGGCCAATGACACCGTGTGTCTGTGATACACATGAAGAACCTCTCGGGATGAAGCTGCTTTAATATGTGAGGATTCATAGCTGGATAATATAGTCTTCTTCCCACAGTCGACTTCATTGTTGCAACAAGAAGGAAGCCAGGGTCACTCAGACCAGTGGCCTTTGAGTAGGAAGGGAACATGGGTGCCTACAATAACCCGTCCTAAAATGACCTGGTTGTCGTCAACCGCAGCTCAGAAATACTAGAAAGCCTCCATGGGGAGCAGGGCCTTGGTGGCAAATGTGAGGTCTGTAGTTCCCTCTGCCCTAGACTCCCTCTGATGGAAATATCTGGCAAGAACCCTGAGCTCTTCCAGCCCCTCCTTTGCCTTCTGAGCTGTCCAGACGAAACAGTTGCAGCGATTATTTCTGGGCTGTGGTCCAGCCCTCCTCAGTGATGGGTGTCTTTTGGAAGGAGATTTGGGGTTACAGAGAAGGGAGATGAAGACATGGACCAACCAATGATTTCTCCAGCTGCAGCACATTTCCTTGGAGATGTGTTGAGTAAGAAGAAAGAGAGAAAAAAATACGCTACATTTTTTTTTTCATCTTCTTTTATCCTATTTATAACTTCAGTTTCCTTCCCGTCCTCGGTCTCATGGCCACTCCCCACCCCCACTCCCATCTCACGTTTTGTGCTCTCAGAAGGAATGAATGAACTTCTTTTCCAAGGACTCCACATCTGGCAGTGACTGGCGTACCCGGCAGGAGGGGCCATTGAGGAATATCGGGCCCTTAACTAATAAAGTGGCTCCTATTCACAAAGGGGGAGAGGCTGAGGAGGAAGAGGAGGGTAAGGGAGGGGGTGGGAAGACAGGGCACAGAGCTGAGAGGAAACGTGACTGGGAGAGAGTCTACCAGGTGAGCCAGGAGACAATGCTCAGTAACCGAGACAGTCAAGAATGGGTTGGATGGAACAGCTGGTAAGAAGGGTGCCCAGGAAGACAGAGAAGCGTGGGAATGAACAGAAAACACAGGTATGGGTGGACAGGTGAAGCAGGATGGGAAGAGAAAATGAAAGCTGAATGGGAAGGCAAGAGAAGGGGAGCCCAGAAAAAGACAAGGCAAGAAGGGGAGGGGAGGATGATATGAAAGGGAAAAAAAAAAACCAGATGAATCTGAGGGCATTAACTATACGGCTAAAAAGGGAAGCCACATTTGCATGCAATTGCCTGCGCAGCTGTACATTTCTTCATGACAATCTCGTAGTCATCATTTTCTTTTATTTTTCCTCCTCCTCCTCCGCCTCTTCCCCCTCCTCCCTCTCAGCCTGGAGCCATTAGCAAGAGCCAATGGGGACCGGGAGCTGGTGTTCCGCATGAATGAATGGCCCTTTCTGTCTAGGCTCCTCGTCATCCCTCTGTCAGGGAGCCTTGTGAATCAATGGAGCCCCTTACACAAGACAGGGCTAAAATGTCTGTTACTGTTTATAGTCTGACTGGAGTGGAGCCCACTGACCCTGCCTCCTCTCTGTTCCCGTGTCTGCTCTTCTGTCCCCAACATCAGCCCTTTCTCTCAATCATCAGTGCGAGAATCGCTTTTCAGGTCAGTCTCTTACTCCTTGTCTCTAAGAAATCATTAACATTTCACTGCCATTAACTATTATGATGAGTTCCTAACCACAGCCCCATTGAGAAGGGACAGAATAGACGGCAGACCATTTTTGGATCGAGCTATGCTGCCCAGACCCGGTTGGAGTCATGCGATGCCTGTTTTCCACTGGGAACTGGAAAACCGACATCAGAGACCCAACTGAGCATTCAGGCCACAAGACCACAGTCAGTTCCCATTTGACAGCTATCCATACTTAATTTTAATACTATGAATGACAACAGGGTGTATCAGAAAATAGGAGACTTACTGAGCACCCTTCCAGAATGATATACTATCAAGTTATTTTTCGTTTCATGGGTGGATTTGTCTTGAATCATCCCAACTTATGGATAGGATGCTGTAATCAAGGCTCACTTTTGCAAAATAGTTGCTTAGAGCTGGAAAGCAACTTGGGGCTGCCCAAGACAGTATCCCCAACTTACCCCTATGGGAACGAACCTATGGTCTCCTTACCGTGGTCCTTGATTTCAGAAGCAAGACAATGCTTTATTTCTTCTCGTATAATGCAGTCTGGTATGTTTTTGGTCATTGAACACAGTAAAAACCTCACCTACCCACGTTTACAGCCTACATTCCACTTCTCATTCTTCACGAGAGAGGAAGTATGTATAGTATATTGGTAAAGAATCCAGATTCTGGAACCTGATTGCCTAGGTTTGCACATCAGCTCTTCCCAACTGGCTGGCCTTAGGCAACTAACTGTATCTCTGTACTCTCATTTCCTCCCATAGACCAGTGGTTCTCAAAGTGTGTCAGAATCACCTGGACGGCTTATTAAAACACAGGGTGTTGGGTTCTATCCCCACGGTTTCTGATTCAGTGAGTCCAGGGTAAGACTTAAGAATTTGCATTTTTCACAAGGTGCTGCTGCTGTTGCTGGCCCAGAGACCACACTTTGAAAACCACTAAGTTAATATATGTAAAGCTCGAAACAGTGCTGTCACTTAGCAAGCACCATATGAATGTTTGCTGTCATCACTCGTTGCCCTGAAGTGCCTGAGCGTCCAGAAATGTCTGTGTATCATTGAGTCATAAAGTGCCCCGCTGATTGGTCGGACACTTTTGGTGGTCAGTGCCACATACTGGAAATGCAGCAGATGTCTGGAGAAGGGAAAGACTCGTTCCTTGTCTCTAAGAGACTTTGTTCAAGCGTGTACGGGGTGGAGGGGTACACTTACATGAGAGACGAAATGTCTCCCACGTGAAATATTACACTTACTCCCAAGATAATGTTTGGCAGCGTGAGTGTGCGACTTTGGATCTCGCTATTTAATATTTCGAAAATAAATTTACTAGTAAAATGGTAGAACGAAAGAATGTCTTTCTCAAATAAACTTTGGAAGTTCAAGTGGGAGATGTACTGGGAGCCCGAGTTTCTGGTCTCTCCTGGGGTTTTCTCAGCCGTCCGGGGCGGCTGGGAGAGATCAAGCTGGGCCCAGTGTTTGGAAAGGGCTATTGACAACCAGGTGGGAAGTGTCAGCGGGAGAAGCCGATACCTCCAGTTTGCCTTTTAAGCGTTGAGAACGTTGAGAGAATGCCAGGCAGACTTGTTGAATGGAGATTCACCTTGCTCCGAAGAGTTTATTCTCACTGCAGCTCTGGCCTCTCCACCGACCATCTCAGATGACCCCGTGGTTTTGAAGGACAGTATTTTCAACTCTGTCTCCTGCCCATGTCTGTTCTTTCCTCATTTCCTATGTTTTCCTTCTCTGGAGGACCTGCTTCAGTTTCCTTGTTCTTCAAAAATAGTCCTGATCCTGTGTGTGTGTGTGTCTGTGCTTCTGGGATGCTGTAAAGTGGGTCATTCCTTGCGGGGAATATTTTGACCTTCTCAGATGCTGACTTGCTAGTTGTGGACTTCGGGAAGGAGGAAGTTGTAACCCTGGCTCATGGCCTTTCACTGAGGTCTATGGTTGGGGCCTAGCTGCCCTGCCAAGTAACTTCCAGGGGACATGGCTGAGGCAAGCCGATTGCAAGAATCCCCTCCCCCCAACCTGCATGCACCTCTGAGAGGACCAGAGGTTTCCAGGAGGCAAGAGCCCTGGAGTGCATTAGGAAGAGAATCCATATGCAAAAAAGCTACCTTTCACCCTTGCTATATTATTTTGTTCTTCTTCTGATGAGATTTCTTTTTTTTTAATTTCNAAAGCTACCTTTCACCCTTGCTATATTATTTTGTTCTTCTTCTGATGAGATTTCTTTTTTTTAAATTTCTTTTTTATTTTTTTTATTTTTTATTTTTTTTAAAGATTTTATTTATTCATTTGACACAGAGAGAGAGATTACAAGTAGGCAGAGAGGCAGGCAGAGAGAGAGGAGAGAGGAGGAAGCAGGCTCCCCGCTGAGCAGAGAGCCCGATGTGGGCCTCGATCCCAGGACCCTGGGATCATGACCTGAGCCGAAGGCAGCGGCTTTAACCCACTGAGCCACCCAGGCGCCCTTCTGATGAGATTTCTATGACTGCCTGACCTGTTCCCCATAAGTGAAGGATATTCCTCTCGCTACAGACTGAATTTGTTCCCATTTACCACCGTTATGTCACCTTCTTCTTTCTACTCCATCTCCTGACCCCTTGGCAGCTTTCAAGTCTGTGCTAGGTCATATGCACATGACAAGAACTTAATGGTATACATGTCTGAGTATGAGCTGAAGGGGGTTGAGTCCAAGCAAAGGGTTGAGCAGCGTGGCAGAAAAGAGCAAGAACACGCCTGGAATCTTGTCCCCTCACCTTTAACAGGTGGGACACTTGCACTGATTGCAAAGAGGTCTTGTGCCCATTAAATGGGGTATATGCTTAAAAAGTCATGGCCTGTAGCAGGTGGCCAATAAATCCTACTACCTTCCTTCTTTTTCCTTCCAGTAGGATTTGAGTGTGAATTTAAATGAGCCAAGGAATGCAGATGTCCCGCCCCTGTCCAGTGAATCTTGCCCACGGCTCATTTTCTCACACCTGCCAACCTTACCCTCCACGTGTCCCCTTTTACCAGTGAAGGGAGCCTGGTGAGGACCACGAAGAGAAGCCCAGTTAGGGACCAGAGACTTGCGTCTCCCCCCAGCCTTGTGCCTAGCAGCCCAGAGCAGTAAGGATTGCACAGGTCTTTACAGATGCGAATCATCTCTGTAGGTGCTGGGGACTGAAGGTCCCCCTAGAGGAAGAAACCTTGAGTGGAGTTCCAGTTAGACTGCAAGCCTTCTGTTGGCTGCCCTCCGATGCGTTGCTTCTCAAAAATCCTAGGATGTAACAGCCTTGCACTGAAACTCCCAGGGGGCGGGGGAGAAAAAAAGTTCTCTGAACTTTTTCAAACCACAAATATTTGGTCCGAGTTGGGAAAAGGTCCCGGGGGCAGCGAGTTCTTATTTGATTCAAGCCGTTTGACCCCTCTTCTGGACCTCCTCGAGCGGGGGCTGGGGACGGTGGATGGCGCGCCTGGCGTCCGCCCCCGCTCGGCGCGGCCGGCCCTGCTCCGCTCTGTGAATGGAAAGCTCGGGCCGGGTGAATGGAGTGGGAGCTGGAGTCCGGCCGGGGGGAGAGGGGGAGAGGGCTGCTGCGTGGGACCGCGCAGGGGTAGGGGTTGGATGCGCAGAGACAGCCTGTTTTTCTCAGCGTCTGGCCGCGGAGAGACTCTTACTCTCTCTCTCTCCAGATGTTCGCTGTGTTTATAGCTGCTGAAGCAGGAGACCCAGCTCTCTCATTAATAAGTTTCTTTCTTGCACTGCGGCCAGGGGCCTGAGCCCGGAGCCCGCAGCTGGAGGAGGCTCGGTGGGGGAGGGCCACCCGCAGGGGGAGGCGTCTTGCTCCCTCCCCCAGCCTCCGCGTCCCTAACCCCTACCCCGCCTCCCTCCTCTGCAATCCTCCCAAAATACACGAGCACACAAAAAGAAAAACACCAGCAGATTTTTTATTTCAGAGAGTAAACACTTGGGCCATGGGGGTCTGGAGGTTATGGGAAAAGAGGAAACCATCAGGCTAATCAGGCAGGCACACACTTCCCCTGCTGAAATAAAACAGAAATCATTGCTCCGCAGGGCCGGCGGGTTAACCCCGGCGCTGCCAGCGACGCTGGCGCGGGCAGAGCGAGCCAGGAGGCAGGGCGTCCGAGGACGAGGACCGGAGTGTTTAAATCCAGATCCAGGCAGGGAGGAGAGGAGAGGAGAGAGGAGTGGACTCCCTGGGCCTGAATGCCTTCCATTCAGTCTGTGGTAGCACATCTGCCCCAAGCCGGGCTTTGGAGAGAGACCGTTGGAACAGAAGAGATTCTGCACTGAGATGCAGTTTTGCAAGAAGTCGAAGGGAGCTCTAGGTAGGTCAGGGAGATGGAGAGATAGGTGAGGGAGCCCAACCCAGAGCACACGTGTAGATTGTTACTGTTTAGAAAAGAGCGCGAGGGATTAGTGGGAAGGATTCCGGTCAAGGTTATAGCCGCCACCTACCAGCTCTGCAACAGTAGGCAAATCGCTGAGCGCTTCTGAGCTCCAGTTTTCTCATTGGTACTATAGTAGTGCCTACCTCACAGAACTATGGTGGGAACAAAGCACGCATCAAATGTGGAAAGGGGAAGCACCAAAGCGTAGCTCTCAATTTATGATTTCATACATTGCTGTAAATTGATCAGGTTGTTCTCTCCCTCCCTGCCTCCTTCCTTTGTCTCTCCCTCCCTCCTTTCTCTCTCCTTCCTTCCTTCCTTCCTCCATCCCTCCCTCCCTTCATCCCCCTCCCCTCCCCCCCTTCCCCCCTTTTCCTCCCTTCCCTATTGAATGCCTTCCCTCACCTTGTTGCTGCCTGTCTGGAGAGCATAAATATCGCATGGGCCAGAGGTCATAGGTCAAACATGAGACCTAATTGCACTGTGAGAGAAATTCCCTTTCCACTGATGTATAGGGCAACCTTTGGCTCTTTCTGAGGTTGCCAGGGTGAGTGGTCCATCCCCTCTTAGTTCAGACCCTGCCCCCATCTGGCAGCCTAGTCAGGGGACCATCCCCTCTTCCAGATCAGGATTTTTAAAAAATAGCAGTGTTCTAGTCGCCTTTGCTGTTCTCTTGATTTCCCACCTGCTTCCGACGTTTTTAAAAAATCAACCCTGACAACTTTCTGCCAAGCCTCAGACCAGCAGATTCTGGCGAGAGCAGGGGTGCTTGGCCCCAGGGAGCGTCAGAATTGTGCGATCCCTCCACAGTGATGTGCAAGGAGTTTCCGAAGGGTCAATAGCTTTCCTTGGATTCTCTGAGTGGTCTGGGAGCCCCCAAGAAATTAAGAACTGCTGGCCCCCGGACAAAAGGGGCTGTTGTACCCCCTGCAGCATTTAAAAGCATGGTGTACCTAGAGAGTATGCAAAGCCTATTTTGTGGACCTGGATTGAATTCCGTGGTAGGATCTATCATCCCCCTATCAATCCCTGGTCAGTCTCAAGACAATGTATTTAAATCTGGAAGCAGATTCTATCCCATTGTGCCAGAGACACTGGGCATCGAAGCCTTGACTCAAGTCCAGCCGTCTCTCCCTCCCCCACCTTTTTTTCCCCTTTAACATCTCCTTTTATTTTGTGCTCCATAGAATGAGCTCTGCAAACCTCCGTGGAGGTTATGGGCCTGTGGCCTCTCTACTGTGAGGTGGAGGGGGCAGGGGAGCACTTCAGGCCCCTCCAGAGGAACAGGGGAGGGTCACATCGTGATCTGCTTCTCCCAGACGTGCCTCTGGTCATAGACTTTCCCAGCTGTCCCCTGCGGGGGTGTGTGTGGGGTAGGGGAGATTGAGTGGAAGAAACACTGCCTCTGAAGGGGACAGGAGTCCAGAGTTCACACCCTCCTACCAACAATGTGTACAAAAACAATCATGGCGCCCACATACACCTCCAGATGCCAAGTACCCCACTCAGCTGCCTCCAACTCTGCACTCCCTATTTTTTAAAAAAGATTTTATTTATTTATTTGACAGAGAGAGACAGAGAGACATAGTGAGAGAGGAAACACAAGCAGAGGGAGTGGGAGAGGGAGAAGCAGGCTTCCCGCTGAGCAAGGAGCTCAACGTGGGGCTTGATCCCAGGGCCCTGGGATCATGACCTGAGCCGAAGGCAGACGCTTAATGACTGAGCCACCCAGGCGCCCATTTCTGATCTTTGGCCTCTTGTGGAACCACTGACTATTCTGTCCGCTCTCACAAACTGGCTTCGTCAAGTGGAGACCATTTTCAGAAGTTACAAATCTAGGGAGAGAGATGACCCTGTCCTGGGTCAGTTCCTTTGAACTGTCCAGTGACATCTTAGCATTTCCTTCTTTGGTCAGGACAGATGGACATTCCTCACCCAACAGGAGTTAAGGCTTACGTGAGGTTGATAAGTTGAATGTTGGGTTTTATAAGGAAAGGGGCTGAAACTTATGTGGTCCTGCTCCCGGAGAGTTGAGGGAAGCCTGGAAATAACAGAAAAGTGGTTGCTTCAACCATACCTGAGATATTCAGGGATTTCGTCGCTACTTTGCTTTGAAAATCTGAGTTAAAGTTCCGGAACAACATCAACACCAACCTCTCATGATGCAACTTTGTTGGACTCTTGGTAGGTTTTTATTTTTTATTTTTTCCAACATAATTCAGATCCCTCAGAATTTCCAGTTAGATATCTATGCCTATCTCTATTTCTGTTGCTTCTCTCCTGATTAATAAAAAAACTTAAGAATATAGAGTAAAAATAGCTCATATCCCATTCTTGTTCATTTTTAAATAAACCCACTGTAGCAAGTCCTGAGGGAAGGCCTGGCTTCTTTCTAGAACAGCTAGGGAGAAAGAGTAACTGTCTTTCATCAAATCCTTTTTGTACTAAGAATCCCACTTGTGTGGTGATTTCACTCTTAAAACATTCCTCTGAGGATGATATTCTGACCCATTTTACAGATGAGATGAATGAGGCTCAGAGAGGTGACTTGACCTCCCAACGAAGTCTAACTATAATTCTGGGAGGAGGGGATCCTACTGCAAAGCCCAGGCTCTGACCTTGATGCAAACTTGTCCTGACTGCAAAATGTTTTTCAGGTCTTCATTGTTGCTTCACCCCTAGTGGTTAATGTCTGCCCTAGAGGGTAAGCGAATATAAACTTTCCTCATTGTCCTACAAACCAGAGACCCATGAAAATCTTAGAGCTGAATAGAGAGGATGACCCTGTGTAGCCTGACTTTTTGGATCTTCTCTCTTCCTTTGGGTCTGACATTGGGCATGAGGCATGAGGCATGAGGGAGCTCGGTCATGGGCAGGGTCCGTTGGGAGAGTGGGTTTTCCTTTGCCGGGCGTTCCCTTAGGGTCTCTCACTAAGCATCACACTCCCTTTGCCCCCTTTCTCCTTCTCCACCAGCTAGCTTTGGGAACAGACAGAGTCGCTGAGCAAGACTAAACCCAAGAAGTTTGTGAAAGGTTATACCCTTGAAGCCATCCACAGTGTACACAGCACGTGCTGAAGTTTACACAGACTTCTCAGACCTCTGAATAGAGGGACTAATTGTGGGGAAGCTGCTTTTCAGCACACAGGATGGGCTGTTCTCTGTGGGTTTTACTATCAAAAGGCTTTTAAAAGTGCAGTGTAGCCATTGTTGAATATTTCACAATGAATTAAATACCATTTTTCTCCCCGCAGCTGTTCCATGTGAGTGAGTGTAGAGTGCTTTTTTTTTTTTTTTTTTTTTTTTTCCCCTCCTGGCAGAAGACGGCTGCTGTATAAACCTAAGCACTGGGGTAATGAGATTATTTGTGTGCGAATTCTTTAGGAAAAGCATTTCTTTATTTTAAACTCAATGATGTGATTCGGGGCTGCTGCTGCTCTGGAGCTGGGAGAGGGGGAGCCTTGGAAGAGAATGGAATTGAAATGTTTCTGAGCAGAGTTGGGAGGAGGCAGGGGTGAGGGGCTCAGGGATGAGGCTTCTAAACCTCAGTGCATTTATCTCCAATTCCCTGAGGGGGTGGACTGCCTTTCCAAGCCCTAGTGACTGGGCTGTGGAGGAGGAGGGAAATTCCATATGTATTTTTTTTCTTTCTTTCTTTTTTTTTAGTAAACAATTAATCACTTTTCCATCTGCCCTTTCAACATTTCTTCCTGATCTCACAAGTTTTAATAGAATTGAAGGAACATTCGTTTTGCTCTCTACCTGTCTTTATATCAGAGAGCACTTAAAAAAGAAGTTACAATGAAATCTACAAGGAAAACAGCTTTCCTCTAACACTTAGGAGGGTCTCTACAATTAGGACAATATTCAACCTTACTGGTGCCTTGACATCAAATGCTACACCAAGTGTCCACTCCTCTTCCCCGGCTTGACTTACTTTTCCTCTTCAGATTTTTCATTGCCTTTCATAGAAATCGAGCTTCGGGTAACCAGTGAGTTGGAACTAAGTATAAAATCAATTAAGATTCAAAACTATGCAGACTTAACTCTTCATCAAATATCATCAGGGAGTTACCAGCTGTTCTTAGATCCATTGAAGACTAAAGGGGGAAAATGGGGGAAAATAAAAAGGGAAAAGAGAGGTTTAGATTAGCTATGGTGAAATTTAACTCTGAAATCCATTATTAAAGGAGTTTGCAAATTGTCTATTCCCTCAAATATCCTTCAGGGTATTTCAGAAGTAGGTTAAGTCATTTTTTTATTATCCTTCTGCTCCTATCACATAAGACACAAATTTCCAAACCTTTTAAGGGAACTTCAGGGGAATGTTTTAGGAATCTATCAAGGGGGAAAGAGCAGGTCAGATATGAAAAGAAAGCTATTGATTTCGAGAATAATCTTTTAGTTCTGCTTCAGTGAGTGAAGCAAAAAGGTGACTCAGCTAGACATGTGTTATGAGTACTCCACCAATAAGATTTGGGGGCAAAGGACAGATGGTTTGAAATGTCCTTCTGCATCTTTCCCATTGTTATTGATTACTTATTCTTTTCACTTCCCATATTTCCCGATACCTGTGGCAGGTGGGCAGGTGGAAATTAATCATTCTCCCCTCCCTCCATTCGAAGTGGAAGACCTGCTGGAAAAGCAAGAGACAATCTGTGTGCTTTGGGTTGCTTTAAAACACGTAATCACTTCCCTCTTTCTGGCTGGGAACTAGTACTTTGCCATGTACAAATGTGCCAGGCTTATTTTTTTGGTAATAATTATTATAAAAATAATCCATCGTTTTAAAGAAAATTTGTAAATTATAGGAGGAAAGGGCACTCCAGTTTCATCAGTTAATGGTTAATGTTAAAGTCTACTCCATGAATATTTTCCTGTGAATAGTTCACCTGGATATCACACATTGTCTCAAAGCTACACCTGAGCTCATCCCTTTTTCTCCTTCTCTGTAACACTACCTAGACCCTCGATCTTGTCATGGCAAAAGTCAAGTGATCGACCAATCACCAGTCTAGGAAACTAGGAGTTAGTATTGACTCCCTCCTTTCTGCCTTAACCCTTGTGTTGTTTGGGGCTCTTTTTGTTTGCAAGTGGCAGAAATCTGGCTCAATTCACTTAAACTGAAGAGGAAATTTCTGACTTACAGAACTGAGAAGTCCAGAAGAGCCAGCCCCGGAAATTCTAGGATAGTGATAATCTTTGTCAAATCCCTTCCTGTCCTCTTCCTGGGTCTCTTTCTTCCTCTCTTCTTCTACCTCCTTCTCCTCCTTCTCTCCCTTTAGCTCATGTCTTCTTGTCTTTCCTAGAAGGGAAGGGGGAGGGGTCTGGTAGCAGAAGAGGGGGGGAGACTCTAGGGGTGCAAAAGCAGCCAATGATCACCATATCCCATTACTGAGTTGGGTACAGGTCCTGTCCATCTTATCTTCTAAATATCTTTCGAATTTATATGGATGATGATGACGATGTTGATGATGATGATTATTGTCAATCTCTTAGGTTAGGCCCCAGTTGCATTTCTCCAACACCGGTGAGTACCTGAATTGTAGATTATCTCACTGTGTTGCAATCACTGACTTTTGTCTTTGGTGCTCGCCTATATGTACCTCGAGAGTAGACCTTTGTCCTGGTCCTGTTCCTAGTACCTGGCAGAGTACCTGGATTGTCACAGGCACTCAGCTGAGGTCTATTGGATAAACAAGACAGGGTTATGAGATTCATCTGTCGGGATGATTGTGATAACTGCCCAGGATCTTAAAGTCAGTTAAGAAGTTACTAAATTAAAACAAAACAAAGAAACACCTTAAACTCTTCAGAACAAAATCCAAAGATTGCTCCAGAAGGCTCTTTGTCTTCGGTTTCTCTCTCTTTAAGCCAAGGGAATGTACTATTTATTTCCATATTCCCCATGCTTAGCCCAATACTTGCCATAGAGCAGAGGATGTGATAAATATCTGTATCCTGGTTGCCCAAGCTCCTGGTGGGGCGATTGGTGTCTTGGTCCTCAACTGGACCAGAGGTAATTCAACGTTTTTGACTGGTTTAAGGTCTTGGTTAGAGTAGAGCACTTTTATTCTGTCCGTCGTCAATCAACATTTGCTTGTGGAGCCTTTATTCTGCATGAGATATTGGGCATACAAAGTAGGGTGGCACATTTGTCATCAAGAAACATCAGCATAGGCTGGATAGGAAGCTAAGACAGACAGACCCACGCTGGGCAGCCAGGTGAGCATCAGGAGAGTGGAAACTTTAAGAACATTCCCACTGCACACTAGAGTAAGGAGAGACCTAAGCAACCTGGTGCCCGCTCTGGCCTCTTTGCAAATGACGTGAAAGTGAAGACACAGAGCGTTTGCCTGGAGGAGCACTCATCTGTCCAAACTTGGTCAGCAGAATGAGGATGGGGAGTTTGATTTGAAAGGGGGTTGTTTTACTGATGTTTAGAATAGTGGTCACTCTTGCTCTGCTTTATGTATCCTCGTTCACTGTTATTCTTTCCTTCTTCACTCTGTGTTGATTTTCACCTCCCTGGCCCTCATCTGGCTCCTCCTGCGCCTTTCTGACTGCTTTCCGAGATGAGTTCAGACTCTGCTCGGGCCTCCCAACCTGAATGAAATGTTCCATTCGTTAGGTCTGCTGCTCCTCACTTCATTAGCATTCCTGATGTTTATAAAGTCAGGAGATAATATTTTTAGGTTCCATTTGGAGTTTCCCCGGGCAGCCTCTCTCTGAGCCACTTAGGAAGTTTAGAAAAGAAGGTCATGGAAATGTTAGATGTTTTTCCACTGAACTTTGGTTAAGCAAATGGTCTTGAGATGATGTTCATAGACTCCGCTGGGCAGGCTTTACTGGATGATAGGAAATTCTTTCTCTCCATTTTATTTGTCTTGACTTCACCTCTGGAAAAGCAGAGGGGTTTTTTTTGTTTGTTTGTTTTTGTTTTTGGTTTTTTTTTGACAGTTTTGAGACGAACTTTATTGAGACATAATTCACATACTATGCAATTCGCCCATTTAAAGTGTACAGTTGAAGGATTTTAAATATATTCACAATATTGCACAAACAGCACATAATTTAATTCTAGAATGTTTGTTTCTCCTAAAGGAAATTCTATACCCAATTAGCAGTCACCTCCCTCATCCCCCCCACATCTATGTGCTAGTAACTACTGGTCTAATTTTGTCTAGAAATTTGCCCATTTTGGCCTTCTCTTGTAAATACAGTCTTATGGTATGTGGCCTTTTGTAGCTAACTTCTTTGGCATTTTCAAAAGTTATCCATGTTGTAGCATGCATTAGTATTTCATTCTTGTTCGTCACCAAATAATATTCCATTATATGGATATGTTACATTTTATTTACCCATCATTTGACAGACAGTTGAGTTGTAGTCACTTTAAGTCTGGTATATGTAATGCTGCTGTGAACATTCACATATACGTTTTTGTGGGAAGCTATGTTTTCATTTCTCATGGGTTTGTACTTAGGAATGGAAGTGCTGGGTTATATGGTAACTCTTATGGAACTGACAAACTGTTATCCAAAGTGGCACCATTTTACCTTCCTGCCAGCAATGTACAATATACATATACATATACAATGTACAATATACATATTCTCCACCAATATGTGTATCTCATTCTAGTTTTGATTTGATTTTTCTTAATGACTAATGATCTTGAGCCCCTTTTCACCTGTTTATTGGCCATTTGTATTTGGAGAAATGTCTGTTTAAGTCTTTGCTCATTTCTTTTTAATCGGGTTATCTTTTTTTTATCATAGTTTTGTCTTTGTTTTCTTTTTTTAAGATTTTATTTATTTATTTGACACAGAGAGAGATCACAAGTAGGCAGAGAGGCAGGCAGAGAGAGAGGAGGAAGCAGGCTCCCTGCTGAACAAAGAGCCTGACATGGGGCTTGATCCCAGGACCCTGAGATCATGACCTGAGCTGAAGGCAGAGGCTTTAATCCACTGAGCCACCCAGGTGCCCCTTGGGTTATCTTTTTACTACTGAGTTATAAGAATTCTTTATATAATCTGAATATAAGTTCCTTATCAGATATACACTTTGCAAATATTTTCTCCCTTAATATGGGTTGTCTTTTTAGTTTTTTGATGTTTTGGTTTGCAGCGCCAGTGTTTTCGTTATGGTACCCTGATTTATCTGTTTTTTTCTTTGGTTTCTCGTGCTCCTGGTGTCACAGCTAAGAAGTCATTGACTAACCCAGGTTATGAAGATTTACTCTTATATTTTCTTATAAGGGTTTTATAGCTTTAGGTATTACATTTACGTCTATGATCCACTTCGGGTTAATTTTTGTGCATAGTATGAAGTAAGGGGTCCAATTTCTTTCTTTTGTATATGTATAGCTCATTGTCCCAGCACTATTTGTAAAAAGATTTTTCTTATCCTGGGGTGCCAGGCTGGCTCAGTCAGTAGAGCATGCAACCCTTGATCTCAGGGTCAAGAGTTTGAACCCCATGTGGGGCACAGCGTGTACTTAAATAAGTAAAAATTTTCTTATCCTGTTGTTTTGGCACTCTTGTAAATAGATATTTTTAAATGTCTAGGTCACCAATTTATTTCTTATCTACGGCATAGATATTCATTTGTATTAAGTGGCTCTTCAACATTGCTCAGTGTGATGAGTATTTTCTGATGGATAGTGAACTTATTGAGTTGAGGATGCTTGTGTTCTAAGTCCGGTTTGGAATGGGTTTTTAAAAATTTTGAACCTGAAAAGAAATTGCCATTTATTGTTTATTTTGAGTCAGATACTGTTAAATATTTAACATATTTTATCTTATTTAAGTCGTACCAAAAAATCTTGTGAGTCCATTTTAGAGGGGTGCAAGCTGAGCTTTATATAGTTGAAGTAACTTGCTAGAAGCTGCATTGTTAATAAGTTACAGACCCCAATTTTGAGCTCAGGTTAGCCTGACTCCATAGCCTAATATTAAACTTTATGCTTGTGCCTTGCATAGGATCTAGGAAACAATAGTTATCAGAAAAAGGCAGCAGAAAGCAACCACTCTGTGTGCAATTAGTAAAGAATGCAAAATCTAAAAATCTAGTTATGCTAAATAGTTATCAATTTCCTTGTCTCTAAAGTGGAACGTAACACTTTCCCCTTACCTCCTGTACTACGATTAAACTAAGGCAAATAGTATTTGATTTTTAAGTTACTTCAGTGTGTTTCTTTTTGTCTTTCTTGATGTATTGTTTTTAAGTCTTGGGAATGTTAAGAGGAGTCAATAAAGCAAAGGCTACATAAATAAATAAATAAATAAATAAATAAATAAATAAATAACTCCCAGAATTCCTTTAACTCCAAAATGAAAAAGAAAACCATTTTATTAATTCTAAGAAAATTTTATTAATTCATTTTATGAATTAATTGTATAAATTATGTTTATACAATTATACGTGCATTTCATTATACATGTAATATGCATTACATTTATACATTATACAATCATTTAATGCATGTTTGTTTCTCCAAGACATTAATATTGATATTTCTCTTTTTACTTTCTTTTGGCCTTATTTTTGATAGATTTCAAAAAGTCACTAACAGTTGTCTGGCCAATATTCTGAATCTATAGAGTTTGCCATAAATAAGGCTTTTAATAAAATTAGTATATTCAATTTGGACATCTTGAAGGAATAACCACTCTGAATCTAAGGGAAGTAGAACTACCTCTTAGAGTAGAGGTGTCGATAAGTTATTATATCTGCAGTCAACCCCCCAGGTTCTCTTCCCATCCTTCTTCTTTCTTTCTCTGTTCTTTCAGGTGTTCACTTAGCCTTTGGTAAAGAACAGGGGTATGTGACTTTAGAAAAATGGAACATTTCCCAGAATGTATTGTTTGTGCATTTGTAATGTATGTCCTACTTGTCTTAAAGTCACTATTGGGACATGTTATTATGAAATCCCCGTCTACATATATAAATAGAAAAAAGACAATTTAGAAATATGTGTTTTGTGACCAGCTGCTCTTACTTCTAATGCTTCCCAACATTTTTCTGCTGCAGCTGTGAGGGAGATGTGCAGCAGACATTGAGTGTTCTGAGCGCAGAGCTTACTCTATGTCAGTTTCCCTTGCCTCTTAGTTCCCATGGGAAGGGAGCTGAGTCCTTCCTCCCCTTTTCCTTAATCCCGACCCTGATTTCATTCTTCCTCTGGTTCATCCTTGAGCTCAACCAGATGCATCACTTGGGACCCTACTCTATCCACCTCCCAATGACAGCTCTGCTTATTTCTATTTTGAGTGAAGATGGGTGGGAATTAATGCATTGATAATCTCTTCTCCACCACACCATGCCTTCCCTCCTTCTCTCCCTCACCCTTTCCTGGTGGGAAAATAAGGACTCAGATGGTTTGTAGTACATAAGTGATGAAAGGTCTAATAAGAAATCCAACAAATGAGAACAAAAGACTTGGTGGGCAAAAGCCACATTTAAAGATCTCGGAGTGGTCGGTGAGAGAGATGTGGGACATGTGAATAATTTGCAAGAGTTGACCAAGCGTGTGTCTTCAGTATTTTGCACAGGTCTCGTGGATCAGAGTTGAGCAAAAACAGTGGAGAGTTTCTCCACCTTGGGCAGACACTGGCATGCTGAGGGCTGGGAAGCATGCCTTCCTCCTAGACGTATGGCTGGGGTGCTGGGTCATGATGCTGATGGAAGTGCTTTGTGATCTTCCAGGCCAGGCAAGGGAAAGTACTGCTGTTCCTTCAATCAGAGGAAAGGAGCTGTGCTTACTCACATTCAGTTGAGGCTTAGCACATAAAGAATTTGAAATAACCCAAACTCTATGAAGGTAGCGTGACATGGATGGTTCCTGGTGGCTCTCCTAAGGGATCCCATTTGCAGAGTTACATGGCCAGCTTACTCTGATGTCATTGCTTAGATAACTTG
Organism: Ailurus styani; assembly: GCA_002007465.1. Taxonomy (NCBI): domain Eukaryota; kingdom Metazoa; phylum Chordata; class Mammalia; order Carnivora; family Ailuridae; genus Ailurus; species Ailurus styani. The sequence goes on from LNAC01000628.1 coordinate 604,350, forward strand.
CCAACTGGAATGTACTGACATGAACTATCAACAGGGCTGCAACGTACGGTCAATTCTGAACTCTTCCTCCGCCTAATGGGAGGGTTCTTATGTGTCTTTATTTGCCTACTTTATGGCTTTTAATATTGCTGAAAACCTCAGTTGGATTTAGAAAGTAGCCATGTCTCTCCCACAGAAAGTATGCTATTTTCTAGGACCTTAATAATATTGTGTTTACCAAATATACTCAATTCTTGTACCCAATATCTCCATGACAGTACTAACATTTACAAAATGTAGTTCTTATCTTATGTTCCTATTCTTGGCTTCAAGTGCATTGATTATATGCATCTGATATTTCTCTTTGATTAATGTGGTGGCATTCACACTTATATTCATTTCCAATCATTCTTCCTTTGCTACCGTGTTTTCTAGTTATCTTTGTTGTAATAGTTTATTTCTGCCATGTAGTTTATTTGATCTGTCCTTGATAAATTAACAGGTGTGATTTTTACATGCTCCATGCTCAATGGCTGCTTTGTATTCATACCAAGTTGTATTTTGAGGAGTCAGATCTATATAGAAACGCAGATCTATTTGTCTTCATTTACTATCCTGTTTTTACATATCTTGGATGAGTCTTCCTTAAGGCAAGATCTGAGAATGGAGGCACATTGTGGTAAAGCCAAGTAATAAAGAGCTTATTGCCAGCCAGAATCTAATATTACGGCTTTCAATCCATTATGATCATTATAAAGTGGGCATTCCACTTTAGCAAGTAGAAAGTTGGCCAGAGCAAAGTGACTGCCCAGTGAATGACCGTGTTTTCTCCCTTAGTTTCAGGTTGGAAGTTATAAACTCTTTTGTTGAAATGGTTATCTCTTGCTGCTGGAGAACCATGGAATCTTCTTCTGTGTCTGTCTTTATGCCTTGGTGTCTCTTTCTGTATGGAAGATGCCCTCAAATATTGGAAAAACATCTTTTTAGAAGTTGAGATTGTAATGGGAAAATAATAAGGAAAGAACCAACCCAAATTCATCATGCTTAGATGTGAATTTATAGATAAATCATCAGACAATGAATTTTGCTGTGAGGTCTTTTTGTCTTTTTTTTTTTTGGTTGCTGTTTATTTATTATTTTTAAAAATTTTAAAGTGAGTTCTACACCCAATGTGGGCTCGAATCCACAACCCTGAGATCAAGAGTCTCACTGTCCAACTGATTGAGCTAGCCAGGTGCCCTAAGGCCTTATGTTTTAAAGATAGCAATCTTTTGGTGACTTTGGCTATTTTTAAATGTTTGGGGATTTAGCAGAGTTCAAAATCTCTTGCCACATACTTTAATTTTTCCTTCCTTCCTTCCCTCTGCTAATTTGGAGGCCCATGAGTATTTCATGGGAAACTTAAATGTATATGGGCTTACTTTATAATTTAGTCATCTACTCATCAGGATTGGACGTTCAAAAAGATTGGTGAATCTTCTTAAAAACACTGGGAAAGGAAGATTTATATGGTCCAGGGACTCAATAAACTAGAAACCTCAAAGACTAGAGTTTGGTTGAAAAGTTAAGCTCTAGAACTATTAAGTAGATTTAGAAAATGGCTGGCCTCTTCTCTTTCCATTCTGTTATTAAAAAAAAAAAATGTGGGGCGCCTGGGTGGCTCAGTGGGTTAAAGCCTCTGACTTCGGCTCAGGTCATGATCTCAGGGTCCTGGGATTGGCCTGCATGGGGCTCTCTGCTCAGCAGGGAGCCTGCTTCCTCCTCTGTCTCTGCCTGCCTCTCTGCCTACTTGTGATCTCTCTGTGTCAAATAAATAAACAAAAATCTTTTAAAAAAATGTATCTGAGATATATGTGCGTGTGTATGCATGCATATGAGATTGGACAATTTCTTTTTTTTTCTTTTTTAAGACTTTATTCATTTGAGAGAGAGAGTGTGTGTGCACAATCGGGGGAAGGGGGAGAGGTTGAATCACAAGCACACTATTCCTTGAGCATAGAACCCAGTGTGGTGCTTGATCTCACAAACCTGAGATCATGACCTGAGCTGAAACCAAGAGGTGGACGGACACTCAACTGACTGAGCCATCTAGGCGCCCCTAGTTTGGACGATTTCAGAGAGATGGGGAACCACGTCCTGAGATAACAGTGCCCTTTTCCAAGCACCCAGGGGTGGTTGTAGTGAAGCTGGGAGCAGGCCTGAGTCTACCATCTCTGATCACATTTCGTATCAGATGCTAGTTTTATTCATTCATCTATTTATTTATTATTTATTTCACTCATTTTTTTCAATTATTTGTTCTTTCAACATTTATTAAGCATTTACTATGTCACTATATCCAAGTCACAGCTGGAAATTACCATTTGGATCGAATATGTTTGTTCGTGCCCTTGAAGGGCTGAGGTGTGTGTCAGCAGTGTTGGAAGTGCTCAGTCAGAGAAGCCCGTAGGTGCTGCCTGGGAGGCAGTTTGTTCTCAGAGAGCAGAGGTGGAAGTACCTGGTTTTATCCAGGAAGACCCAGGAAACCTTCATGGGGGGGATGGAGGAGAAGGGAAGGAGTTGGGGGGGGGAAGCGGGAGGGGGGATAGGGGATTATGTTTGCTGCTGTGTCCTGATGAGTGGGACAGGGGGACCAAGGCTTCCCGGAAAGGGCAAGGCCCTCAGAAATCCACAGAAGGATGAGGCACTGGGGGGGGGGTGTTGAGGGATCCCCACAAGGGCGGGTGCTCTGGGGCGCAGTGTCCCCCCGCAGGACACGTGACGTGTGGCAGGAAGGCGGGCAGGGGCCAATTTTGGCCTTTCCGGCTGTGGTTGAATTTTACCTGCTTAGCAGGAAGGAGGCTTTGAAGGAATTAATTATTTCTACATCATGTTTACAACATCTTGGTTGAACTCTTGTCTCCACTTTCCTATAGCATAACCTTCACTAGAAGCTCGTGCTTTATCGGTCATCCCTGTCTGAGGACTTGGGTGGTGGGGACCGGCCCGTGGCCCCTGTGGCCAGCTTGGCAGTGACTTCCCCAGTCTCTGCGACTTCTGTTGCAAGTCCTTCACACATGCCGCCCTCCTGGGGTGGTGACAGTGCCTTCAGTCCGGTGTGGGTGGATTCCCACCAAAGATTTCACGCTGGGACAGAAATTTGGCCCTCCCGTGTCATCTATTTATTTATTTTTTAACAATGCTAAATAATAGTAACAGATACTAATAGTAGTAGGTAATAATAAGTTGTATCTAGTTCTGGAAGGCGGAGGTGACTAAAGTCTGAGCTAATGGAAGGATACGGAGCGCGAACAAACTCAACGATATTGATAAGATGGCTTTTCAAAGGGGGAGCTTAGGAGAAGTGGAACGTTGGCTTGTCTATCTCTAGGCGCCTCACAGAGAGGTCTTGGACAGAGGAAAGCTAATCAGGAGACCTGCATGGGGAGAGAGGCGTGTTATTTAATTAGCTTTACAATGGGCTGACTTGAAGGCACGTGGTGGCTTTAATAGAGGGAGATAGATGTCCTTTTTTACAGGGCTAATTGTTGGGGAAAAGCAAGGTCTTTGTTCAGACCCAGCATGAGGGCTCTGATCTCTTGGAGCCTAGGGCTGCCCCTGCTTATAATTTTAGACAGAGCTATTCAAGGCTGCTCTGTAGAGAAAAGAAGAACAAGAACAGTATTGTGTATGCAGGATCAGTGCCCAAACCTCCCCAAAGTCACTAGGAAAAAAAAAAAGAACGAGAGGACCCAGCCATGTGCACTTTGGAGTATTTCCCCATCATTTATTTGCCACGGTTGCTGGAAAGGGCAAAGCTACACTTTAATCAACTTGGAGCTGAGGTGGGGTGACTTAACCAAACACCCCCAGAAAACCAATTAAGTCCACTTTCCCAATGATGTGGCATTAATCTTGCCAAAATGGAGCAGGCAACAAGTGAGGAGACTATGTGTGTTCTAGTGTACCAGCCTGGGTGGCCCGGTGCCAGGCTCTGGTGGTGCCAGAATACAAATTATGTAGCCTGTGCCCCCGAAATAGGAAAATCCGGGTTGCTCTTGGGCAACACAGAGCAATGAGGGCTCTGACTGGCGGCAGAAGGGGGGACATGAATTACCTCTCCCGAGGGCTCTTTTGGGCCACTGGTCAGCACGGGTTGTTGATGCCAGCAAGTAAAGCACTCCATCTGAATTCTGGGTGGCGAGTCGAAGCTTGGAGGGATGTGACATGGGTCCAGAATTCTGTAACTAAAATGCATGTGTATGGTGCAATAGATGGTTTGAGGTTCAGCTTTGCAGCCCAAGTTAAGTTGTTAGAAAACTCCAGCTGTCAGAAAAAGAGATAGCCTAGAGAAATGTGAGAGGGGAAAACACAAGACAAGACTTCTGTGGATTGAATATGGTGCCATACTGCCCATCGGGGGCTGGCTGGAGGAATGCCCCAGACAGCATGGTACAGGGGATGTATTAGGTAGTAGGTGAGGTTCTGCTAGGTCACCACCAGCTGGAAAGCCAGATGGCACAAGCCAAGTTCTTGTTTTGCTCAGGTTGTACAGAATCACTAAATGGGTCTGACACCTGCAGCCCAGAGTGGGGACAGTCCAATATGGGAAGAGTCCCAAGGGTGAATATTTTCCTCTTTGCTGCTAACGTGTAATGTAACTGTGAACATATGATTAGAACTTCCGTAACCGTATGTCATGTTTCTATAATGGGAACCGATCCCCTTTCTTCCAAGAGGATGGTGTGATTTGCATACTTAGACCTAAAATTATCTTTATTATTATGTTATGGATTTAATGGCACACACCAAGGGGGATCACCATACCCTTAAACTCATTGTGGGAACATTGTACCCCACAGCTTGGATTAACTTCTATGAAAATTTATGCTCACTAAATCCAAAGTCACAATTCTAATTTTTCTAGCAAATGAGAGGAGCAAAGAGTTGTTGAGGGCTAATTCTGCATCAGGCACAGGGCAAATTTCCTGGCACACGTTCATTCCATCTTTGGTTCAACTCTGTGAGCTGGGCATGGTGATCACCTCCATTTTAGAGATGAAGAATGAGGCTTTCTGAGGCCAAAGGACTGACAGCTGGAGCAGGGCCAAGCTGAAACTCAACCTTTTGTCTGTCTACTGCCAAGCCTATGTTCTTAACTACTCTACTGCATTGCCTTCTCAGTTATTTTCAAGCTGAAGGACATTCTGTGAAGTTAAGACACCAAAGCCGGAGAGTCGGTTTGACAAGAAACTGCAGGTCTTCATATGGGCTATTTGGACGCAGGAACACTTACTTGGAACTGTCTCTTTACCTCTACACCTCAGCCCAATTCAATTCAATTAAAAAGAAAATACTCTCCATGACATAAAATGTTAGCTCACTGAAAATGAAGAGTACATGTGGACGCTGGGCCTCTCCCGGATCTGGGAATGGTTGTTGCCAGCCATCTGGTCTCTCTCAATGCTGTGGAATTCCCTGAAAGAAAAGTCCGTAATCTTTTTGATTTTTGACAATTCTCAACATTATTTAGAATTTTTAATTCCTGGAAAGGGATCTCTCCTGGGAATGTGCCACCAGAGAGCTGACTGCTGTTTATTCTTTCTCCCACAGTCTGTTGCCAGCTCCCCACCCAGCTGCACCTCCCTCCTCCCCTCCCCAGCCAGGTCCCTAGTGGCCCTTCCCACCCAAGGCCTTTTTGTGATGAAGTCTTTCAAAATGGTTTCCCAGTCTGGGGAAAACACATGTTTCTGATCAGTCTGATGAAATACATTTCCATTAAGAAGTAACTTCTCTATTTTCTACTTTCTTCGTGCTCCACATTACCTATCATTACCTATCATTTCAAGCCCTGAATGCTTGAAAGTGCTTCACAGGCCCGACTGATTAAATGGCGCCTTCTTGCATGTCACACGTGTCGGATTTGCTTCTCTCCTCTTCACTAACTCCGAGGAAGAAAGGTTTTTATTGTATAGAAGCCAATCCAGATAGATGAGATGTGAGCTGGGGTCTGTTCCACCTCATGCGTCATTGCCAGGACCATCCACTCCATCCTGACTCCTTCCCGAGAGGTGATGTAAGATGCAAAGCGAGCACAGCTGGCTCCTTGCAAATGAAAGAAGGCTTCATCTCTCCTTGGCCCTTAAGAGCGGAGAATTACATGTGAGCTGTAATCCCAGAGAAGTTGACATATCCCTTCTTGAGGCTGTTTTTCAACTGTCAGTTTTCTATCAGTGGCATATTGGGTACTTAGTCAATTCCAAAAATGAATAATTACCCTGGACACTCTAGAGTTGTTTTTATGGATTTATGTTCCTGAATGGTTACGAAACTTGGATTTTGCGTACATTTTTCAGGGCAGTCCATGTACAAAGGGAGATCTGAAACAGCAAGGGAATTTAAAAAGTCCTCCACATTGCATGATTTAGCAGGGGCCAAAGGTAGTATTCGTATGAATTCCTTATGACACCATAATGTTCAGTGAAGGATGCTAAAGGTGAGTCAGGAATACGTTCCTGAGTAAGATGTTTGTAGACAACACACAGAGTGTTATAGTTATTGGTTAGGAAGATGTTCTCAGTGTGATATACTCATTTCTTTCTTGTGCCTCTTCTCATATAATAGGCCTAAGAAAAAAAGGACCTAGGTCCTCTGGTTGAGGTGATATAAAATAATGTGTGTTCATGATCCTCATCACAGCTTGGTGGTAATGGTGGACCCTGACCAAACCCGTTATTTCCTTGGTTTCTATGGTTTAAGATCTGCCTGTTTTTCTGTTGCAACACTTCCATTATCCAGTAGTAGATATAATCAAGTACAGAGAGCAGTGATCTGCCACAGTCCAGCCAACAAGAGGGGTTAGGCCTTCTTTAGGTGTTTGTTTTTGTTTGTTTTTGCTTCTGTGTGTGTGTGTGTGTGTGTGTGTGTGTGTGTGTGTGTGCCGCCTGTTAAGTGCTAGTGGGTCAGTTAGCTCCCTCTGCCCTCCCCGTTCCCACTCCCTCCCCATTCTCGTTCTCTCACTCTGGGAGATGCCTACAGGTTCGCTGCCAGGGATCTGACCAGTTAGAGCAAATTTGACAAGGTAAAGGGGATTTGTAACAGGTACTGGCTTCCCCTTGAGCATCTGATTGTCTGTTCTTCCTCACGAAGATGGAGATAATGGGTTCCTTCCATGCATTCTCTGGAATCTTGCAAATAATGGATGTAATGATTGGGCATCTTATAGAAGATTCGACTTAAAAATTCAGAAAGCGGTGAAGACTGCCTCTGAGCAGCAGAGTGAGATTATGGACAGAATGTTGCATAAAAGTTCAGGCTGACAACGAAGTCTCTGGTTGGCTTTGTGGTAAGCCAGATGCCATTTTTCACAAACACCTATACCGAATATGCTCAGATGAAAAATAAAACGAATATGCTGACTGTAAGCAACATTTTCCTTTAAAGGAGAGGACAGGAGCACAATAAAATTTCATAAAGACCTTTTCAGTTGGAAAAGCATCACTTGGCTGGGTCTTTACTCTTGAACTTTGGGCAATTTTGAGTCGCATGTCAGACAAAACTAAAAAAAAACAAACAAGTAAGTAAATAAGATGGAAGATGGATATCTGAGTTAAAGATACATATTTGGAATGTTAGGAAGTTACCTGTTTTTTAATGAAATCATTGGTGGAGTTTATTAAGCTTCTGCCTTCTTGAGCTGGGCCCAAGAAGTTGTGATGGTTGAGACTAGTTGCTACCTTTAGGGAGCATCGGAGGGAGATGTGCCCATTCACATGTTCACTAGGTGAGCACAAGAGGAGCACCTCGTGGGGATGGGGTGGGAGATTCTTTGCATACAGCATGTCTACGTGAGGAACATCTGTGTTTGAGGTCAATTTCCAGCTTGACCTCCCCTTGCATCTTCTGTAGACCCTCTCCCCTCTCACCCCCTCGCCATCCTGTGCAACTCTTCCAGCTTGAGAACCTCCTATTGATTTTTTTTATTGTCCTTCCATAGCTGATGGCCATGCAGGACCATGAAATGGGCTCTGACCATACTGGATGCATTACCAAAGTTTAATTTCATTTTGAGATCTTAGGGATTTAAGTCTCCAAACACCAAGGACATAGACATGCTGTGACTGTACTTCCTCATGCCTGCCCCTCGCACCATCTTGGCCTTCCTTTGTTCTCTGAGAAGTTCCCTCCCTAGCGCTTCCTCCTGTACCATCATCCTTTTTCCCTGTCAGGATGATTTCTTCTTCTTCTTCTGGTGCTATCTGCTCCCTCTGCCTCCCTTCTAGCATCAAGAACAGGCTGGAGAAATTCTCCACCTTATCTCTGTTCCTTCATCTCTGGGGGTGGTATATGCTAGTCTTTTGGGGCAATTGCCTTGGCATTTTAAAATGAAAGGGGGAGGAATGGGGGGAAGATTCCACAATGAAATTATCTTAATTTAAGATTCAGACCACAACTGCAGAGAACATCTGTTTTGAAGTCTGCTGTTGTCTTTGTAACCCAAGAGAAAAGCAGGGTAAGATCAGAGGAAGGCCCTTAGCCTTCCACCAGATGAAACCACCTGCACTCTGGGGAGGGGGCCAGGACTCTGTTCTCCTGGGGTACGGAGCTCCTTGCTAAGAGCTTGCTTCTCTGCTTCTGCAGGTCATTAAAGAACACTGGTGCTCCTGCCACCTGTGCTAAGGCCACCATCCCTCTACCTCCTCGAGAGGCCAATTTAGGACAATTTAAATTGGAATCCAAATTACACCATCCCCAAAGGCTCATAGGGTAGGCTGCATTCTGCATTATCCAGGCCCAGGAGGGTGCAACAATCCCAGGAAATGGGCTCAGTGTGGGTGTGGAGGAAACCTCGGAACCCTGCAGCCAGGATAGGCAGCTTCTCACCTCTTTCTGCGGAGCAGAGCCCGATCTGCTGCTAGAGGAATACGTGATGTCTAAACTGGTGGATTTTGGAGTGTCGCTTGGTCTGTGGATTGGGCCAATCCATCCCACATTGTTGGGGCTGCAGATGCAGCTGAATGGTTCATAATTACAGTCTAAAGAAACTGCAGACAGCAATAGAGCCAACCCAGACCCTTTCTCTCCCTACAGCCCATGCCAAGCTGGCTCCCACAGGGAATGCTAGTGTGGTTATTCTGCACTGCACTTGCCCAAAGACAACACATCGGGTGCAGAGAACACTGTCAGATTTCTAGAAATTGAGGCTGATCATCTATCTGTTTCTGTGTACACTGGATCCTGCTCTGTGTCTCAAGAGTCCGGAAACGGAGCGTGCTGAATGGCATGGCTTCCGGAAACGTGGTACCGGTAGACCCGAGGAGATGGCCACGGACAGAACTACAGTCTAGGGCAGACTGTTGTAGGACCGACATTGACTTTTTCAGGCTGTGTGGCGCTGGGCAGAATGACCTAGCCTCTCAAACTCATTTTTTCCCTCTGGTGAGCAGAAGGGCTGGCCTTGCAAGTCTCTAAGACAGACTCCCCGCTAGCTCCATCACGTGACAAAGCCGGCCGGAGACGTTGGCTCCACCAAGGTACCACCCACACAATCTTCCTTCTGAATTTGAACTACGGGTTTTCCATGACTCTTAAATACAGATCTGCAGTTTTCTAATCAGGTAGCGCTGGGATTTCTCAAAGGAGGCCAAAGGAGCCCCAAATAAGCTGGGCAGGTTCCCAAATCAGGAACTGAGTGAGGAAGGGGTCTGGAGAGACTTTTAAATTAAACACGATTGTTCTCCCTATCTCTCCCTGAAGATGGTTCAGGCATATAGGTTACTCTGCAAAGGGGTTGATCCTAGAGACTGAACAGGATTTCTGGACTATTCTCCCTCATCCTGAATCTTAATAGCAGGAGGAACGATTTAACTTTAACTGAGCACGTTTTCTGACCTGGACACTGTGCTAAGTGCTTTGCACGCATTATCTTATTTAATCCTCCAAATGACCTTAAAAGGTGTGTGTGTGTGTGGGGGGGATACTACTGTCTCTACTTTGAGTGTGGAGGAGCTGAGATTTTGGGGTAAGTGACTTCGGGGCAGGAATTCAGCCGGTTAGTGGGTAGAGCTAGAGTTTGATCTGGAATCCAACTCCAGAGCCCACAGTGCTCACTCTCATCTTTGTTTGATTGTGGAAGCTTTCCCGGGGCCAAGCAGCCCCCAAGTCCTCCCTCTCCCTGCCCCTCCCTCCCCCCACTACTTCCCCCTAACTACGCTCTTCTTATGGCCCATTGTTTATTGTACCTTCTAAACAATAGCTAATGAGTGTGTATTACATGGTCGGGAGAGCCAGGGGTGATTTTATTCCCTGAAACAGAGATGAGGTTGTCACACACAAAGGTTAAGTGGCTCTCCTGAGGTCACAGAGCCAGCCTGCAGCCCCGCAGCTCTCGTCCTGCCACTTGGGTTCTTAAACTGACCCTCAGGCCTTCTGGCATCAGAGTTTAATTAAGAGAGTTATTTTCATTTTCCTTTCGATCTCCAATTTGCCATTTTATTGCTGCTAGATAATGGTAGATATCGAAGCCCCAGGCAGTTTTCTGCCCCACTGTGCTTTTTTTAATGACTCAACTTATCACGGAGAAACCACTTGCTTTAGAGTGAAGCTTTAGAGGCCTGTTTCTAGGTCCCTGTATGTGACGGAGACTGTTGCCTTTTCTCAGAGAAAAAACAACCACAAACGCAACTCAGACAGGTTGTTAATTGAGGACTTTTTTTTTTTTTTTAATCTTACATTTAAACCAGTAAATCAACATCTGTGAGTCATAAACTTGTTCTGGATCAGCCGTTAGTGGTCTGAGTGTTTTTACACCTACCTCCAATACAGCATATTTTAGCTCAAAACTCAGAGGTTCTTTGGTTTGGTGAAGCTAAAGATTCAAGAAAGAGACAAATAAGTTCTTCTAGCATGCCTGTGGAGAGGGGGAGAGTCTGTCTTCCATGATTGTTTGAAACTCGGCGTGTTTTTCCATTTCTTTTTTTATTGAGGCTGGTGTGGAGTTGAGGGGCGGAGTAGTAAAGAGAAAGTTTATGTTTTGGACATCTTCTATGCATGTGAGGGAATTCTTATAAAAAATGTGACTAGTTCCTTGATATCATTAATGTCTAACCTCACATCCCTGTCCCCCAACTCTTGCAGCCCTTATTGACTCTTAGTGACATGATGTTTCTCATTTAGGGAGTTTTAGCACTTGCTGGGTGTAATTCCCTAGCTCTTAGGAATGTTTAAAAATACAATTCTGTTTTCTCCCAAGTGTAGGAGGAACAGACTCTTGCATTAGAAACAAAAGCAAGGAAGTATTTTCTAAGGTTGATTTTTCTCGAGTGCCTCACAAGTTGAAACCACTTGCCTAAGTAGCTGGAAGGCAAGGCCCAGCTGCTCTTGTTTTGCTGGTGGGGAAACTGAGGCACAAGTGAACCCGAGTGGACATGGGTTCTCCTCTGCCATGGGGGGCAAAGGACAGACCTAGGGGTGGACTTGTTGACATGGTTTAGTTCATCTTCACAAGCTATAGCAGAACCAGTTCACTTAAACCTTTGAGTTAGAGAGAGTTGGTGGCAAGGTAGACGCCCCTAGTGACCAGGAAGTTGATAGCTCATTACTGAATACGTATTTCCTGAGTGTCTGCAATGTGTCAGGCACTGGGCTAGGGATCGTTTTCTAGGCTCCGGTAAGATAGAAATGCCATCTAAAGTCCGTAGAACAATTTATAAGAATCTACTCATGTTGTAAAGAGAATGAAAATTTCATTTATTAACATTGATTTGATACTTGCAGGCTTGATTCGATTATTAATATCCCACATTTGTGAACATATTTTAACTTGTTTATATCAGTGCTCCTTGTTCCAAGCAAAGTTTCAGTTAGATCCGATGTTAGATGCATGATTTGTGATAACTTCACTGTTCACGATCTGCTTCAAGTACAAAGAGATTTCCTGGAGGTTTGTGGCGGCCCCTGGCTATCTCCCCCGCCCTCCTGTCTTACCTAACCCCCTTCCTTGATTTGGACCTTCAAATATTCTGAGCTTCTGTGCTGCAGGACTGGGTTACAAAGGGTGATGGACAAGGTGAGATGTCATTGTTGAACAACTGAAGGAATAATTTTCCCCACTGCTCGAGTGGAGTGGAAAGTGTTTCTGGTTGGATTCTGGCAGGTTCTTTTCGTGTTTGATGGTGAGGGGTGTTGGCAGCAGGGTTCAGGCTAGTCTGGGGGAGAAAGGCGAGGAAGATTCTGGGGAAGAGCAAAAAGATTGGCTCTGAGGCAGCTTCGTTTGCAAGTAGAAAAGTACTCACACTTGGATTTAAAAATACCAGCATTTTCTTAACACAACATCAACAAAACAAGATTCCCCAAAGCAACTCTTGATTTGCTCTGTTATTCTGCTGATGTATTCAGAGCAGGCAAGGCGGGATGGGTTCAAGATCCTTTCCTTTTCAACTCCTTTGGACGTGGAACTATCCAGTTCATTCTTCTGGCCATTTCCCCTGGCTTTTCCCAGGGTCAGAAAGTGTCTGTTCTTGTCATCTGGAGGCCAGCATTGTTCTCTCACACCTTTTGGAAACACAGCTGGATTACAACAATCCTACAAATATTAGAATTGTCATATACAAGTATTTTTCTCTGGTCACTGAAGGACGGGCATGATCTGAAGTTTGAACCTGGAGCCAGAGGCTTATTTTCTGTTCCTGGTTCCTTTTGTCATTTGCTGTGGGAAACTTGTGAATTACTAATGCTTCAGGGAGACAAAACTGGGATTAGGTGAAGGTAAGCAGGTGTGCTAAAACTGTTTTGAGTCAGTTGCAGGCAAGTGGTGGTAGTTCAACAGAGGCTTAGAAATCAGGAAACAGTATTAAAAATAGCTTTCTTTGCGGTCGTTCAGAAAGATTGACGTTTAATCTTCTCATTAATCAAAGGTAGATATCAATGTCTGGCTCTGGCCATGCACATGTGTGTCTGTGTACGTTCCTCTAGACTTACTGGTTGATGTGTTAATGAGAACAACTAGCTCCACTTAAAACCAACGTATTAGTGCAAAGTCATGAATTATTTGGGATCCTGTTGTGGTGTCCGAAGTGTCTGGAATTCCCAAATGGGACAGGGGCTGTGCACTGTGATTCTGTCACAGCTGCGAATGATGTACTCCAGAAATTCAAAACCACGGAGCCTCTGCACCGCCTTTTTTGCTGCTGGTGGTGGTAGTAGTGTGGAGGAGAGTCTGTGAAAGGAAAGGCCAACGGCGACATAATTAGAGGAACAGAGTAATAGCTTCCCCTTCCACCCAACCGCTGCTGTAGGCAAACTGGACGCTTATGGAAGTCCATGACTGGATTCCAGTTTGGGGACCCTGTTCTCTGCTCTCCCAATAATACATAAGCATTTGGGCCTTTGTGTTGGGGTCTCCAGTAGGCTGCCTTGGGCTTGATCCTTCTCAAGGGCAGCGAGAATTCTGCTCAGGAACGCTGCCTCCGTCTTTTCTTAAGTCATTTCTTAACCAGGACTCGCGGGGGGAGGGGGACACCGAAAAATCGAAGGCTCCTCCAGAAACACGGCACCGATTCCTGACTCACTAACCGGCAAGAGTCCAGGACTCCTAAAGCCCTTGGAGGACACTGGCTGGAGAAGCCCTTGCGCCCGCTTGCACGCACGCCCCTTCCTCCGCATGCCTCACGTCCTGTGTGTCAGTCTTTGTGAATGAATGATGTACACGCACTTGGAAAACTATGCTGCTACTGGGAGGGGGGGCAGGAGCGGGTGACCAAGTCCTCAGGAATGCGTGGCGAATCAGACGGACTTTCCCGAAAGGGCCGCGGCAGCCTCTGCACCCTGCCTGCTCGCGCGCTCTGGGCCCTTCCCGGCCGGGGAGCGGGCTCAGCGCCCCGCCGGCTCTGCGCTCGGCTATCGGCGGCCCAGCGGCTGGGCCTCGGCAGGGAGTGGGCGCGGGCGCGGGCGCGGGTGGCCGCGGAACTCCGCCCCACCTTCCTTTCGTTTTGGGGCCGCCGCCGTCGATTGGCCGCGGGTGTCCGGCCCCGCCCCCGCCCCGCCCC
>LNAC01000628.1:618771-637028 GCA_002007465.1 Ailurus styani
AGGCTGGGACCCGGGGCGCGCGCACTTCTCCGCAAAGTGCCAACTTCCCGGGAGAGAGTGCCGGGCGCGCACCTTCTGGGCGCGGAGGAAAAGTCAGCGGGAATTTGAGATCTTAGGGAAGAAAGTCGGATTCCCCCCGTCCCCCTTCCCCTGTTACTAATCCCCATTAAAAAGACAAACAACAAGAATAACAGCAAACTTGCTATAAGCCTGTCTGCCCCCCACTCCTGGCACCATGAAGGCGGCCGTCGATCTCAAACCGACTCTCACCATCATCAAGACGGAAAAAGTCGATCTGGAGCTTTTCCCCTCCCCGGGTGAGTGGTGACTGTCGAGGCCCCCACGCCAGCTTTCGGCCAGAGGCTGGGGTCCCCTCCGCTTCTCCCCCCTTCCGCTGTTCCCTCCCAGGCAGTGCGTTTCTGCCTGAGCGGGGCGATGCTAGTGGCAGCTGGAGCAAGGTAGAGAAGAGGAGGAGGACTGTTGGTGGCCTGAGACCCTTGTTTGGGGGGTGGTATTTATTTTCACAGCTGTGTTTTTGTGAGTGGTGGGAAAAAGCTTATAGAATGTCCAGCACCCTCATTCCTGCCTCTTTTTTTTTTTTTTAAATCTTTCCAAATGAGCGAGCACGCTCTGGCCTTATTCCTTAGCGTTAGGGGGGATGGACACTGCGCAGAAGACATCATCCGCTGTCCCTGCATCCCCCAGAATTGGAGCTGGATGGAGGGCCCTGGGCAGTGAGAGCCCAAACAGTGTCTCACAGGCCGGCCTACAAGCACATTTTCAAACGTCTTGCCTTCCTGAGCTCCTCTGTCACATGCCCCTTTGCTATCTAGCTCCTCTTTTCTGGGTTGAGGGCAAGGAGGTGGTAGGAAACCTGAAATGGTCATCTTAACTTCTGGAAACATCCCGATTCTATTCTCGCAGGTTACTTACTTTATCCAAAGCTTTCTCATCTGCCATACGTTTGTCCTCTGGTACCAAAGATCTGTTAGAAGAGGGAAAACATCCTGATCCCAAACGTGACTTTGGGTCTTTGGTGGGTGCTGTTATCCAACTCTTTGATTTGAAGGATTTAGAAGAAGGGGATAGGAGAGAAATTTGGTTTTGTCTTAGACACAATTTTTGATCCTAAGCAGTTTCACGGGGTCCAGAAGTCCTAGAATAAAAGCAGTTTGAGAAGAGCAGATGTTTTCTTTTAGAATAGGGAACTGCCAGCTATCCTTCCAAGACTAGTGATTTTAGAGGTAAAGGCATATATAATAAGATATACAGAGAAAGTGATGCTTTCTGGACAATAATTAATTGCAGTGACCTGCTGCTCTGTTGTATCTGATTATTGAGAAGTTTAGCTGCTCTTGCCTTTGGTTAACACTTCCTTGCCTCTGCCATCATCAGTTGCTTATTTTAACCCTTTCTTCATCTGCTTAAACTTCCAACACAAGCCAAGCTGATGTTCTGTCCTTTGGAGAGCTTCCCGAAATGTTAATGAAGACGTGGCCCTGTCCTCTCCTGTTAGACCCCCTAACATTCAATCTCCAGTATTCAGAGTTCCGCTGGGAAGCGCACAAAGAAGTCTAAGCTTGTTTGTTGTCACAAGGATGATGACGGTCAGTGCAATGCTGAGATCAACTAGAACCGCAGAGACATTTCAGGCACTTAGAGCTACAGTTCGGAAATGATGTCGCTGTGCTGGTTGTGTTTGGGGTTCGAGGAAGCCAGAATGAATTCTGTTAGTCACAGTTGATCCAAGCCATGTATCAAAGAAATGAAAGGAGAGTTGCCAGCAAAGATATAAACTCAACTAATAGGTTCTTTCCTTAAGAATGGCTTGTTTGTATGTGTGTTTATGGGGAAGAGACAGATTTGGCTGTCTGGGAAGTATCGTGTAAGATAGGGCAGTCCACATACCTACAATGGATTTCGTGTGCTGGGAATGAAGTGCCCCTGGCAACACATGTTTTAGATAACAGTAAACAGCTGAAGTCATTTTCGGGGGGGGGTAATTTAATATTATATATTAGAGATTTTGAGCATATGGTATTGTTATTTTGATTATTGATAAAAAATAAGCCTCAGGGCAAGTAACTTTGCTTAGCATTCCCATCTGTAAAATGGGGACAGTCAGCCCTAATGCTATAGTCAGCATCTATTACAGTGTGTCTATTAAGTGGGACCATTAAGTATCTATACAGTGCCTCTCTTTTTCAAAAACTGTTGACAAGCCACTGATCAGGGTTTGTAAGCAGCCTTCGATACAACAAAATTTCAACAGGTCAGAGAAATTGGGCAATCCTCTGTCCTTCATCATTTGATCCCTGGCCCTGTCTTGGGGAAAATAGAGAAACTTGCAAATATATATAGCAGTTTTAGTTTAGGCTTTTTTCTGGATTTTTAGTAGCATCTATGCGAATACTGTACCCATATCTCAGAGAGGAAAATAGAGGCCCAAAGAAGGTAAGTCACTTACTTAAGAAAATCTTGTAAGCCAGTGGCTAGAGTAAAATTAGCCTTTTTTTCTAACTTCTCAGTGTATGTTGTCTTGAGTAATACTGCAATTTACCTTTGAAAAGCTCAGCAAAGAAACTTCAGTTGAGGCTTAAGCTTGCAGGTGCATGGCTAGAAGAAATATTGGCCAAGGCTGCCTGCCTTTGTTGGTGGGTGGAGAAGACGCTGGCTAAGTGAGGATTTGCTTTGCCCATCAGACCATATAGGATATGTGTTTAAAGTTTAACTTTTCACAGTGTGGCTTTGTGTCCACAGCTGTGACTTAAATATTTTTCAGAATGATTCTTTGGGTCGTTTAGTTTCTTATGTGTGGAGACAACCAGTTTGGGATCTTATCTGGCTTAAATCATTAAACCAGAATTTCCCTCCCTCCACACCCCCCCCAATACATGGGAGCCAGTCGGGAGGCAGTAGGGAAGTGGGTGTTGAAACAGAAGTCCTGGGTTATTTGCCTGTCTTTGTGGCTAGGACCTGATCCAGAACCTTTATTCACATTTCTTCTAGATTGAGACCTCCCAGGATTTTCAACAGCTTTAAGTACCAAATTAACATATATTTTGAAATAACCTGGGTATTGGATATCCCTTGTAAGCGTATTTTGATTGCAATATGTGATTGCAGGTCTCTCGGATCTTAAATGGGCTAAAACAAACAAAGCCACGGAGAGTGGAGAGTCCACGGAGTTCCCTCCTGGTGTGGAGGCTGGGTGCCAAAGCAAATACATTCCCAAGCTGCTTCATTTTTCCCCTCCTTCCCCATTCCACCTTCTTGGGGAGGTGAGCACAGTGTCCAGAGATGAGCAGGAGTTCTAATTCTGGATGTTCGCTCTCCTGGCAGAAGATGGACAGCCACCGGGAATCCATATTGCCCTTACAGATAGGAAGATTTGTTCCTTTTGCTGTCCTTTTGGTCAGTCTTTGTGTCTTCATCAGTGTAGACAAGAGAGAAAGGCAGAGCTGCCCAGGCTATTAAGCTCACTCGTTCACTGTGCTTCCAGACCCCTACGGACCACACTCCATTAGTGACTAACGATCCCAGTGGTTCAGAGCCCAGACTCTGGAGCCAGCCTGTCTGGGTTTGAATCCCAGCTCTGCCACTTACTGTGTGACTTTGGACAAATTACTCCATCTCTCTGTGCTCTAGCTCCTGCATCCACAAAATGAGTGTAGTAACTGTTCTGTCTCTTAGGGTTGGTAGGAGAATTATGTCTATTGGTGTGCGCACCATCTTAAAGCACTGACCCGTAATAGATTCTCCACAGTTAACTAGAAAACAAGTCAACACAAATGAACCTGACCAGTGTAGGATTTTCGGGGGCCCTTGAAATGTTTCATAGGGGCTGCTGCTGTATTGTGCACCTCCCCTTCTTTTTTGAGACGGAAAGAAGAGTCAAGTTAAAGAGAAGTCTTTCATCTCCTTCGCTGAGATCTCATTTCAGTGAGGTTCCCTGCTCTGTCTCACAGGCCTAACACAGTGAGCCAGGTAACTTCCCGAGTGTCTGAGCAGCTCCAGGTCCCAACTCAGCTAAAGAAAGGCACAGGGGTTGGTCAGGTACTTTGGGTGACGGAGGTGATCAGGGCTACCTCTAACCAAGAGGGCCACCAACACTACCCCCCACCAAGGGGGGACATTTGAAGGACTGATGAGAAAGCAGTGTTTCAGTTATGCAGAGTTGAGAAAGACATCATGTCTAGTTATTATAAAGTATCTCACTTTTTATTTATTTATTTGGTTGGCAGAGCTTGCATTCCTGGCATTTTTGGTTGGTTTGTATTGCTGTTTTTTTGTCTATGTAACTTTTTTTTCTTTCTTAAAGAGACCAGACCACCCTGTAGGAGGATCACCCCCCCCCACCCCCCACCTTCCCCCAGGAGACAAACCAGCCCGTGGTCAGCCTTCCAGAACCCAGCTTACTCTGGGCTCCAGCAGAATCTTTGCAAGACAGAGAGCTGGTTAGCGTCGGTCAAAATTTTTCAGGAAAGCGGGGCTCTCTCTTTCAAAGAGTACAGATAACTCTACAACGGCTATAGCAACAGCATAATTACAGACGTCTCTCTGGTTTGTGGAATGAATAACCCTTAGCTCTAGTGGTATCTCATGAGCCTGGCATTGAAGGTAGATTCTTGCCACTCTCAAATGACAAATTATGGAGCCTACATTATGTACCTGTCACTCTCATATCAAATAACATTTTTTTACCCTTCACATTGACTCAGGTGGGGAGAGCTATTATTTTATCCTTTTCAGATGAGGAAAATGATATTCAAAGAGATGCATAATTCACCCAAGGCCACACTGTTAGAAACTTAAAAATTGATGAGCTGTTGCCGGCATTTTATACCTAAAATAAAAGCATGTGATTCGTGGCAACTCTGGACATTTAAAGGGACATATGTCTTAAACAATGACATATATATATGTAATGTATGTAATATATATGTATGTATATATACAATTACAATGACATATAAACAATTATATATATAAACAATTACCTATGTATGTGTGTATAATACATATGTATATATTTATAAAGGGGGCACATGAGGAAGCAGTGATGGTGGGTTCTCTGGGGGTCAGGGAGGTGCAGGGCTCCCTCTGGGCTTAGGGGGAGGCTGTTCCACGGGCAGTCTCGAGGCCGCCAGTCCAGATGTGGTGCTTTAGGAAGGTGCTTGAAGGTTTGAGCCATGCTTGCCTCCGATCACGAAGCCGAGAACCAGGGTTCTTGTTTTTCCAATGTCTTCCAGATGTACTTCTCTCTCTCGCAGGTGGGGAGGCGATTATGTTCACTTCCAAGGTCACATCCTTCCTGGAGCCTCCCGATGCTGCCTGTTTTACCTCTTGCCTCACGGACACAGCTCTGCATATAATCTCACTCACAATCTGGCCGATGAGAGACATAGATCAGCAACTAGTTGTTTTCTTAATACGGCTGTGGTTTAATTTTCTTGCTGCCAAAGGAAGCCATAGGCCCCTACATTTGCTGTCTACACACCAAATGTTTTACTTTTTTCCAACTATGATGTAGTATTTTCAAGTCCATTTCGTGGGTCAAGGGACTGTGTGTAGTTATCCTGGCACAAGGAGAGAGGGCAAGTTTTGGGATTCTACCTGTGGATCCACCAGTCCTCCATGACCCCTGGCTAATCAAGAAGCAGAGGCCCCGACTACTTGTCCCTGGGTAAGGTGTGGGTTCCTCTATCACTGCCTTATGGGGAGCATTTTCTCCAAGTAATTAGTAGCCTGGGATCCACACAGTTATCATCAAGGTGGATTTGTGTATTGACAACACAGTCTCCATATTTTTAGCTGGTTGCTCCAGAATGAAATGTTGGACCCACTTCCCTGCTTAGACAGAATATCTGATGAGATTTGCTCTCCTGTTCACAGCCTCTTAGGCCCACTCTTTGCTTACAGGCTACGTAGTCCTTAACTCAGCATCGAGAACGTCAACACAATTCCCAAATCTATCGTTTTGATTCGTTATGTGTCTGTCGCTTAGCTTTTTTTCAGTTGTGTTAAAGACCTCTTTTTTTTTTTTTTTCCAAAATGTCAGTAGATGTTTTTCAAATTGCATAAAGAGGCTGCTTCTGCTTGGCTACTTTTCCGAAGCCCTGTGTCTATCTGTGTTACTTTTTTCTTTTAATTGTGAATTTTAGAGTCTTCGTGCAGATACAGAAAGAAATTGGTGTGTGGTGTAGGTTGCAGTAATATCCAATTTCATTGGCAGGGAGCCATGCTTACAGATACACTCGAAATATTGCCGTTCAAGCCATAAATATTTATTGATTACTTGGCCAACTTCGTCTTATTTCCCAGGTGCTTTTCAGTTTCTGTTGCCTGGGTCCAAGCCTGTCACTGGACACTCCAAATGTTACTTCTTACTGTTCCATCAACTTTTTTTAATTGTCCTTCTCTGTAGCATTTAGATCTGTCCCTGAGAATTGTAAAATACTGACCCGAATGGTGCTTTAAGACCCAAAGTATTGACCAGTTTTAGGCTATTGGATTTCATATCTTGATGGTGTCTAGGTAGTAAGTTCATATAATTTACCATCTAAACTGGGACACTTTTGAGAATGTAACGGGCACTGTGAATAATTATACTTGAAAGATGGACATGAGCTGGGACTCTCCCAGCAAATGAGGGTCACACCACTTAGACACTGAATTTAGATGACAATATTCTTCATAATATCTATTCTCAATTGCTAGCTTTGGGGTTTAGACAATCCAAAGTAAGCTACGAGGGCCAGATTAAGAGTTTGAAATATTCAAGTTCAGTGTGGTTTCCCCCAACTGTGAGTTATATTTTTAAAATGTGTTTTTGACGCATAATGTAATATTTCTCAGAGCCCGAGAAACAACTACAAATCAACCTCAAACAAGTTCACTTCAAGCATTTGAAACCTCTTGGTAGCTTTGGGGAACTATGCTAAGCTGTTGATTTTTGCTTTGCAAGGTTTTGCAGAGGAACTGTAAACTTTGTGCATGTTGTATGTGTGTGGGGTGTGTGTGTGTGAAAATGAACTTTTGAGTAGGGGGAAATGTCATCCTTACACAAGTGAAGACAATTAACATTTTTGCTTTGTTTTGTTTTAATGCTTGCCTAAGATGAGAAGTTTTACTGATGGGATCAAAAAGGGCAAGGAAAAAAAAGAGGGCTTTTTGTTTTTGTTTTTGTTTTTTTTTTTTGTACCACTAAAATGGGTAAACACAAAAACAAAAGTAAAAAGTAAGCCCTCAGTGCTTTAGGAGGGGAGGAAAGGAAGGGTGAATTCAATTGCAACATCCCTTTTGGCTAAAAAGGAAGAGAGAGAAAAAAGAGAAAGTATGAAAGAACTCATAGAGGAACAAAAGAAATAATCAAAAATGAATAAAAGCATTTAAGTGATTATTTCATAGACGTTTGGAAAATTCCTCATAGGGACCAGTCTCAGGTGGTCAGGTGGATGACCTCAGCTCTGCATTCTTCATCTGTGGAATCTTTTCAGGAGTCTTTAAATCCCTTGAGGATGCATGGCTGGTCGGGGTAAATCAGATGAGATCTTCCCTGGGCTCCAGATGCTTCCATGGCTGACAGTGCAGGAGGACCATTGTGTAAATTTATGGACCTGCGTGTGGATCAATGATTATTTATATTTTCTGTGCCTGTTGGGCTCTCTCTTCCAACACTTCTAGGCTAGAATAATTTCATGGGTCAGCTTCAGGGAGAACATGGCTATTTCAGAAGCATCTGAAGGAGGCGTAAGAAGAGGGAAGGGATTATTTTAGATAGAAAGAACAGTGTGGGAAGAATGCCGGAAGTTTAGAGTAAAAGAAAGGCTTACATAAATATGAAGAAAACTACCTTGATTGTAGAAAGGGAAGATAGAAACGTGAAGGCAGGACCCATGTGAGAACATTTTGAATCTCAGGGTGAATTTTGCCTTTGAAAGTAGGGAGGTTTTAAGGACAGAGAAGTGTTACTGAATAGGCTTCTGAGAGAGATGATTTTTTTTTTGGGGGGGTAACATTACCTCCTACTCATACTGTTAGTTGTTAAAACCTCTGTATCAGTTTATCAGAATAGGCGTTAAACCTCAGAGTAGATGACAGAATCAATCAGGTATGTATTTTCAAGGTACGAATGGAAAATAAAAAATCTAGGTCAGGCAAGGGCATTCCTAATCCCAGGGAGTGTTTGTAGATTCATGGTTTCGAAGCCTTTAGGAACTCTTACTGTGTGGTAGGTACTATAAAGGCTCTCATCGAATGTCATTTTTGTGCGATAACAGTTTTGTGCAAGGGTAATCCATTACTTAGCGTTCATGTTTAAAATAAGAGTAGGTTGTTGAGTCTGATTTTAAAATACTCTTCAGAAAATCCATCACCAGGAATTTTTTGGTGGAAGAGTTTCCATGTGATGACCTTTATACTTCTAGTGTTTGTATATTTTTCCTATCTGATATTCCTTGCCTAAAACTTAAGTGAATTCTGTACATTATGCGAAGGTTGTCTTATATCATTGAGATACCAATTAAATGTATAGAATACAGTGAGGATTCATACATGATAAGGGGAGACTTAGCAGCATAGTAGGGGTAAATACTGTGAGTGGAGTGTACACTCTGGAGGGACCCATCATTGCTTGGGGAGTCAACAGCCCTGGATTCTAGCCATGGCTTTGCACCTGTTTGTCTGTGTGACCTTGGGCAAGATGTTTCATTTCCCCTGCACCTCATGTTCTACCTCGGTCAAATAAATGAACCAGAGAAGATGACCTGTAAGGTTTCTCTTTATCCTGACATTTTAGGATTTTAGAGAACATTTGAAATAATTTAGGCTTGGAGAGAACAGAGTATGTCACTCAAGAGGTGGGCAAAATGAGGATGTTTTTCTCCTAATGCTCAACTTTTGCCAATCAACTGGGGATACATCTGTGAAGGTTAATACTTCTCCTGGAGGGAGGTGTTGGGAACTCTTCCTGGCCTTGCTTGCCATTGGAGAAACTTGGGCACATTGTCTCAGGGGTGACCCTGGACCAGGTGTCATACCTTCCTCTTGGTCTCCCTCCATGAAACAGCTTTCCTTGTCCTGTCAGCCTTTGCTACAGTTGCAGCGGAAGGCGGTTCCAGTGTGGGGTCTCATCTGGAGGAAGGAGATGTAGGTTAGGGGTCTGGAAGGTGAAGCAGCCGGCCCCAGCTGCATCCTCAGGGCTGAGCATGTGGTCTGAGCAGTGAGCCGATTCTGTCTAAGCTGCCACTTCTCAGCACGCGGCTCGGTAGGTAAACAGTCCCCTCCTGCAGCAGGAATGCATTCTGCTGAAAGCCACCTCAGTGCCTCTTCCTGACATACTCAGTGAGTCAAGGCCCCTGCCTCCTGTTTGTATAGAGGGAAGGGCCCGGGCCCTCTGGCTTCTGGCTGTTCACGCAGCCAGCAGCTGACCCTTCCGCAGGCACTGGCTGTCCGGCGGAGTCAGGGGCCAACAAGACACCACCTGCTTTAGCTGCCCCAGCCGTGTCCCTGAAGCTACAAGTGTGTGTCGGGGCGTGGTGAGCCCAGGCCGCCTTACTTCTCAAAGGTCGCTCTTGGCAGCCGTGGAAGAGTGTCGCCTGCACACAGCTGTTATCTGAAAATCATTTTCTTGATGTTATTTCTACACTTTGAGAAGGGTCTGTCACACTTTTCCCCTTTTCTGTCAGCAACAGGCATCTAAGGGCAGCGTGCCAGTTTGGGGAAAAACAAGAAAAACTGCCATTGGTATTAAGGTTCACCTTATCTACTAGTACTTACGTGGGCGGTTTTCTCCCCTCATCTTGACCCTTTTTTTTTCTCCCCCTGTTAGTAGGTGCTAACTTATTAATCTGTGAGGGTATTCATATGCCGAGGACCTCATTATTTTACCCTCACCCCTAATGGCTAAGTATTATTTCCATTTCACAGATGAAGAAACTGAGAGGTTCAGCAACTTGCCCAAGCTCACACAGCTGGTGAGTGGAGGGCTTTAGATTCAGACCCACCCACTCTGAAGTTCTGGGTCTGCTGCCTCCAACATGTGCAGAAATATTGGGATGCTTGTTGAATTTGGGGGAAACACTCAGGTCTGTTTGTGTTTATTATCAACCAGTTCCCTTAGTACTGGGTTATAGTTTGGTAGCAATTTTACAGTTAGACACGTGACTTCACCGCACTTGAACCTCAGGGTAATTTTTTTAGTTAGTAACATTTTATAAATGGTGCAACTGCAGAGCTGTGATTCTGAGTTGTTTTCCCCCCAAGTTTACATGGTCAAGTCCAGTGGCAGAGTTAGAACAGGAAGCTGTATTCCTCCAGACCTCCTGGCATTTCCGTTCAGCCATATACATTTTCACTATTTCTTTGATTTGGTGAGTACCTAGTGCATTCAATGTTAATGATAATAGTAATCATAATAATAGTAATAAACATGTGCTTGAGATCAGAAATGCCAGCAAGACACTTTCTCCTCTTTTGCCAGAAAGACATTTCCCCCTCATATTTTATATCTAGTTAGTGGGTCCCACACAGTTGGCTAATTATTGAGCTCTGAGTAGGTTGCACAGATAACTCTGACATAGGATCTGAAAAATCTGCATGGCTTTCCATGATGCCAACCCACTGACCAATTTTTAAGTAGGATGGCAAGTTAGTTTCTTCTCAAGAAGTGAAAAAAAAAAAAGAGTTACTCCACAGGCTTCTAGGTAAATATGCAGTTTCCCTCTGGGATGGGTTGACCTTGGACTTTGAGAAATACATTATTTTTTTAAATATAAAGTATTTTGAAAAGAATCCCTGTCCAACCTGTTTTCCTGTGTTGAGATATATAGTCTTCTGTGCCTCCATTTACCCATTTTAGCAAATGAAGTCCATTTTTGATGATGAGCAGGAACTTCAGGTAGCTGGAGGGGGGAAGAAAGAAACTGCCAAAGCCAAGAAACAAAAACCTTTGAACCTCATGCTGCATTTTATGAGTAAGAATTGTGCCAAAGAGATGCATAAGAAGGAATGACATCTTAGATGAGGTTTTTTCCCCCCCCCCGGGGCAGGGACAGTTGCAATGGCACCAGGAGTTTAGCAAACTCATACAATGTGTTGTTCCTTAGCAATAAAAATAAGTGCCCCCCCTCCTTGTGTTGGTCATTCTGGAAACTAGCGCGTTCCAAGGTGGAGTGAGAGGTTGTTACACTGAGAAGTGTCCCCTTGGCATGTTGCTGTTTTCCTAGGGGTGAACGTAATCCTAAGTAGCCAGCAGTGCCCTTGGGAGGGCTCCGGATTGTAGGGCAAGAGGAGATGGGAATGGGGACCCCTGATGGCAGCAAAAATGGAGATAATCATTTTAAGTTGGCATTTTTGAATCTTGGCCCTAGACTTAATGCTTGCCAGGAAAATCTAGTCTTGTAAGGCGAATCTTAGTGTGGCTGGAAGTGTGTCTCCTTCACAACCTGAACTTTGGCTTCATGCTCTCCACTTGTGGGGAATTTGGGTCAAGCCTAAGGAGTCCTTGGTCTTACCTTTCCCCAGTTTGAACGTTTTCTGTGCTTGAAACTGGGCAGGTGGTCATCATTTTACCTCCTACTGCCCGGTGTGGGAATGCAGAGAGGTGAGCCTCTTTTTATTCTGGGATGCCAGAGTGTCCCCACATCTCTGTATCATCTCTCTATGCTTCTGGAAGAAGAGTGCTCGCTCCTCCTGAGTGAACTGCCTTTCCTTGAGAGAGAGTGGGAGAGAACTCAGGTTTGGAAAGTACTCTAGAGTCATTGGTGATGCAAGACACATTATTAAATTAGGGAGAGATCTGATACAGAGTTACAATACTGAATACATACAAACTAAGGGTGAGTCATGTGTGTGTGTACAGGAAATGCATCCTTGATTTCATGTCAGATCAGGAGTTCAATCTTATACCTTCCTTGCCTCCTAATGGAAATCAAACATTCTTCAGAACTGCTGGGTGCTTGTTTTTGGTCTGTGTATGTATCTTGGTTTCAGTTTGCAGGAGTGAGGGAAATAAATTGCTTTGCACCAATAATCACCTTCCTTAAACAACTTGGTGAGCTTGGTGTTTTAACTCCCATTTTGAAGGTCAGTAAATGAGTCTCAGAGAAGTTCAATTAATTTTCCCAAGGTTCTAGAGCTCTCAGGTCATAAATTTGAGCTTAGATCTTTCTAATTACAAAGTCCTACCAACTTAAAATCTGTTTGGAGAGAGAATTTGCTAACATTCTCATCAGAGGCTTTCATTGTTGGAACATTCTTTTGTATATTATGCTCTTTCAGGCTCCTTATTATTATCAGGGTAAGGAAGAAAACATTTAGTAGATCTAGAAATATCTACCATTGGGATGTGTAATACAGAGAAAGCCCCCCCCCAAAAAAAAGTTCCTAGAATTGTCACTGTGCATTTTCAAATTCAAAATGCGCAAATGAAAAGTTGCTAACTCAAGTCACCAAACTTATGTACAGAGCTGGGGCTTTGGCCCCCATTTCCCAGATTGGGAAATCGAGGAATGAAGTAAGGGCCCCACCCTTGCTTGAGAATTCTCCAGGGAGGGGACATTCAGAGGCACAAGTCTAGGCCTTGAGGCCACTTGATGCAACAGGAATGTTTGTAGATAAATAAACACACATGGAATGAATCAATGTCTACACGGTGGATCTGCAGTTAACCTCTGATTCAATTGAAGATTTTTTTTAAAAATGAAGTATCTATTGCTTTATTTCTGGATTTCTGAAGATTTCTCTTAGGGGGTGCTTTGTGGCTTTTCCACGCCCTCACCTGTGATGGGTGGGCTGATGGGGTAAATGTGAAATTCCAACCTGACTTCAGTGTCTCCAAAGGATTTGGGGTGTTGGATGAACTTTTTTTTTTTTTTTTTTTTTTGAGATTGGGCCCTGGCGACTTGCCTCTGGGTTCGTAGTTTGGTCAGGTCGCTCTGCTCACAGGCATGCTGCAGACAGCGAGCGAGGAGCAAAGATGGGTCCGGTCTCTGGTGGCCCTTGGCTGCCTTGCTTTCTAAGAAGAGAATTTTCAGCATTTTTATGGGCACACCAATTCCAAGGAATTAATATTTGAATTTCTAAAAGCTGGTGGTGCAAGATAGGTTCCTCCTATGCAAACCAGTCACAAATCTTTTTGCAAATCTTCTCAAAATTCCTCACTGCAGTGTACCCTTTTTAGTAATTGTATTTGCTTTTTAAGGTTGCTGGGTGGATTTGCGTATGCCTCAAGTTTCTTCCCATCATCTGCAGATCTCTCTGTCTTCTCTTTTTCCCATTTGGTGGATGAGACATCTAAGTCCAAGGGAAGGGGATTTGCATTTAGGTTGCTCTGTAGAAAGTAATCTTTGTCCCCAAATCACAGTCTGCCATTCCTTATGTGGGTGATGATGGTGTCTCTCGATGCACGCATCACTGTGTCCTGGGAAGGGCAGGGTTGATGTGGGCTGGCCCAGGGTTTGAATTCAGGATCTCTGCTTGCTGATTTTCCTTAGGCAAAGCATTTAACTTCCGTAAGCCTTGTTTTTTTCTGATCCTTACAACGGAGGTCCGAATAAAGAACTGCCGGGCTGTTGTCAGGGTTTGAGATAATTTGAGACAATACTTTTCCTCTGCCACAGGGCTCAGTAAATGGTATTTTATCATTATCTTGTAGGCCACCGTGTTCATTGCTGACAGCGCTCTTATGACTACAGTGGTTGTTAAAACTGTGGTTACTGTTAACCTGGTTACAGAAAATTTTCCACTCAACACCCCCCTAACCAGCGGGCCAGAGCAGTCCCTGTGGCCAGTTAGCAGTATCTTCTTCCTCTCACGCATACTTACCAAACTTGAGCTAGAACTTTGGTCACGTTTCCAGTCCGAAGGCATTATTTACAGACATTGCCCCTGCCTCGTCAATAAGGACGTTTCTTGGAATTGTAATTATCAGGGAGGGCAGAGAATGATTTTAGCTGTGTAAGGATTCCCCTTTTTGCCCTGGGGTCCCTTCTTTCCTTGGGAGCAACCTTAGGCATCCAAGGTCTGGGACGGAATCTCTGCTACTTGTAAAAAGAATAACCCAGGAGGAGAGCTCACCTTCCTGGGAAGGTCCAGCCCAGTGAATCCGTTTGGCAACCTCCTGAAGATAATCAGCCTCAGGACTGAAAAAACCCCACTTTCTTTCCTCTGCTCACGCTGCCCCTCCTGTCGCCAGCAGATGCCTCTTAGATCTTCCCAGGTCTAGCTAAGTCTCCCTAATGTGCTTTGCAGCTGAAGACGTCCTTAGGCACCTCTGGAGCCTGCCTGTTGCCATTTGCAATGGTTGATTTACAGCCAGACTCTGGCACCTAGAAAAGGGGATCCTGTGTCTTTAAACAGCTGTGTGCCAGTGTGTGTAAATGTGCTTGCTAATCCAGTGACTAATTCAGTATATTATAAAGCAGCAATGCGCAGGCTGCCAAGACAGGGCTCTATCCCAACTGGACTGGGGTGTAAGGCTCAGGGAATTCTTCCTTGAATTCTGCCACACCACCCATCTCTGGAATGGACTTGAAGTTTCATCTGTCTGCTCGCTGCACCAGAGTCAGCACTTGCCTTCTCCTGGTTCCTGACCTGCTCTCGGCCTGTCTGTTCTCTTTTCTCCTCTCCCTCCCTCCATTCCTTGGGTCCGTTTATTTACTCATCTGAGGGTGGAGCTGTGCTCATTCTGAGTCAGGACCACGGAACCAATCAGAACTGCTCTGGGGCATTCCAGGGGACAAAACTCATGATCCCTCTTGGAAAAGAATTTTCCAAAAGATCTCTTTTGGTCACAGCGCTGTGACTGCACCTTCCTCCAGTTCATCATGTCCAGGGAGCCTGGCCGGTCGTTGGTTTGCCTGAAGCTCTGTTCTGCCTGCCCTTCCTTTGTCTCCCTCCAGGGGTGGGGAGAGAAACGTCCAGAAAGAACCGGGTCTGATGGAGATCTGTTTTCTCTTGAAAGTCTTGTAGGTCCAAGTATGAGTGCTTGGGCAGCGTCTTCTGGGGATGTCTTTGGGTTAGGGGAACGTGAGGTGTTCTGCTTCCTCCTGGTCTGTGGCCCTCCCTCCCAGGCCTCGCCTAAGCGGCCCCGCCCCGGAAGGTGTAGACACCGGAAGTTGTAGACACCACTAGTCGGCCTCTGGAAGTGGGCCTTGCCCGGCTTCTCCCGTGGTCTCCAGTGAGTGGAGACTATCTGCTATCTCAGGAGGCTTCCGCATGGCAGAGGCCCAAACCCTCCGGGTTCCCTTTCCCTATAATAACATCTGTTGGGGGCGTACAACACACTTTGACCCCCCTGCTGTCTCGCACCCCCTACACTCAGGACATCAGCAGGCCTTTTCCTGTCCCCTTCCCTAAGGCTTCTGGAACCCAGCTCCTGCCTCACTTCATCTCCATTGCAAAACCTTTTGTCTTAGTCATCGTTCTGTCACACATCCCATGTGACTGTGTGGCTATTGCTTATGTGCCTATGTGAGGTTTGTTTCCCCCACAAAAAAGGAATCTCCAGGTGAAGGGTCTCTTGTCTCCCAGTCACTGAGGTATTGCTTGACTCCTAGCAGGTGGTTCTCTAGCTCTTAAAAAAGAAAAAATTATATTATTTAGATAGATATATTTTAAATTGAGATTTAATTTCCATAACGTAAAATTCACCATTTTAAAGTGACCAATTTGGTGGGTTTTAGTACATTCACAGAGTTGTACAGCCATTGCTGATCCATAATTCTAGTACATTTTCACCACCCCCCCCAAAGAAACCCCATACCCGTTAGCAGACAGTAGCTCCTTTTGAATAAAGGAATGCCGGCAAGGCTATCCAGCAGAGGAGGTGGACCCGTGTGTCCTGAGAAGAGTTCCCACTACTCTCCCCTGATGTTCCATGCACTTTGCTGGGGGGAGGCCTACCTGCCTGTCCCCAGGCTCTAAGGACCTCGCTCGCTGCTGCCTCACCAGGCAAGCCCCAGCTCTATTTGGTGGCCCCCTTGCTTCGGCTCCTCTGTGTAGTGAGCCAGTGGACGTCTGGGCAGAGATAATGAGTGCTTTCACCATCTGCATGCAGACCGTTCAGTCCGAGAGCTGAGGGCTGCGGTGGCTGCAATTTCCTAATGGCTTCCTGATGAGGCAGAGCCATTTATTAGCGGCGGATGAGGGCTGAGGGCTGCTCATCTCAGTCTCCCTTTCCCACCAGACCTGGGCAGACGGAGAGTGGCTTCTGCTCCCTCCCCCTTTTGCATTGATCACTTTTTCTCTGCTCTCCACCCATTGGCCTCTCAACACCCATTGATCTGGAGATCGGGTCTGCCTGGCGACTTCTCAGCCATGAGGGTTTGCCACTGGGAGAGGCATCCGGTGCTGTCTGCTCCGGGCTGGCGTGGGCGACACTGTGGGGCAGTGGTGGGGTTGTCAGAAGGTTTGAGGCCATGAGGAGAGGCCTGTTCTAAAAGAGAGAGAGAGAGAGAGAGAGAGAGAGAAACAAAAACATAGAGGCAAAGAGATCACAGTTAGGTGTATTTCCCCCTAAGTCCTTAGTTCCCTGCATTCCAAATGGATTTCATTTAGACTGGAGCTGCTGGTGTTGCTTTAGGACATGGACTTTTGAGTCAGACATATGGCCTCATTAATTAGAAGCATCAGGTTCAATGTGCAGGCCAATGCCCTTGATTTTATGTTCTGGCTCTATCGGTGGGGTTTGTCTATCCCCTCAACCCTCTCACTGTGTCTCCCATTACTCTATTTGGAATACCAGCGGGCCTGGAATGGTAGCGTTATAGAACCTTTGAATAGCATCGTGGTCATCTGTTCTCCTTTCAGTGCTTTTTAGATAAAGGTCAATAGATCACTAAAATTCACTGCTGCCTTCACTCTGTCTGAATTGATGGGAACAGCACCCTCAAATTTTAGAGCTGTTATACACAGCGGTATCATGCAATTGAATTTAGGTATTAAAGGTTGCTTGCTTTATAGTGCCTGGTAGTCAGCTGGAATTTCTGCTTCAAGGAAATTCTTCTGTAGTAGAGGCTGACCACTGATATTGAAAGCTTATAATCTGGAGTGGGAACAGGTAGCTTCATGGGCCTGTATAGTCCCGAGTCACGTTTCTTAGATCTTTGGATGGATTGTGCCTCTTGGATTCTTAGGATCTTGGGGAAGAACAGTGTTTGTCCAGAAGGATGAACCAGGGCTTGATAGTGGTGAACCTATGAGGGAGACCAACTCCTTCCCAATCCACTACTATGAGTAAACAGCAGTGGTACAGATGAAGAAAAAAAAATACTGGACAGGGAGTCAAGAGGTCTAGAATTAGTAACCCTGTGACCGAAGGCAAGTTGATATCACCTCTCTGGGTTTCATTTTTCCCGTCTGTAGAAGAAAGGGTTTGATCTCGCTGACGTCTGAAGGGCTTTCTAAGTCTGTGTTCTGGGAATAGTGTAAGACCCCTGACCAGTGACAGAGCTCGGCTCCTCCTCCTCTCTACCCACAGCCTGCTTTTCATTCATCTTATAATTATGTGGAGTTGCCAGGAAGGAGAACATCCCTCCAAGGAGTTGTTAAAGTTTTATAGCGAATTCTATAAATTCCTCTTTCCTGCGTTTGGGCCCCAGATAAGGCTTTATGTGTCATATAGTCATAGTGAGGTCGGGGGAGACGAACAGAGAGCCAAGGAAAAGTGTGAACACACAAGTAGAGTGGATGAGATGAGAGTTACTGCCCAATGCCATAAAAAAGGCCAAAGTCGAAGATATAGGGGCCAAAATTACAGATTAGGTAGGTCTAAACAAACCTTGGAGTAGCCTCAGATGATAGGTTTAGCGGTGAACCCGATGGTTTAGGGAGAATACCCATAATCCCTTTGAAGCCGTCTCTCTGGGTCCTAAGTACCTCCTTCGCAGCTCAGGGAACTTGAGCTCGTACCCTGCAATTATTACCTAAATCCCTCAAAGCAACAGGATTTCTGATTCCTCATTAGGAACGTACATTTGGATTTACTAAACTGAGTGCAGCCTTTCGTTCATGAGCTGTTGAATCCATAAAGCCTGATGCTCTAAGCTCCAGATGGTCCACGTTCGGGCCATGCCATCGGTCTTTGGTTCATTTTGTCTTGCGCGCAGGCATTTGGATAGACTGATAGCTAGGTCCGGAGAAGGGCTGTCCCCCGCACTTGCCAAACATACGATGGGTGGGAATTCTCGCTTCTCCTCTGATGTCAGCCCCGCTTCAGGGTGGGAATGTGTGTCTCTCTGCCTTCTCCCCGCCCC
>LNAC01000628.1:643624-660633 GCA_002007465.1 Ailurus styani
CCCCCCGCCATATGGCTCCCATGTGGCTCTCTTGCCCTTGGAGCAGAAGGGAACCTTTAGCCTGTTGGGAGCATGTCGGGGGTGGGGTGGGGAGGGGGTCAAGGAAACAGTGTTGGAGTGAGATTAGGGAGCAGGAGACACCTCTCACTCGTCCACTGAGATCTTCACCCTTCGCTGTGGTTTAGGTGGTCCAGTGTCTCATCCAGATTTCAGTCTCCACCATCTGCTTGGGAGGAAAGATGTACAGGAGTGTTTGCATGTGGTGGCCCTGTACAGATGATCTCAGTTAGCCTGTAATTCAGGGTTCTTAGACCACCCTCGAATGGCCATCTTGATGCAGGCCCTTCCGAAGTCACCGAGGAGGGGTGGGGTGGCAAAGGAGCAAGCACATCATGTTTAACTGTTTGCCAGCGGCACCCCCTGCAGCCGGGTCCAGCGTTGGTCTGCTTGGTACTTCCGCTTCTACATTCGGCAACGTTGCCTCTGGTTCCCTGTGACTGTGGCGACGGCACCCGGGGTGTTCTCAATGACAAGGAGGAGAATGGCCTTATTTCGGTTCTTTTCTGCCTTCCTAGTGTTGGATTTCTAGGAACAGGGAGGGGAGCTGGTGGTAGGAACTGGCAGGCGTGAGTAGGAAGCTGAAAGGACTCAGGGGATCTCTGTGCAGCCCTGAACTGCGTGCCTTTGGGAGATGCCAGCTTCGCACTCCTTCTGGGAGCCTGTCAGGTTGGACTGGATCCAGGAGGCACAGTTGCTGGCTACCGGCCTCCCGTGGATGCTGAAGGCCGTCAGAGGAAACAGACAATGCAGGGGTGCAGCAGGGGACCGCCCTCAGGGCTCACTCCTGGGTCCCCACCCCTTCTTCCCTGGCTCAGCTCTGTTGGTCTTCATTTTGGTGTCTATCACAGGCTGATGTGGCCACTGCTGATCTTCTTTAGGCAGCCTCTTAGAGGATTAAGAATCGAAGTAACATGCTTAACTATATTGTACACCTGAAACTAATATAACACTGTACGTTAACTATACTGGAATTAAGATAGAATAAAATAAAAGCTTAAAGGAAAAGTGGAACCCTACAAAAGAAAAGAATATAAGTAACACAGGAAGGATTAGAATTGATGATCACTCCGAAGGCCTGTTAGAGCAGGTGACCTTTCCAAAAAATAGAGAGACTCTCAGAAGAGGAGGCAGAGATCTTCATGAGACTTGAAACACACAAATCTGTGAATTTCAGTTCCTAGCTCCTAAGAAGTGAGGAGGGAAGTTTCCCACAGAAAAACTCTTTTATAGCTCCCTGAGGTGTGTGTAATGAGCAGATCTGGTGGGACTCTTGTTCCAGGAACCGTAGCGTTGACCTCCATCTCCTGGTTATGCCCTTGACACGCCTACCTTCCTATGACCTCTGTAGACAAAGGCCTTAATTGCCTTGGGCTGGGCTGAGCAGCAGTTAACGTTTGTGACCTGCCCTTCTAAACACAGCGGAGGCTGTGTTTTAGCGGTAGGCAAGCAAACGTCTTTAGTTGGCTAAAGAGATCCTTTAGGCCAAGAAGAAACTATGCAAGCAGCAGAGGAGCCTGTTCGAAGCAGGCAGCACACTTGGTGACCTCATCTTCCTCCCAGCTCGGGTCCAGTTGGAGCTGTGCATACAGGGCAGACTTCCAGTTCCTCCTGTCTGGGACTAACAGTGGCAGATATAAATAGACCAAGACTTTGTCTGTAGCCATTGTTCTCTAAGTGCCTATTGTTTCTGGATGCAAAGTAGCTGTAGAGCTCTCTCAAAGGACTCTCTCTCACTCGCCTTCCCACCCTTCCTCCTTCACTCTCTCTCTCTCTCCCTCCCTCCCTCCTTCCCACCCCCTCCTTCTCTGGGTCTCTTTCTCTGTCTTTTTGTCCTGCACAGATCTGAATCTCAGCTCCATTTCCCTCAGCTGCCTTTTCTCTTGTCTGGTACTTAGGGAGAACCTCGGGGGTGGGGGTGCTGGCCTCGTGGTGGACACATCATCTGAATCTTGGAGCCTCGTATTTTTATTCCATTGAAGCTTTTTTCCAAGTCTTTCCATGATATATTTGTGGTCAAGATGAGGCTCCCTGGATCCAATCATGGTAAAATCAAGAGGATTTGTAACTGGTTGGACTACTATACCCAAATGGGTCTTGATGAATGCGTGTGAGAATGATGCGTGGTCTCTACTGTTACAGGGCTCAGGACTCAGTCATTGCCTTTTCAACATTTTTATCAGGGCTTAGATTAGAGAAGGATACATAAAACATACTTACTAAATTGTATACGGTGCAAAGCTAATGGGAAGAGGACAACTTTGTGATGTAAGAAAAGATCTCTGCACCGGGAAATAAGGATCAAAACAAGTGAGGTCAAGTTCAATATGGATAAATGTGGAGCCTTCCACTAAGGTTAATAAGATTCAGTCAACGGGGAGAGAACCGACTCAGCGTCAGTGTACTTTGAGTGGCTTTTGTCGTGTAGCCGTTGGAAAGCTCAGTGCTGGTCTGTACCCACAGAAGTGCACGGTGTAGGGGGAGGGGGCTGGTCTCATTTCCTCCTGAGGAGCATGGTGTTCCCCTGGGAATGTTTCTGATGCCCTTGAGGATCATGGGCATGCCGAATGCTTCTGGGTGGGGGGATGGACAGAACCATCCCATCATGAGTGCTTGAAGGCACCATCAAGGAATTTAAAAACCTGGATAGAAGTGATGACAAAGGGATGTTAGAGCAGTTGGGAAACTGATGGATGAAGAAAGATGAAACTTGTATGCATGGCTTCAACCCACAGAAGGAGGGTCAAAGCCTAGAACTCATTAGAAGGTGGATTTGAACTCAGCGCATGTAATCATTAAGAAATCATGATTGCAGTCCATAAAAGAAAATCGAGTGGCTCATAAAGGACAGAGCAAGTGAAAGTTGTAGCAAGTCAGGTGGTATCCTAAAGGACCGCTGGGGGCCCTTCTGGGACCTGGTGATGGGGTCTCAGGTCCGCTCTTACCTCTGTCATTACTCGTTAGCACATCGTCCTTTGTCATCTGGGGAGCTTGGGCTAAATACATAGAGCGTATCACTTCACTGGCTGTGGCCTGCCCTGTTGAGAATATTTGTCCCTGTACTGGGAAAATGGACTCATGTATTCTTCTTTTTCATTGTGGTTTCCCTGGGTTGAAAACAGACAGTTGCACTGTGTGAATGTGTATGAGTATGCTTTTTCCTTCTCTGTCCAGATTTATTTATTAAAAGAAAAACACATCTGCATAAAAAAGCCTTAGAACACAGGAAGAATGTCCACTTTGTTTTTCTTTCTGTAGCACCAAGACATGTGGGGTTTCAGCTTCCTCTAAGGGGTTTTTGAAGACTGGCTTTCATCTCAGACAAGGCTTTTTCCCATTGGAAAAAAACGGTCCTTTTTTGGTTTAGAAATGTATTTATATAATGTATAAATAAATAAGAAAGTCGAGAGAGAATTTCCTTTCAAAATTTATGGAAAAATGCTGCTTTCTGAACATCATTAATTGGAAGTTGCTGGCTCTTCCCAGCCCTCTTCCACTCTGCACCGTGGCCTTTATTCTGGTTTAAGATTTCTCAGTATCTCCTTCCGCTGCGTCCTCCTTTCCCTCTCTCCTTCTCTGCCATCTGCCTTCCCTGCCAGCTCTTCCCCTCCCACTCCTCTCCCAGCTCCTCCCCGCCTGCCCGCCCCCNCTGCCGCCCACCCCGCGCCCCTCTTCCTTCTGCCTCTCCCGGGCTAGCCTTCAGCGACTAGAGCTCTTGCTGCAAGAGGCCTGTCTCTGTGTTTGTTTCCTGCGTGGGAGGGAGAGGCAGGCCTTGAGAAAACAGTTCAAAAGTGCAGAAAAACTTTACCTCTTCCAGCCTAAATAAACGGGCTCCACTCCATTTGTTTGCCCAGATTTTTCCTTTGCCCGTGGAGAAAACTCCTCATCCTCCACCTTGGCCAGCCTGGCCTTCCTGGTGATCCTCATGAGCCCCCCCCCCCATCGCCATGCCTGTCTTGCCCCCCAGACCAAGGGTCAGGTGGACCCTGAGCGGAGCGGGTTAGGGAAGGTTGTGTGGTGAGGCCCCTCAGTTCTGGTGGTGTGACTGCTCTCCGCAGAGGGTCTCAGGGATTGGGGTGCTTTCCTTCTCTGTAAGGAATTTTCTCTAAAATGAAAAGGATGGGGGAAATGGGAAGAAATGTCCTAGTGTTCAGCATTTCTGCCAGTGCTGCTTTAAGCTCTGCCAATAGGTCTGGGACGCAAAAGCGTCTGAGGATCTGGGTTTGTGTGCCGCTCAGACCACCGCACTGGCCTGACCATCTTAGCAAAGTCACTCACGTGACCTCTGCGAACCTCAGTGTCCTCACCTATGTGATGGAGATATACCGCAAGCCTGGCAAGCCTGGTCTTTTTCAGGATCATGTTAGAGTATGGGGGAAAAGGTTCTGTAAAATGTGAGATTCTGTTCTCATAACGGTCCTGAAAAATCAGAGGCAGGAGGCACGTGAAGTGAAACTACATTGCTCGGCCCCCAATTAACCAGAATCTCCAGGGCCGCAAGGAGGGAGGCTTCAAAGGCCCAGGTGTGAAGTTGAAGAAGAGGAAGCTGGGATTATAGCAAGATGGAGCGTGTCACATATTTTCCCGAGTCTTCTTGAGTGGGGTGATCCTGGGCCACGGTGGCACCAAAAGCCTTATGGTCCTGTCATGAGGATTTTAGCTGATGGCAGGGCCGGAGTTTGGCCTCACTTACAAGTGTAGGACACAAGACCCCTGTGGCCATCTGAAAAGCTTGGGGGCTCAGAGGGGCCAATTCAGGCTTTCCTCCTGAGTAATTTGGAAACGGGGCTCTGTGTTTTTCTCTGTATTTTTCGTGACAAAGAAGTCACACGGTTCTGGGACATCCAGGATTTGTAAAACGTGTGGTGTGGTGGGAGTCAAGTATAATCATCTACATAGGAAATGCTATGAACCATGAGACATACCCAGTGAATGGCTTGAAAGGATCATGTCAGAAATTTTGATTATTCTTTAAAACACTCTGTTGTGCTGTCCCTTTTTATGCAGGAATCCGAATCTCCACGGTTAAAGCATTCTTTTAAATCGAGGGAGTGTCTTTCATTGATGGGCACGTGAATGACAATAAAACGCAGCTTGGGTTTGGCAAGTTTCAAACACCTAGGAAAGTGTTTTGAGTCCCAAATCACAATTTTGTTTTGAGCCATATTGACTCTGAAATGGCACTCTTAGGACCTTTTGGAACCCAAAAGACCTCTTAGGTGCATTGGATCCTGGAGCTGTGAGGTGTTGTCCTGGCAAGAC
This sequence comes from Ailurus styani, assembly GCA_002007465.1. Classification (NCBI taxonomy): domain Eukaryota; kingdom Metazoa; phylum Chordata; class Mammalia; order Carnivora; family Ailuridae; genus Ailurus; species Ailurus styani. Next base: position 648,944 of record LNAC01000628.1, read on the forward strand.
ACATTTGAGATGATATTGCTGCAAAACGGGTTTCCCCCTTAGCAGACTGGAGGGTGCAGAATAGGTCAAAAATTAGTCTGTTCCGTTAAAACAAAGAGCCACATTGCGGAGATGTAGATTTCCATTGACATCTCAGAATTGGTTTTTTGCATTCATTTTTTCTTATTTTCTCAGTTGCTTCCTTGTACCTGGGGAAATTGCCAGATTCCTTCTCCTTGCTGTCTCTCAAAGCATTAGGAAATAAAATCGTATACTTTTTCTTATAGTCTTGATATTTTACAAGACGCTTTTTAGTTCTGTCCAAGTCACCAGTTATTTACCGAGCACCTCCTATGGATTAGGCTCTGGTATTTTCACACATGTTTTACTTAATGGAATCCTTCCTGCAAAGTGGGGAGAGAATCCTGGATAACGAAAGAATGCTCCCTCTTGCTGCTCTTGGAGACCTGTCCTCATGCACCTTCTCTTGCCAGGGCTGCTAGAAAAAACACACAGAATTGAGGAGTCATTCCAGCAGGGCGCACTCATTCAAATATTTCCTCTTTCAGGCCATTTGCCCAATGTGTAGGGTAGGAGAGTTGAACTACTCTAAGTAGAGAGCAAGAAAATTTAGCTGCAGGACCCAGGGGGCAGTTCTGCTTTCTGGCTCTGATTCTGGAACGGAAGAGCCTCTCTGGGTTTCCCTGAACACCTGGAATTAATTTGGGTTTTGCTCTGACTTCGAAACATTTGCTGAGGTGGAGGATGGTGGAGGGCGTAGGAAAGAAATAAATCCAGTGATTAAAAATAGCTTTGCATGTCAGGTGCCTGAACGGATTTGGGAACATGCCTGCAATCCCTTTTGTCTGGCAGGTCTGAACTCCGGCGCTGCCGAATTACAACCGCTTTCATTTGTTTTTCCTGCTCCCCTACCATGTAATGGTCAAGGGCTCATTGGAACCATGTGTGAGCCTGGTGAGTCACCAAATCCTCAGGACTTCAGGGGTAATAATGTGTTAAAACTCCTTGTGGGGGGATGGGGCAGGGGTGGATGGAGGGAAGAAGGGAGAGCACTGAAGTCACTTCCTACAGATGTTCAGATGTTCAGAAGCCCTCTCGGCGGGCAGGCATCTTTCCCAGGCCCGGCTGCGGGCCGGGGCCGGTTTCCCGGTGCGGTGGGGAGCACGCTTTGCCTCCGCAGAGACCTACCTCTTTTGTCCCACGGTGGCTTCCGTCAGAGAAGGGGCACCCACCTCGGAGGCGCCCGGGGTCCCCAAGCCGTGGCCACTCCCTGGTGGCAGCGTGCGTGGGCAGCAGGGCCGAGAGGCTGTAACTGGACACTTGGCTTGCCTTTTTGGTCAGCCTGCTCGTTGGAGGGCGAATTGGGGATTTTTCTGTCTTGCCCTCTTTGGACCGTTTTTTGTTTTTTTAATTGGCGGGTGACTTGTAGGAGACTGGGTATTAAGAGGCAGGCAGAAGCCTGGTTGTAGGTTTTCCTAACTGATAGGAGTCTGCTTCAGAGCTGGTGTCCCCTTCTGTGGGGCAGCGATGAGCGATGGACTAGTGGGTAGAGATGGGTGGTTCCAGAAGGGACGCCCAAGCCCTGCCCGTCCCTCATGGCTCTGTCCCTTCATTAGGTCTGTGAAAACAGGGCTGAGGGGTTGGGGAGGGACACTTATTTCCCTTCTCTGCAGTAACCTCAGCCCAGAGGCTTTGTGGATTAGACCAGCTCCCTCCGCTGGAAAGCCCGCCTGCCAAGTTTCTAGGGCCTGTCCCAGGATTTAGAATCAGGAGTGTGGGAGAAAGAGGACCCTGACGGGTCTCTTGATCCCTAGTTCCAATGCACCCGACCACGAATGAGAGAGAGAGCAACAGAGATGGGGGCTGAGAGTCCCTGTCACACTCCAATGACATATCAGTGTCTTCACAGGGAAGTCCTCTTAGAAACCAGTAATAACTTTCCAGGGACAGTCAACTCTGGGGTCAGACTGAGCAGCCCCTGGCCACAGCCATTTTTCTATTTCTGTTGATCTAAAGGAGTAAAGATGCCTTCTTTCCCACACTGTGACTTTCTAGGCAGCTTGGCACTGCCCTTTGGATTCTTGCCAGCGTCCCCAGCCTTTTCTTGCGTGCTCCTCACTACAGTTATAAGTTCATGTGGACGTGAACCGTTAGGAAGAGAGATCCATGCGGTCTCTGCTTGTAGCGTAGGGGAGTCCAAGAGACTGGCTCTCCATCCTGATTGGAGCTCCTCTCTCTCTGATCCAACTTCCTCACTTTCCAGATCACGGCAGTGTTGCTTTCTAACAAGCTCTGTGGTTCAGACGGGCTGATAAACAAAATGTAGACCTAGATGTAAGCACTGTGGAAGGTTTGTCTCTTGTCAGCTTTCCTATTATGACCCTCCTTTATCTCGAGAATGTCTGCATGACAATAAAATGTTTGTGGGTGAAATGACATGTGGTCTGGGATTAGCTTTACAGTTCTTCAGTGTGTGGGGAAGGAGATGAATTAGGAACCGGCAGTGTTGATAGATTTTGAATATGATTTCATTGTGCTCTTCCCTCCGCTTTGGTGGATGTTTGAAACTTGCGATAAGGAAAATTAAAAATGCTATCTAACAACCTAGAACCTATTAATAGACTTCTTTTTAGCAGTGCACTGATTAAGTGACTTATCCAGTGTGATTATGTTAGTGACAACACTGAGATAAGAGCCCATGGATTTTGACCAAGAAGTCAAGGCAAGCCCCGTGCACGCCCCACTGCGTCTTTTTCCCTTGTCTTCGGAATTCTCCTTCCAGTTGGGGCTATTGTTCTGTTTCCTCCCGGGATGAACCAGAAGGCTTCTCGATTTTTTTCGCTTTAAGAAACATATTTTAGGGGCACCTGGGTGGCTCAGTGGGTTAAAGCCTCTGCTTTCGGCTCAGGTCATGATCTCAGGGTCCTGGGATCGAGGCCCGCATCGGGCTCCCTGCTCAACGGGGAGCCTGCTTCCCCCCCTCTCTCTCTGCCTGCCTCTCTGCCTCTTTGTGATCTCTCTCCCTCTGTGAAATAAATAAATAAAATCTTTAAAAAAAAAAAAAGAAACATATTTTAGTAAGACTTTATGTAACTAATTAACCTTATATTATGCACACAATTGCCCATCAAGGTGACTCAGGGGTGAACACAGACAAGGAAGGAAGCCAGGTTGTCATTTAACCTGTGTCACTTTGTATGGAAGGAAGGAAGTGTCGCTACCCATAGTCCCGAGAAAGGACAAGATTACAGTTGATTCTGTAAATGGCTTTTAATTATGTCTTTATGGGGCTAGCCGTAGAAATCCTAGATTTGCTCAGTCCAGGAAAGGTTTTGTTTAAGTTTTTAATTATTTCCTCAAATGTGTCTAATCTTCCAACTAAGAAATAAAAGTCCCATTTTCTTTCTCTGAGTTGTCAAAATTTTCATTTTCTTGGATCTGCTGCGGCAGTAGAATGGAGTAGGAAGAGCTTGAGTTTAAGAGTTGCAAGACTTGGGCACCTGGGTGGCTCAGTGGGTTAAAGCCGCTGCCTTCGGCTCAGGTCATGATCCCAGGGTCCTGGGATCGAGGCCCACATCGGGCTCTCTGCTCAGCAGGGAGCCTGCTTCCTCCTCTCTCCTCTCTCTCTGCCTGCCTCTTTGCCTACTTGTAATCTCTCTCTCTGTCAAATGAATAAATAAAATCTTTAAAAAAAAAAAAAAGAGTTGCAAGACTGGGGTCCAGCCCTTGCTGGGCCCTCCTGGCCCTGTGATTTTACACCAAGCTCTTGATCTCTCAGAGTTTTGTTTCCTCATCTGTAAAATGGGGATCCTGTAGTACCTCCCAAAGACCCTTGGAAATCTCATGTGGGGTATCGTGAAGTAGTATTCATGAAGGGTCTTAGTGGACCATAAATTGGTTTTCAGATGTCAGGCATATTTATTATTCATTCTTGGTGTTTCTTGCATGCTGCTCTTGATTGGGACAGCACCCTCCACCCCCTCCAACCTCCACCCGCCCCCAGCCACCATATACACACACACACACAGATAGTATCATCATCGAACCTGCTAGGGTTTAGCCAGTTGGATGGTTGTGCAAGACTAGAATAATGCACCTGGCATTTCTAGTTCTTAGCTTTATTTCTCATCACCTAACCCTCAGATCCCAGACACTCCACCTTATTTTGTAGTTTATTTGAGAAAGGTGAGGGGAGAAACATGTCAGGTCACTAAGGCGCTGTCGTGATGTCTCCCTGAACAAACATCACTTCAGGCATAGATTCTATGTAACATGGTTGATATGAGCCATTGGGTTCCAAACAACTGAACAGAATGGCACGAAAAGTCACATGAAAAAGGTCCTGGATGGGCGCCTGGGTGGCTCAGTGGGTTAAAGCCTCTGCTTTCGGCTCAGGTCATGATCTCAGCGTCCTGGGATCGAGGCCCGCATCGGGCTCTCTGCTCAGCAGGGAGCCTGCTTCCTCCTCTCCCTGTCTCTCTGCCTGCCTCTCTGCCTACTTGTGATCTCTCTCTGTGTGTCAAATGAATAAATAAAATCTTAAAAAAAAAATACATCAGTCTGAAACCTATGGGATACTGCAAAGGTGGCCCTAAGGGGGAAATACAAGCCTAACTCAAAAAAGTAGAAAAGTTCTGAATGCACAAGCTCACCTTACACCTGAAGAAACTGGAGAAAGAAGAGCAAATAAANTTACTTTGAGTTACATATAAGTGAATTGAAACTGTTGTTCTGCATTTGTCTTCAAACATCCATGTGGTGTGTATAAACTTTTGTTCAGGGTCAGGCCACAGAACAAAATGAGCAGCTGTTTCCATGCATTCAGAATGGCCGTGGTTCGTTATGCCCCTACTAATTCAGGGAGTGCTCCCTGCTCGTTTCCGCCTCGATACTGTGCAGTCTTGGTAAGACAAGAGTTTGGGACTGTTACTCATTCACCGGCTTCTGTATAACTCTTTTCTCTGAAACTTGGGGTGATTCTTGTAAATATTAACTCACATTTAGGGTCCTGAGGGATGATCACTTGGTAGGAAATCCAATGTGCTCGTAAATGTTTTTAGTTTCTCATGTGTTGTGTTTAGAGTCTCCACTGTATTGGCATAATATATCTTCAGGACAGGTTCTCAGCATTTTGAGACAAGTGTGTTATTTGAATTTAAGATACTTCAATTACAAATATTAACACAAAGGCAATTTTAATACTTGTCCATGAAATACAGTTAGTGAATTTCCGGGGGAGCGGAGCATGGATTAATTTCTAGATGCCATCCCTAAAATTAGAAATATTTGGTACCTAATGCAAAAATATTATAACAGACCATGAGTTAAAATGTGGCAGGAATAACAGAGATGCCTCTTTGGGCTAAACTAGGTCGGATTCTCTACCTGTGTAATGATTTCATTGTTGTTGTTGATCAGTATAATTAACAGAACTGCTGCGATCACGAACTAGCACCATAGGGAGAATTTTTGTGTTCGTATTTTCTATGAAGAGAGTCTAATCTTTTAGATTAATGTCTGTTTTCAAATGTGATTATTCATCATCATTTAAATGCAATGCCCAGGCTACTAATGATAAAGACAATCCTGGCTAATTGTTCACTCACTTAGAGAGGGGGTTTGCATATTTTTAAAACCGGATCTCCACACTGTTTAAGGAGGGAGAAAAGCTCTGACTTTTCCTGTCTGAATCCTTTGGGTCCAAGGGCAATGACACGCCTTATCCTGAGCTCATCAAGTCCAAATGCAGGTGTCCCAAGTGTGCGGGGTTGGCCTTTGCCAGCCAGCTGGGCTGTGAGGCTGTGAGCACTTTTCTAAGAGATCCAGCAGCCAGGGGCAGAGCTGATGGGCACAGCGCAGCTGCAGCCGACAGCATGGGGACTAGGCTTTGGGGATGGCATTGAGGTAGACAGGCAAAAGTCATTCCAGCTTCTTCTCTTGGAGAGAGCGAGTGAGAGCCTGGAAGGGCTGGTTCCCTAATAGGAAGCAGGAACCTGCATGGAGCGTTATCAGCCCAGCGGTCCTGTCCAGACCATACTGCCAGAGTGTGCAGAGTTATAGGAACCAGACTCCAGGAAACCTCTTTCTCAGGCTTTCTGCTGTCATCCTTGGCCTTCACGTCCCGTTGGCATCTTCTGTGTAGGAGATGTCTGGGGCCTCCCAGCCAATCTCATCCTTCAGTTCCAGCCTCTAGCACAACCGTTGTGCCTTTGGCCTGGCCTGTACTTTCCACATGTGTTGTCCTGGCCAATTTCCGCCATCAGTAAAGTTCTTTTCGTCGAATCATAAATCAATGGCGGGAACAAACACACAAAACAAAACCCACACAGTTCAAGTTCATGCATTTGTGTTGGACGGGAGTGAAGGGAAGGAAAGTTGATTCAAATTTGGAAAACAGTGAATTCACTAAACGTTTGTTGATTGACTCCTGTGTTCTGCCCTGTGCTAGGAGCGGGGAATGCTGCAGTTGTCCCTTTCAAAAGGAATGTTCTTGGGTGAAATAAAAAGTCCCTTTCTCTGAGGTGACACTGACTTCTCCGCTAAGTGGAGACATTTCTAGACCTGGCACTGGGTTGTTCTTGGGTGTGTAGAGTGGGGACAAAGGGGTAGCATTGATGTCTTTCTTGGTGACTCATTTGATGATTACTCCATTGTTTGAAGGGCTGGATGTTATGTAATCAACATTTTCCCCCTCCCCCCATTTTTCCCTCTTAACAATCTGGGATTTTCCATCATTTTGTCAACCTTCCTGGAGGCCTGCTGATTTTTCCACTAGATTACTAGATTTTTTTGGGCATGGCCCAGGGCAGCCCAAGCTCTCCACTCCCTAGAACTTCAAATTCACCCTCGGTGGCAGGGCCTGGGGAGAAGCTGCTGTGAACCCTTCTGTGCTTTTAGGGCAGAGCTGGACTCCACACTGTTTCCTGAGGGCGTCACTCAAAGCAAACCAGAGAGAAAGTGCTGGCTCTTCTCTCCTCAACGCAGTTTCCATTCATTTTGACATTCAGAGACAATCTATTTGCTCCTTTTTTCAGAGATCACCAGTTGTCATCTTTTCCCTTCTATGTTTCCATTTAATTCAGCCAGTAACATATGTATGTCCAGGGAATTTTTAACTGGTCAGGGCAAAGGCACGGCTAGTTGAGGAACTTCTATGGTAGCATTGCCTAGAACCCAGCCATTGGATAAGTCAGTTTCATATATGTTACCCTCAAGATGCAGGGTGAGGAAGAGGGTTTTTGGAAATCACTACAGCAAAGTGTATCACTGCCTAAAGATCACACGATGGCTAGTAGGAATTCTCAGATCATTTTTTTTTGCCTGTTAGCTTTTTGTGGGAACTTGTTGCCTGAGGTGAATACTGAGGATTTTTAATCTGAGCCATATTTATGTATCTTTGCTTTGAACATGGTCTGTGAGTACAAGAGGGATTGGACATAGAGATAAAAATACAGATGGATGTCGCAAAGGATGACACGTTCACAAACGTACAGACTTTGATCCTTCATTCTTCCTCACCACCTACAGAAATCAGGTTTTATAGATGTTACCTCCTGTATGCACTTCAACTTCATCCGCTTACATGGATCACCATCTCCCTAGTCAAAGCCACCATCACTTTTCACCACAACTACTGCAAGAACTTTTTACCAAGTCTTCCCACATGTCTTCATAGTTTTATCTGCTCAACCATTCTTTACAGAATAGCTAAGGTGATCCTCTCTCTCTCTGCTTTTTCCATTTTTATATTGTGGTGAAAAAACACATGACATAAAATTAACCACCTGGACCCTTTTTAAGTGTACAGCTTGGTGGTATTATGTACATTCATAGTGTTGTACAACCATCACCACCATGCATCTCCAGAACTCCTTCCATCTTGTGAAACTGAAACTTTGTTCCCATGAAATAACAACTCCCCATTCCCTTTCCCCTTCCAGGCTCTGGCAGCTACCGTTCTACTTTCTGTCTATGAATTTGATTATTCGAAGTACCTCATGTAATTTGTCTTCTTGTGGTTGGCTTATCTCACTTAGCATAATGTGAAGGTTCATCCATGTCACAGTTCCAATCAGAATGCCCTTCTTTAAGGCTGAATAATATCGCATTGCATGTATATACTACTTTGCTTATCCATTCATCTGTGGATGGAACTTGGGCTGCCTCCACATTTAGCTATTGTGAACAATGCTGCTATGAACAAAAGTATACAAATCTATCGTTAGGGACCCTGCTGCAGCTCTTTCAGGTATATTGAGAACTCCTAAAACTCAACAACAAAAACCCAAAAACTCTATTAAAAATGAGCACAATCCTTGAATAGACGTTTCTACAAGGAAAATAAAAAATGGCCAATAAGCAAATGGGAAGATGCTAAACATCATTAGTCATTAGGGAAATGCAAATCAAAACTACAGTGTGTAGGTACCACTTCATGTCCATTAGGGTTCCTTAATAGGTTCCATGCTTATTTTGCCACCTCCTCTCGATCAACTCTGATTCCTGATTCCTCTGCTCCAACTGCATTGCTCTTTTTGATTGCCAGGTTTCCCCTCCTCCTCCCATTTCATGAACTTCATCTGTGCTCCTCCCCTTGTCTAGGACCACGGTCCTCTAATTGGGCGGTCATCAGGAGCATCTGGATTGTGTGTCAAAAGCACAGATTTCTGGGCTGCCCCTACCCCTTCCCAGAGGTTCTGATTCAGGAGGTCTGGAGCGGAGCTGAGAATTTGAATTTTTAACAATTTCCTGGTGATGATGATGATGATGATGCAGCTGGTCTGGGGACCACACTTGGAGAACTACTGGTCTAAAGCATTTTTTCTTTTTTAAACTAGTGTGCATGTTTTAGATCTCGGGTCAAGCATCTCTGTTCTCCTAAGGGAGGCCTTTTCTGATTCCTCCAGACTTTCGGGAATTCTTGTTCTCTGTTAACCCTTCATCTTTTGCTTCTCCTGTGAAGCCCGTATTGATGTGTTTGGATGTTTAATTGTGTAACTGGTTTTGTAATGCCTCAATCCCCTGCCAGCAGCTGATATCCAGCTCCATGAGGACAGAGATCATTTCTGTCTTGCTCACTGCTTGCTTCCCTAATTCCTTGCACTTAACAAGTGCTCAGTGATGGTGCATTGAATGAAAGAATGTTGTCATTTCCTTTTCATGGAAGTAGCAACATTAATACTCTCAGTGAATGTGAAGGTTGAGTTGGGACTATGACTGAATTAGTAAAGCTGTGCAGAAAGAATAAGCTTTTTTTTTTTTTGTCAAGGATGCAGAACATTCTAGTCAAGTGTTAGTTCGGTTTTTTTTTTTTTAAGGGGCCTAGCACACTGTGGAAAGCCCCCCAAATTTTACCTGCCCTGGTGAGGACGTTAGTACAGTTATTTCTCAGTTTGCCTTCTTCAGGCCATTCATATCCTTTTATCTTTTATGGGTGGTTAACTACCTATTCGTTTTTTAAAATTAAGAGACAATTAGTGGGCGCCTGGGTGGCTCAGTGGGTTAAAGCCTCTGCTTTCGGCTCAGGTCATGATCTCAGGGTCCTGGGATCGAGGCCCACATCGGGCTCCCTGCTCAGCGGGGAGCCTGCTTCCCCCCCCCTCTCTCTGCCTGCCTCTCTGCCTCCTTGTGATCTCTCTCCCTCTGTGAAAGANAAAAAAAAAAAAGAGACAATTAGCTTATATTAGTTTCAGGTGTACGACATAATGATTTGATATTTGTGTCTATTGCTTAATGATGACTGTGGTGTCTAGTCTTTATCACCTGTGTTGTTTTATTATTCATACGATATATTTTTTTCCTCACAGACATGGAATGTGCTGACGTCCCACTATTGACTCCAAGCAGCAAAGAAATGATGTCTCAAGCATTGAAAGCTACTTTCAGTGGTTTCTCTAAAGAACAGCAACGACTGGGAATTCCCAAAGGTGTGTTTTGTGGATGGGAAAGAGAGGGATGGGATCAGACTTTTGGGTGAGGTTCGTTTTCTCAGCTGTAGTGTGAGATAGACATTGTGACTAACCACACTTCGGTCAGGCTCCTCCAGATGGTTGCAGACGTCTTCTAGAACAATCGTAGACCCATGCCTGTGCTTCCCCATCTCCCAGGCTGCCATCTTGGTCTTAGGACAGTGGCTCCCAAACTTGTTTGCACATGAGATTCAGGAACTTCAAAAAATTCCACAGCCCAGGCCATGTCCCAGGCCTATGAAGTTTCATGCAGTTCCTGGTAATTGCGAAGTACAGTCAAGCTTGGAAAACACAGTCTTAGAGTCATTCTGGGCCATCATCGGATGAACTCAGTGAGCTACATTCCTTGGAATTTAACTGATTGCTCTTTTCTTTTCCATGTGCTTTGGTGAAATGTATTTATGCTTGGGTGTTCTCCTCTGAAAGACTTTATTCAGGAATGTAAGGGGACTGGAGTTGTCAGAAAGAACAAATGACGGGAGAACACTTAAGCTTCCAGCACGCAACATTTCCTGAGCGATAGAGAGCAGAGAGAACACTTTTCTCTCCAGAGTAATGCCGTCTGCTGCTTCCAGCCTAGTCACACCCACATCTTAGATCGAGTCTGTGAATGTACCTCCAAACCTTTTCTCATGTACATACTACTTCACGGTAAACCTTGGCTGACAGCAATGCCCGACATCCTATTAGGATCACAAAGCAGAATCAAGTGAATATTGACCCTTGGGTTTTCTGGCATCTCATAAAGTCATCTGCTAGATTGAAGGGGGGCTGGGCAGCCGGGGCAGTGTGAGCCCCACGGCCTGCCTGCCGGCCATTCTGGTGCAGCCGCGTTCAACCTCAGCCGCGCGGGAAGAGCACGCCTTGTCTGTTCTCTGATGCTACTCCACGCTTGCGGGGCGTCTGGTATGATGAAATCTGGCACCTGATAATGGTGTTATGACTAAGGACCGCTTGAATGGTTTACTATTACTAGTTGCTATGATTATGACTAGCCATAGTTACCAAAGATAAAAATGATTAATCTTAACGTCTCAGGTCCATCACGACAGGGAAGAGCAGGGGTAAGGGAGTGCAATCTCCAGGAGGCACTTGACTTTGTTCTTATTGTTATGAAAGAAGTCATTCTGTTCCTCGGTCCCGGGATTAAAAAAAAAAAGTCTCATGAAAGTAAGGCTGTGAGAGAGGAGATTCATCATTCTCTGAATAGAGGGTGGGGACTACTCCTGCCTTACTTTTTGGCTGATGGGCATGATCTCCTAGTTTGCAGGCAGGGAAGTTGAGTGTTGGGGGGCAGGGAATGTTACAGAAAGTGCCCCAGGCCACGCCTTTACAGGCTGGTGCTTCCTAAACCTGTAAATCAGAGAACATCCTCAAGTGAGTTGAGATCCTTCAGTGTCCAAGCCTGACCTGCTGGATCTTCATTTGATCTCTTTCCTCAGACCCCCGGCAGTGGACAGAAACCCATGTTCGCGACTGGGTGATGTGGGCTGTGAATGAGTTCAGCCTGAAAGGTGTGGACTTCCAGAAGTTCTGTATGAATGGAGCGGCCCTCTGTGCACTCGGGAAGGACTGCTTTCTCGAGCTGGCCCCAGACTTCGTTGGGGACATCTTGTGGGAACATCTCGAGATCCTGCAGAAAGGTAACGGTGTGGGGAAGGAGGGAGGAGGAAGCCAGCCGTGTGGGGTTGCTGCCGCGGTGGGGGCGGTGGGGGCGGTGGG
>LNAC01000628.1:661906-732216 GCA_002007465.1 Ailurus styani
TACCAGCAGTCAGCGGTGCCCTCCAGCTGACTGTAAGCCTAGAAGCCCGTTGCCCTCTCTGACCTAGGCCCACCCTTTCCCTGTGGTCGCCAGCTCCAACCCTTGGCACAGACGCCGGGGAGGGGGGGAGTGGGGGGGGTGGGCAGGGAGCAAAGCTCTGGATTAGCACTTTTATTCCATATAATACCTTCCTTTGTGTAGGGATATTTTCCACTCCGCAATGCTCAGGAGAGCCCCAAATTAGATTCCTCTGGGCCCAGAAGTGTTATCTTTCTTCCTTCTTTTTAGCGTCTGCTCTGGAAAATAAATAAATAAACACAGTCCAGAACTAGGTGAATCTTGCTGCGGCTGCCTCCTTCCCGAAGCCCCGATGCCGTGTCCGCATTAACTGCACCAACACCCACTCCTATGGGTTGACATGGGTGACCTGTTTACAGAGGGAAAAGATGGGGCAGGCTCATGACAGATCTGATGTAACCATTGGCATATAAACACAACAGTGGGTTCTACCAGACCGTGTAGCCCAAATATATCCTAGTAATATGCACGTTCCCTCTGTTTGTCTCCGTGGAGCGACCAGGTGTGCCGGGGTGCTTGTGATCACAGTCATGACTAATAATTAGAACAGCTCCTGGTTTCCCAAGTGCTTTCCGATGCGTTTTCTAGTTGGATTCTCAAAACAGCCCTGTGAGATAAGAGGACCGTGTACTGTTGGTGTCCTCGTCTATAAAATGAGGGCAGATTAGGTGGTTTCCTCAAGATCGCTCATTTCCTTAAACTTGGTCTTTTTGATTTAACTTCCTGCCCTGCGTTCTTTGTATAATAATATGGACTCGTGGGGGAGCGTCTGAGCCCCTAAGACAGGTGTGGCCTACCTTCCTGAGAAGGCACGGTTTCAGAGAATGTAGGCCGATGGGGAATCATTGAGAATGTTGGAGGACAAAAGTCCTATCAGCCACCCATTTGCTCCTGGGAGAGGGGGTGGGAACCATCTCTCTTTAGATCTTGAAGAGCCCAGCTCGAGGTTTGTGTGAAGGCTACAGCTTTTGTTCTGTACTTAAACTAGAACGACACAGCCCCAGAACATAGCTGTTTGGGGTGGGGTGGAAGGCCAAAGGGACAGGGATGTTTCAATCTGATAAGCGGCTAAAGCAGAGTTAATCATTTTATCTCAACTGGGAACTGTTTTCTCTGTACAGGCATAAACTTGTTTTCCCAGCAGCCTCTGCTCCCAACAAGCTATCAGATATCCGAGGAAAAACCCAAGCCGACACTCCCGCTGTGTGTCTGAGTCTTACAGGGAAATAGAATCAAAGCACTCTATTGAGTTGGGGTCATACCATTGGATTCCAGGGGATTGAGGGTCACACCACTGGATTCCAGGGGATTGAGAAGATCCCCGAGCTCACCTTGGCTCAGTGAAGAGCCTGTCTGTGCTTTGCGAGCTTCACCTACATTCCGTTCTCATGCCAAGGGGAGTTGGCCCCTGGATGCCAACAGCAGTTGGTGATAGCCGTTCTCTGTCTTCGCCTGAGCCCTGCCGTATCCATGCACCAAATGGTTACCTTACCAGAGTCCCATTCTTTTCTGGGCCTGGGGGTGATGGAAAAAAAACATGACACAAAATGCAGACATCTGTTAGAAGAAGTTAGAAGAAGACCCTGAAGTCTAACCACCTAAAGGTGATAATGTATTTCTGAAAAAAGTTTTGGAACCGATCGGTTTCGAGCGTTGGGGACCGATTTGGGTAACTTCCCAAGACGTCTTGAAGCTTTTCATGGTCACGTGGAGCATGCATGCATCAGAATGAGGGTGGGATGCCTTCCCAAGCCTTAGAGATTACTCACTGGTGCTTCTTCCAAGATATTAAATCCCATTTTGCAGCTACTGAAATAATAGACTTAGCCATACTTTTGTGATCTCATCTCTAGACAAGGCCCCAGTCAGGGTAGACTCAGACACCAGCTCAGTTAATGAACATGCCGATTTCTTAGAAGAGGGACTGAGATCATTGCAGTCCTGCGTCCAAGGTCCTTTTAGGCCAACACGTTACTTGCCTGTTGACCTCTCTGTTTGGTTCCCTGCCCTGTCTGTTACAGAGGATGTGAAACCGTATCAAGTGAATGGAGTCAACCCTGCCTATCCAGAATCCCGCTATACCTCGGATTACTTCATTAGTAAGTTCATTTTCTGCTCTTCTCTCATTCTCAACCTGGGAAAGGATTCCTGTCCTAGATGATCTCAGGCTCCTTCATGGTAATTCTGTGGAAAATAACATTTTCTTAAATGTGGCCTCTTTGTTATTTTGCTGTTTATTTATTTTGCTATTCCCACAAGGCACGGGGCTTCAACCTATTTACATGTTGGTATTTATATTAACCTGCCAACTCCTCTGCACACCAGGATCTCTCCCGAGATCTTCAGCACGAAAGTCGTGCAGAGGGACTCCAACTTGACCCCTGAGCTTTGAGTTTACTTGATCCTGTGTACCACGGTGGCCATCAGAGGTTGGGTTAGGGATTTGGTTGTGGCCCCTGTTCTTTCCCTTTTTACTAGTAGATATGACGGCATTTCCTCTGATGGTTCCTCAAGAGTGTGCCATGTGGCTTCAGATTCTGTTATAGAAAAGCCTTCTCCCTTGTAGTAGATGACACCTAACCTTACTGGAGAGGGAGCCAGAAGAAGAGAATTAGGGGTAGGGGTATTATTATCTGATGGCCTTGCTTTTGAAGGGAGCCTTGAGGGAATTTGTTTTCCTTTTACCTTTTTATTTTATTTTGATTTTTATTCTAATAGCAGCAATGATATTAAGTATTAAGATGGCAAGAGCAAGAAGTGTTGGCCGGCATTTTACATACATACTCTCCTTTGCTCTTCTTCATGGCACTCTGAGGAAGATTGCAATCATCCCTATTTTAGAGATGTGTAAATTAAGCCAGAAAAGGGAAGTAATCTTGTTAAGTAGTGGAGCAAGCTGAAACACCCCGGCCCTTCTGACTTAAAATGTGTTCCTTTCATTCTCTAAGGTAGTTAGCTTGTTTTCATCTTGTGGGGCTGCTGTGAATGATGACGGCCTGCCTGGTGTAGGTATAAATTGGCCCTCTCTCCAAAGGCACATGTTCTCTGTTTCCAGGTTATGGTATCGAGCATGCTCAGTGCGTTCCTCCATCGGAGTTCTCAGAGCCTAGCTTCATCACAGAGTCCTACCAGACACTCCATCCCATCAGCTCGGAGGAGCTCCTGTCCCTCAAGTATGAGAACGACTACCCCTCGGTCATTCTCCGGGACCCTCTGCAGACAGACACCTTGCAGACTGACTACTTTGCCATCAAACAAGAAGTTGTAACCCCAGACAACATGTGCATGGGGAGGACCAGTCGTGGTAGGTCAGATTTCTTCTCTAGAAGCTCTTGGGTTTTCAAGAAGTAACTGACTTTGTGAGTTTTTCAGGTCCCGTTATTCTTTTCTTTGCTATTGGCCCTGTACATTCCTGAGTTTCAGCCTTTCCATTAGAATGTCTAGATGTTAAGAGCTTTCCAACATGGAAGTGTGGCCAAGTCCGCCATGATGACAAAGACCGTGTGTCCACGGTGGAATTGGCGTGATGACCGATCCCATTTCTTATTCGGGTAAAATATTTTATCGAGTGATAGTTCTAGAGGAAGGTGGTTGTTTTTTAAGGTATGATTTATCTTCTTTGAGAGCATTTTGCTTGGGGAAGACACACAATCTGATAGGAATGGTTCAAGTGACCCTCCCGGAAAGCCTTTAGCTTCCCATGTAGCCTAGCGACCCTCGCAGAGTAGTCCTGTGTCAGACTGCAGACCCGGGCTTGATATCTGAATGACCTCTGCTTCTCAGCTGGGGCTCTCTAGCCTCTTGTGACTTCTCTGGTTTGGGAAGATACAAGATGGTTAACCAACAGTTTATTTGGAACTGGTCATCAGCAGTGTGGTGAAAGTGTGTATTTAGCTAGAGGACCAGGGAAAGAGGTGGCCAGAGGCTTCCAAAAGAAAGTACTCTTGTTGACGTGACTGTTATAACAATGATAAAATATTCACGGACAGTGAAGTAAATGTTTCAAAATAGAGCTGACTGACTTTATTAAAAAAAAAAAAAAAAAAGGAAAGGGGAAAAAAAAAAGGTTAAGTTCACCCGAATTTAAGATCAGGACATAAACGCTCAGAGGCACAGCCCACCTCCCCAGGTATCCAGATAGTTTTGTGTCTGAGAGAAGTGCGGTCCTCTGTAAGGAGGGATTTGTTCATCAAGGAAGAACTAGCTGATTTCTAGAGAGTTGGAAAAAAAAATGACTTTTCCAGTGGATAAAGGGGAAAACACTACGAAGAGGAAGAGGAACAGGAGAAGCTCATTCAAGTGGTGTTCTGAGGCATTTGGTCTCAGGAGTCAGGCTTGGCCGGCCTTGTAGAGATTTCTCCTCAGGGATGACCCTGCTCCCCTCCTCTGAGTCTCTCAGAACAGAGCTCAAAGACATCTTTACTTTGAAGAATCACTCAGCAGCCGCCAGGGGCCATACACGTCGTTGTCTTCTTCTTCGAGCGTCAGCCTCACGCTTCCTCCCAGCAGACCCTAGGAAGAGCGGCAGGCCCAGTAGAGGGAAAGTCCCTAGCAAAATCTGAACCTGCAATCTTCCTTCTGAGGGCCCCAGGGTGTTTGTGTGTCAGACCGAAGGGGATGGGTGGAACCAGTTTTGCCTTCCCCTTTCTGACTCTTTTTTCTTATTTTTGGATGCATGTCTATTTAAATACATACACACATGTATGTGTATTTTTTTCTTTTTTTCTTTTTTGTTCTTCAGGCAGGTCAAAGCAACAAAACTACTTTCTCTCTCATGGGGCTTTCTGTGCATACATGTGACGAGGCCAGGGCTGAGCCTTGGGCCCAGCCATGGTGTCACTTGGGGAGCTCTGCCATCACATTGTTTCTAAATTGCGCCGGGCTTTGCTTTTGTATGATCATCCCTTCCCCCTCTCCTTCTCTCGGTCCTGGGTTTGGGGCTCCACCAACCTTCCAACCCCATGTTGGTCTCTGGGAACCAGATAGCGACCTGTACAAAGAGGCAGGAGGTGTTTCTCTCTGACCCCATTCCCCCTCCCTCACAGTAGACCAACCATGGCATCGCCCTGGAGAGGAAACCCTTGTTGTTTACGGCTGCTGTTTGCATGTTAGAGGTCCCACACACCTGCCCTTGGACGTGCAGCGATTGGTTAGACAGAAAGCGTGACTGCTCGCTGATGATTTGTAGTAATGATCACAGTATCCGTGGACTGCATCAGAGGATACAAAGTGCTTCTGTGTCCCCCTTCTTTGGACTCTGAGTACTGTCTTTGTGTCAGTCTGTCCAGAGCGTTGCTGGGGAAGCCAACCCCATCTACTGTGTAGCGTGCTCTGAGGTCTGTTTGGTGGAGTCAGGTGGCTTTGGAAGGCCTTGCTCTGAGACAGTTCACAGAGAAGCTGGCCAGTGGGCGTCTTAGAGGACACAGGCTTCCCTGCCTGAGCACAGTAGCATGACTGACTGCCTAATCCAGTTGGATCCAACCCATTTTTGGAGAAAATACCCGTAAACGAAGGTTCCCAGCTCCAGGATTGTGAAATAGAGCTAAAATGAAAGCAGCCTACTGCTCTAAACCACAACTCTCAACAGAGTTCCATTTGGCTCATGTCTGAGGGGCTGCTAGAGGGTGGTTATGGCCTAGTTTAGTGCCCTTGCTTCGCGGGGCTCCTTGGAAACTCAGCTCTCCTGCTTTGGAAAATTCAGTCTGCATGCCCTCCAAATGGAAAAGTGACTGATAGAATTGTTTCAGAGAGATTGTGGTAGAAATGCTGCCTAAGTATTGGTCTCTTGCTAGGGTGTTCTCCATGAAAAGATGAGTTCTAACTTTCTTCAGCTGTTGTTGTGTTTGCCTCACGGAGAAACTGAATGACCATTAAGATGGGTAGCTGGTCTCAGCAAACACCTTTATAGGAGATGCTGCAAATTTTCCTTGTTCTGTGTAAAAGAGGCTATTGCGTTCTGGTTGTAGGCTGTTTTCTTGAGTCTTTTCCTTGTGAATTTCTGGAAAAGGCGAGTCTTTCATTTGTTATGATAATAAAAAACTTACAGATGTGCCAGGGAACGGGGTAGGCGGTGCCAGTAACCCATGGAGCTCTTAGTTTGCCTTCTGGAGATTACTCTTCTTTGGATGACTCGAGGAAGGAATGAGATTAAGTGGATAAATAACTACCTTTCTGTTCACAGCAGTGTTGGAGGGGATAAGAGGTTGGGGAAATCTTACAACAGTGGCTTTGCAAAAAGTATATATTTAACTGAATACCTTTTATCGTGGACTTTTTTGGTTGCTTGTTTAACTTTTATGAGTGACTTATCTTCCCTCCTAATTACTGTGCATTTAATTTTGGTTTGGACACCATAATTAAATATTTGAATTCCACTGTTTTAACCAATCCCTACTATTATGAAGGGGAGAATATGCCAGAAACCCACCAGTATTAGCTTGTATCGGCCGACCGTATTCTGGGATTTAAACTTTATAGTAGACCAGCCACCCCTGAACGATTGAGAGTTGACCTGTTATTTCTACACACACGTTGGTCACGTCCATTTGCCTCTTGGCTTGTGCCGACCTGGGATGGTCATGGAGTCTCTCATGATTTAATTTAGGTTGCCTGAAATGTATCTGAAAGGGAACATAGAAAATATTCCTGTGAGCTTTTCAGCTTTGAGATACCTTTATTTTCCTCCAAATTATTTATTTTTTTGGTTAGTCTCCCTTTTCATGGCATTTTTGCCAATGGAAATTTCTCTAGGAGCTATTATGCAATCGTAGCAGCTGTTTATAACCTGGTTTGGGAAATTAATGAACTTGCATGATCTTGTGGTCAGTTAAGAATGCCTTAAGCAACTCATAGAGTAAAGGATTTCTGACATTGCTATGGACCTTAACTCTTTAATCAACTCCTTTGTGTTTTATTGCCCACACTCCCCCACTGAAGTATGAATTTCAAGTACAAAATTGTACTTGGAGAAGATGAAGAACATGGATTTCTATTTAGAAGACTGATAGTGGTTTTTTTTTTTTTTTAACCTCCTGGAAAAAGCATCTCATAACTTACTTCTCTATTTGAGAAGGCATGGAGGCAGGGCATTTCATTTTAAAATAGTATTTGGACAAAAATGCTAAAAAATAACACTTCAGTTCCAAGGTCAGGGAAGGTCAATCCGCTCTTAGTCGAATGGAATATTTTTTCTGAGGACCCAAATATTTTGCCAAATTGGGCCTTTTGAAATCAGCTCCCTGGCCTGAGTGGGAACAGGGAGTTGAGCCTGACACTGCTGTGATTTCTTCATCTCTTCGTTGAGTCGAATACGTCAGTCAGAAGTTCCGTAATATCCAGTGTGGTTCTCCACTTTTGGATTTCCGGCCCTAGGAATCTGGAGGCCCCACGCGCTGCTGTCTCCTCTGACAGACAGGAGGGCAGCCCAGTCTCTGCCCCAGGGCCCAGAACTCCGAAGGGCCCCGCGGCCGTGGGCCCCGCGGACTGCGTGCGGCCCCGTGTGGCCCCTTCCCAGTCAACCCCTGAGCTTCCGTTTCCACCGGCCTCTCCCTTCTCGCATCCCTCCTGCAGGTCTGATTAGCAACCCGTCCTCACTGAGAGGGTTTTACAGCTGTCTTTTCCCGATTCCTCCTCCCTGCCCCCTCCCCACCTCCTCTACCTCCAGGTAAGCTTGGGGGCCAGGACTCTTTTGAGAGCGTGGAGAGCTACGATAGCTGCGACCGCCTCACCCAGTCCTGGAGCAGCCAGTCATCCTTCAACAGCCTGCAGCGCGTCCCCTCCTATGACAGCTTCGACTCCGAGGACTATCCAGCCGCCCTGCCCAACCACAAGCCCAAGGGCACCTTCAAGGACTATGTGCGTGACCGTGCTGACCTCAACAAGGACAAGCCTGTCATTCCTGCTGCTGCCCTGGCTGGCTACACAGGTAGGCGCCCTGCCCCTACCTCAGCGGCCTCTGAGGGCTTGTCGCCGTGGGTGGGCTCGGTGCCGGAAGGCACCACTCGCACGTCCCTGGAGACTGGAGTCGGCCTCTCTCTTTTTTGGTGGAGCGGGGAGAAGGAGACCCTAGGAGGTCTGCTCAGTCTCTCACACCACTCTGTGAATGGCCGTCGATTTTTGGAAGTAAACCGTATCATTCTATCCCAGGGGATCATTTCCCAGAGCGGTAGGAAGAGCTTCTCTCTCAAGGGCATCGCTGAAGGGCTTACACTCTGGATTCTTCTGTAGTCGCGTTCTCATTAGGCTAGCTGTTCAGGTGGGAAGAGTGTCCTTAGTCACCCTTGGCTCTGTCCAGATCCTGGCCTCTGTAGGAAACCTTTGTTTTGTTTTGTTTTGGTTTTTTCTCATTTAGCTTTATTACTGATTTTCTTCCAGGAGTGGAAGGTCTAGTAGTGGTGAATGAAGAAAGAGCATAGGGCAAGGAAGATGGGTCTTGAGAGCTTAGGCTCTGATTGAGAATCTGCTAATAAAACAATTCATTGTCCAAATGAATTGTTAGCACGGGTGCTGCCTGACCTTGGAGACACGTGACGAGTGTACCTGAGAAATATCTGAGGAGCATTCGTGGGTTAACTATCAGATCCTTTCTGTAGGAGTGTAGTGTTTTCTAAGAATTAGGAATTGTGTTGTGAGGGGAGCTTATTTTAAGCTTTGATCACTTAGCCGTGGTGTAGGCCACTCTTCTCTTCAACTCCGCCCTGGACGGGTTGACATGTGGGGACCCTTTGTATGGATGGAGGCAAACAGTCCTACCTGTGTTTCCAGAGAGGTACCTGTCTGATCTTGAGAGCGTGCTTGATCTTTGCTCTTGGGTCAGGAAAGTCTCAAGATTTTACTAGGAAAGACAGCTGAGCTTTGAGAACAACTCGGAAGCTTGAAGAAATGACTCCTTCAGAGATCAGGAATTAGCCCACTTAGGCTGCATCCCACACAGCTCCTCGGGCAGTGCATTGCTCGAAGAGGTGCTCAGGAATTATGTCTGTGTTTTGAGGAAGCGACAAGGTGTCTATAGAGAGTCAGGACCCGGAAAGACCTGGAAGGGTCCCTTACCCTGTTCTTTCTACTGGAACCTCCCATAGTCTCTGCTTGGACGTCACTAGTGTGTGGGAACGTGCTGCCTTTCAAGGGAATCCTCTTCCATCTCTGGACCGCAGACTGTTAGAGAGGTTGCCCCTTTCCATTAAGGACGTCTGGAATGAGGAGAAGCACATTCAGTCTCTTTCAAGATGTGCAAGACTGCTGGCTCCTGTAGCTTTAGCTCCTGGGTGTTTTAAGCCCTGGACTCCAGTTGGATACTGATGGAGGGGAGAAGTGCAGCTTAATCAGCGGGAGAAAGGAAAGCCCAGGGAGCTTCCAGCATGACTCTGCGGGCTTTGCAGGTGGCAGAGTCTCTAACGGCTGGCGCTTGCTTCTGTTCTCCTGGTGCTTTGCCATTTGCCAAGGGTAAAGGCCAGCCCGTCTGCAGCTTCCAGCAAACCCTCAGGTTGCTTTGTCCTATTGGAAGTGTTTCTGTATTCTTTCTGGCATCATCTCCCCCGTGATCACCAGCGTCCACAATCATCATTCCTCTTCCATGGCATCATTCTCTCTTAGCTAGGTACGTCATAATGAAAAGCTTGCTACTTAGGGTGGTTTTGTGGATAACGAGACTGAATAAACGGACTTTGAGTTTTAAAGTCTGGGTTATGGCCAAAGAAAGCCTTATGGTTGAGGTCAACCTTCATGGGATAAGAATTTGGTAAGGACTCCTGGCTGCACTGCAGAAGATCTAGAAGTTTCTGGGAAGGGTAAAAGACTGCTCTCCACCTCAGATAGAAAGCCCTCTGAAAGCGTGACATGTATTAGTTACTGCATTTTCTATTGGGAGACATCTGCAGAGCTAACAGTCTACGAGAGTGACTTAAAGTGTTTTGAGATAATCTTAGTATTTTGAAAGAATTATCTAAGGGCTAGGGAATCTCTCCAAGTGTCCCAGTTTCAGGGTGAGACAGAAAGGGATGAATTGGAAATTCTAAGAACTAGGAACGAATATGAAATACAAATTAGAGACATGAACTGCCATCAAGATAGCCAACACCGGCGTGTTGGCCGAGAGTCTTCTCTGGCAATCCAGACTCAGAGCCAAACAGATGAGAGCCCCAGAAAGCTCTTTCCGCACAAATGTAGGTATGTCCTGGAGGTCTGAGTTATGGTGGATGTCACCCTTTTTCTGGATGGGTTGTTTTTAAAAGGTGCTCTCGTTTTCCCCCTCCCCTCCCTCCCTCCCTCTCTCTGTCTCTCTGTCTCTCTGTCTCTCTTCCTCTCTCTCTAAGGGAATAAAACATGCAGTGAGTGGAAGAAAAGGCAAGGTGACTCAGTTAAAGGCCTCGAAGACTAAAGTAGTCCCTTGAATTAAAAAGCATGTTTTAAGCATCTCACCGTCCAGGGTTGCTCTCTGACCCTGGGGATGTAACTTTTCACACCGTCTCAGATGGTGGTAAGAACAATAGCCCAGAAAACAGAAGTCCCCTGGCCCCCGCTCCCCGCCCCAGCTCTAGCACACTGTGTGATTTTAGGCAAATTTGCCTTGTACCCTTTTCTACTTTTAGTGAAGTGGAAGTGTTCATCCTTGTCTTGGTGGTGGGAGATCTGTGAAATGTGATTTAACTAAGTCAATTAATTAAACAGATGAGTGCTAGACATTGTACTAGACATGGGGAGCCAGGAGCTCAGTTGTAACAAATCCATTGTTTGAGCAAATGTTTCTGAGCACATGTCGAGGGTAGATAAGGGCCATTTGCCCTTGGGGGTTCATTATCTTGTCGAATTCAAGATATTATAATTGTCCTTAGACTTGGACTGGATTTTCTTCATGCTGTGGTCTGAATGAAGGTCAGGATTTGTGAGGCAGGTGGGGGCCAGCTCAAATTTTGGTGATGTTTTCCCTGAGCTCAGTGCCTGGTGAACATCTGTCCACCCTGCAGACTAATTCTACTTGGTGGTTCCCTTGCCCTCGCACGTTCCTTATGGTCCCTTATCATTCCAGATACATCCTGGGGAGCAGGGATAGGGATGGAGGAACATCCCTATGCAGCCCTCTCCACTAGCCTGGGAGCATGACCTTATACGTGACCTTATATAAATGTGTTAAGATGAGCTGAAGTTTGGAAAAGTGCTTTGGAAAGTAGAAAGCATTGGATGAGTGCTGGCAAACTTTTGATTGCTCATAAAAATCAGACCCATTTTCTATTTCAAGTGCTACCTTCTTTTCATTCATTCTCTTAAAATCCAAATACTCAGAGTATGTGTGGCCGCCTGGTAGGAGCAGTGGTACTGTTATGTCAGTATTGTTTGGCCTGAACTACGGTGTGTACGCATGGATCCTTCGAGCCGGGAAGAGTGTCATTACCCTGCCATTACACGTGGGGGGTCTTTGTCTATATCACCTTCAAAGGAATACATTTCACTTCTTCATATGATGTCTTAGTTACTGCACTGTACGTGTGGAAATCAGTTAGAAACTGAATTTTCACATTCTCTTGCACAGTTACATTCTTCCTCCGAAGATAAGAAAATTGCATCAACCTTCACTGGGCTCCCATGGCAACTTGTTAAATTAGGTCAAGATGTGGGGGCAGATAACATGGCTTGAAAGCCTGCCTGTGAGCTGAGTTAAGAATACATCAAATGCAGTGCTGGCTTCCGCCAAAATGTACCTTCTTACCTTACTGTGAACTGCTTACGGTTATCAGACTGATACAATCAGAAAGCTCCATTTTCTCTTGTTTGAAGATACATTATGAACCCCATCTAATTACAAAACAATCCAAGAGAAGTGGCCCAGAGTTTTCTGTGTATTTAGTAGACCTAAGCGAAATGCTTTTCAAATCCCTGAAGAAGGTAGAGAGCTCTGATTTTTTTTTTTTCCAACTGCAGTAGCTATAGAAGAATATACTGGATTGACTGGATTGTTAACTGGCATTCTCTCTTCTAGCCCCATTTTATGGATGATGAAACTGAGGCACAAAAAGTGACTTATTCAAGACCAGATAATTGCCATGTACACAGAAATAGCTCCTGAATTGAATCTTAAGTGCCAGATGTCTCACTCAACTAGGAAATCTTTCTCTGTGTTAAAGAATGAGAATACTCATGGCTTATCTCAGTTGCTTTCCTACAGTAGCCGAGGGGCCTTGTCTCACTTGTTAGCAATTAGCACTGTGTATATGGGTTAGGGCTGTGTGGGACATAGTACTAGCCTTTGGCTTCAGTCTGGAGTTATTGGCCCATAAGTCACCTTCGTTGAACTTCATTCCAGATTGCCAGACAGATAAGGCACTGCCACAGGTAAGACATCTGCTCCTAGCACTTCTGCAGCTGTTCCTGAGCCGGCCTGGTAGTAAAGCCCTTGTTCTCCAGTACCCAGGCATGTCCCCCCCCATAGTTGTGACATTGTGACCAAGGTGGCGAGGGTCCTTTTCTCATCCGGAAGCCTGAAAAAGGCTAAACCCAAAGCCACTCATTAACCGTTGCCAAATTCTGTCTTCTCGTGCTGTGCAGATCTGTGAAAATGCAATCCCTCGTTTTCCTTATGGCTAAATTTGGGACTCTCTGGAATTCAACTTTCAGGTACTTCTGCATGAAAGATCACACACACACATACGCACACGCACACACACACAGAGTGGTAGTCTTGTAGAAGAAGAAGCCCCATGCATTCCTTGTAGGCCCTCTCAAATTGCTTCTGGCCTGAAAGAAATCTTCTTGCCAAGTCCTAGGAGGCTCTAGAGACTGTCCCTAGGCCAAGCCCAGAACCTTGGAGTACTGGCTCGTAGTTAAGTTTTAGGGTTCAGTAACCCAGAGCTACTGCTAAAACATGTTTTTGAAAATAAACAACTTCATTGCAAAGGAAGTGCTTCAAAGCCTTTCAATGCAGAATGAAACCTGAGATTTGGCAGCGTTACCTGAAATCACAGTTTTCTGAAGCAAAACTGGATTGCAAAATAATTTCAGGGTACTCGGGTACAAATAACAACTAAGGAAGCTTTTGGTACGAGCCTCAGTTCCTGATAAGGAAAGGGGAGAGGGGTCACCGAAGCAATTCACAGTGCAGCATGGATTTGTGTACCAGAGTTCTAAAATTCTAAACCCAGGTGGGTATGTTATTAGGAACAGCATAGAGCTTTTTAATTTGGGGGCAAAGGGAGGGATGATTACCCAACCCAGACTCTGGAATACCGTGTCTATACACATGCTATGAGTGTGACTTGAAGAAGAAGCAACTCGTTGACATGCATATAGAACTCTGGCCCCATTTGGGGGCAGGAGCTGCCTTTTCCTGGGGCCCTGAGGTTCTTGGGGCAGGCAGAGCTGAAGTTGGCCCTCAGGCTTGCAGGGGGCCTCCAGTCTCCCTGTAGAGTGTCCCTTGGGCAGCGCCTGGATGGAAAAGAAGAAAAGAGCTTAGAAATGAGAAACAGTGGCCCAGGGAGAGCGTCTCCCCCTTCTGGCTCAGAGGCCCTGTGATTAGCAGGTTGCAGGAAGCCAGGTGGATCCCCTTGGACTAAATGGGACCCACATCTCAGAAGCTGGGCGGGATTCCCATTCTCCGTGCTGTGTTCAGGGGTAGTTTCTGGGGGTGGGGGGTGCATGGAATGGTTTGGAGGCCTTTCCCTGGAGTAATGGGCTGTAACGCGCTGCTCGGTTCTGAGACTGATGGGAAAATACTTTGGAGCATGGAGGAGGGAAACCCCTTGGGAGATTTGAACTGGAAGGTAGGAGAAGTCCCTTGGTGTGGCCCTGGGGAGGACTTCAACTGCTCTGCCTCCCGATTGGCTTTGTGACCGTTCTTCATCATTTGCCATGAGCAGAAAAAGATCACAAGGTAGCAGGATTCGGCCTCCCTGTTCATTTTTTTTCCTACATGTCTTTTAAAAAAATGTGGAAAGGGAGGTTCCCCTTTTCCGTCTGTTGTTTCTGAAGGCCCCCGCCGACTCTACCCCCTCGTCTTGACTCAGTTACAGCAACACCTTGCAAGCCGTCTCTGCCCATTTCCACCTCACAAAACGTGCCTCAGTTCCCTCGTGCTGTTTCCAGCCACCTGAGGCCAAGCGAGTGCATGGATTTGGGATGGCAGGAAGCTCGCCGGGTGATTCCTCTTTTCTGGGGACAGCCCCCTGCCTGTTTAGGAGGCGTCCTGAAGTCTCACATTGTGTGGGTCACTGTTTCTTTAACAAAATCTCACTGCATATGCTAGAATTGGCTGGTGACAGTGCTGGAATTCGGCTCTGTCTCCAGTTGGAGGCTCCACCTTCTTTGTCTGTGAAGTAAACTGTTTCCACTGAGCCAAGTTCTGCCCTGGTGCTGCTGAGGCCTCCAAACCTTGCTGCCCTTCACCACCAGGCCCTGGAAACTCCCCGCAGCTTCTGTTGGGAAAGGCCCTGCAGAGGTCCCACGTGGCCCTGCTGGTGCGCCTTGGCGTCTTTCTCTTTCCCCTGGACGGCCTTCGCCGCTCTAGAGAATGAGCGGCGCACCCACTGGTCCCTCCGCGCAGGGACTCCGTTCAGGGGCAGCCGTCCCCTCCCCGTCCTCCCGCTAGCGGCTTTCGTGTGCTGCCCGCCGGTTGGATGGCCTGGCCCTTGGAACTGCCTTCTTTTCTCAGCTCTAGTTAAACAGCCCAGAGGGAGGCCTCGCCCGGCGGCGTAAGCCCTGGGTAAGTTTCTTGCAGGCACGAAGAGCCGGACTCGGGAGCCAGGCAGCCTGAGTGGGGCCCGGCTCTGCCACGGACCGCGTGGGACCTCAGGCGGGCTACCCTCGCTGTGCCTTGGGATTCCCATCGGCAAGATGCCGATAATGATAGTTACTATCTCAGACGGTTGTTGGGAGCACTGAAGGCAGAGTTTGTGGAAAGCACCCAGAACCCTTGCTAGGCACGTAGCAAGTACCGCTCGCTGTTCCATATTATCCCCCAAACTCCGTCTTTCCCATATAATTCTTTTTTAAAAAAGATATTATTTATTATTTATGTGAGAGAGACAGAGAGTAAGAGAGAGCTTGCACAAGATGGGGGAAAGGGCAGAGGCAGAGGGACAGGCAGGCTCCCCGCTGAGCAGGGTGCTCGACGAGGGACCTGGTCCCAGGACCCGGGATCATGAGCGAAACGCAGATGTTTAACCCACTGGGCCACCTGGGTGCTCCTCCACTATAATTCTATATTTATATTCCTTGAGGTCAGGGGACAGTGTATTTTATTTAGAAAATTCCAGTAATGGATGGCAGTGACTTAGGGCACAGAAGATATTTAATATCTGATCAGGTCATTTCAGTTATTCGAGCTCAGTCCACGTGTGCAGTAAGCTCCCCGCTGTGTCCTAGCCTCTTTCATGTACATTACCTTTTTTTTTTTTAACTGTCACCGACAACCACCCGAGGTAGCTTCAGCCATTCTTATTGTACCAATGAGGGAATCAAGGCTCAGACAGGGAAAGAGGTCTAGCTCGAAATCACACAGCAAACCACAAGGAAGATGCCTTTCGAAGTTTTTCACGTCAGACAATTAGTTGGCAAACGTTCACTCTCAGTGGACATGTCAGTGTGTTGTTTGGGGTCTGCTAAGGTATAGGTGGCAAGACACGGTTAGACTCGCAAGACGTGTTGGGCTGTGAGGGAGATCTGTGAAGGGCAAGGTGGGGGATAGCCAGGGAGGGCGGGGGAGCCTTTCCACCATGCGCCTGTCTGTCACCTGGAAAAGGAGAGAGGGAAGGAGGACCTGGATAGAGAAGAGCCTCCCTCTGCAGCTTGGGTCCAAGAAAGGTTTGGCCAGGCTCCCGGGGAACCCTCAGGTCAAAGCTGCCCAGTGGAGGAGCTCACGTCCCCGCCTCCTGCAGTGGGAGGACTCAGTCGCCCCTTGTCATGGCTGTCACCCCTCGGGTGACCCACATCACGCTGGACTGATGACTGTGTGTTGTCAGATAGGCCAGCATGGTTTTTCTTTCTTTCCTTCTTTCCCTCCCTTCCTTTCTTCCTTTCTTTCTTTCTTTAAGATTTTATTTATTTGACAGAGAGATCACAAGTAGGCAGAGAGGCAGGCAGAGAGAGAGTGGGAAGCAGGCTCTCCGCCGAGTGGAGAGCCCGATGCGGGACTCGATCCCAGGACCCTAGGATCATGACCTGAGCCGAAGGCAGAGGCTTAACCCACTGAGCCACCCAGGCACCCCCAGCATGGTTTTTCTGTCTGGCTGGTGGTACAGCGGGGCTCCAGACCCCAGTCCCGATGCTCTTGGTGGCCCATTGTAGGCTTCAGAGCTCCGTGCATACATATCGTTCATGCTAACAAAGCAAACGACATTGTCTTCTGTGTGACTCACCTCTCTCTTAGAATCACAAGAGTGAAAGTTCTCCTAAGGTGAGTGAATGTGAAAGTTTGAACTTTGACGGGAGGCTGGGAGGCTCTTCGCTGGAGCAGTGCCCGTGGCGCGCAGCCCGGTGGAGGGGTTTGACATTCAGAGCCGAGGGGCGTGCAGTTTCTGGTGCAGGGACCCAAAGCTTGGTTCTTGGGCCTTTCTTCTTTAAAAGCAAGGCATAGGTAGGATGTTCT
The DNA here is from genome assembly GCA_002007465.1 of Ailurus styani. NCBI lineage: Eukaryota > Metazoa > Chordata > Mammalia > Carnivora > Ailuridae > Ailurus > Ailurus styani. The sequence goes on from LNAC01000628.1 coordinate 678,555, forward strand.
CAGCTCTTCACACAACGGTGGAACAAAACCTGTTTCTTCTGATGTGTCCTTGCTGTCATTCATGTTCTCTTTGTCATCCAACTCAATCTGGCTACCATGCCTTACATTTGGGGGATGCTCGGAAATTATTTTCTGCATGAAAGTTTGGAAACTTCGGTGCCCCGATGACCACTTGGGATGTATCTCACCTCCCCAAGACTTTTAACAGACTTTGCTAGTCATTTCTCTCATCCTTGATGTGCAGGGACAACTATACTGTGTGGATAAAATAAATTCCCAAGGTTGCACTCAGCCCATGAACTATGGGCTTTAGACTCCTCAAGTTCATCTTTCTAATTCTAATCATGAACATATCTTTCTTTCTTCCTGTTACCTCGATACATCATAGGGAGGCATTGTCTTTAGACATTTGCATTGGTTCGAAAAAGCATTTCTTGGGTTTCTAACAAAATTCTCACCCCGTACCCTCAAATCCAAACCTAACCCATTTCTGGTGACTTCTGAAAACAGTCAGTTACCTAGAAGACATCAGAAGGAAAAGCTCTGAAGAACCCACTTCCTGACTTGAGCTTCCCCAGCTCTCTGTCCGAATCTGTGTCTCAGTGGTAGGTTGAGTATGGTTAGACAGAGCCCTTGGGTGTGGAGGGAAGGGGGGTGGCTGCATTTGAATATAGGCGGCCCCTTTAAGAGAAGACCAGTCTCCCTTTCTCCTTCCACCCCCACACAGGTGTACTTGAAAACGTGCAGGTGCGAGGAGCCCAAGCAAAAACAAGGGTCTTTTTTCCACACGCTAAAGCGTGGAACTGTCTTGTTCTCAGGACCAAGACAGACGGGCGGGGGAGCCTCACTTATGTCTGTTCCAGGTGGATAGCCCGGCTGACCTGTGGCCGGTCACCTGGGCTCGTGGCCCCAGTCTGTCTTGGACACTGATTAGCAGGACAGGACTTTGTGCTTTACCTTCAGTTCATGCCGTGGGATGTGTCTCTAGGCCTAAACTCTAGGCCCGACGTTTGCAGGCAACGCTGCTGAATTCCTGGGTCAGCCCTACATAATAATGAGGTGGAACATGCTTTGTGAGGAGCAGAAATGATTAGGGAGAAAAGCACATTGGGGGAAAAGAGGATCTAAGTCTGTCTGTGGCCAAGATTTCCCCAAACCATAAATGTCTGTCATACTTTCACTTGCAAAGCAGTTTGCATGTGTTCTTTTTTGTGCGCACCTACTTTGAATCAGAGCCAGAGCTTCATAGAGTTATCCCAAATTTGAACAGATCCATTCTGGTTGTTCTCATGTACAGTATTTTTTAAAAGGTCACCTATATACTTTAACCTTTCTCGTAGCCTGCAACTTTATTCTTTTCCAAAGTTGCCATGAGAAAGGCCAATTTAATTCTTGGAAGAATAACTAAATTTTATCTCATGATTTTGCTGTTTATTTTTTAAAAGTTTCATCCTTTTTTTGCTTGTCTTTCTTTGAAAAGTCTGCTTTTAAAAATACATTTTCTGTTGCTTCATTCTTCTATTCCGTCCCACTGTTGTATTTTATATTGTTTCCAAAATGTTTGAGACTGTGGTCGCCTCTGTGTGTGTGTGTGTGTGTGTGTGTGTGTGTGTATTTAAATTTATGTTTATATATTTTTTAATAATGGGGACTCCATTGACATCTCTATAAAGTAGGGAGGAGCAGGGATAACTGTTCCATTTTAGGGATGGGAAAACTAAAGTCCAGAGAGGTTAAATCAGTTACGTAATTTCGTACAGTGAATCAGGGAGGAAGTGAGAGCAAAGTGTTTGGTGCTTGACCTCCCCACTTGGGGCATTCCTTGGGCATATATATTTTTTTAACTTCTGAGGGTACTGTCTGCTCTCCTCTCTCAGTTTTCCACTGCTTGACATGTTTGTTTTTAATTTTTTTGAAATTCTTTCTCTTTTCTTTTGGTCTAACGTGCCGGGACACAGACTTGACATCAAAGGCTGGTTTTACATGATTTGAGAGCTGTTTTTTGACTTGATTCCATTGTCAGCTACTGGCTCTTTCAGCAGAAAATAAATGCAAGTTCATGAAGTTATTGTCCATTATGTTCATGGAGCGTGTTTTCCAAGCCCCTGTCGGATAGTGTTCTTTGTGGTTGTGTGTTGAATTATTATAACCTGTATCCCCCACTGCTGCCCTTGAGTTATTAGCCATTGATACAGGAACTTACTGATGGAACATGTGATTCGTTGGACCAAGGCATTGTTGGCTAGTTATGGAACGTACCATATTTAGATTGTGCTGGGGATGAGAGGAGGTTGGGTTGGGTTGGGGGCAAAAGATGGGCATCGCTCCGAAGAGGTGGGAAAAGGTGCCTGCAGATATAACCCCCTGCCATAATATCAAGCAGTCTCTGCCCTTCCTTTTCTTTTAACCATCTTCCCAGTGCTTCAGTGGCCAAACCATCCAACAGTTGTTTATCCCCAGGGAGAAGACGTCTGTAGCTTCACGTGGAGTTGGGTTCAGAGGGCAAGAAACTGTCAGGAGCAGGAGGGCAAGGCATTGTCAGGAGGTTTCCTGTTTGTCATTCAGCTTCATTTCATAAGGACTCAGTGGACATGGATTTGGGCATCTTCTGTGAATGATCGTTTAGAAGGGGGTTGACAGGAAAGGCGTGGTGCTTATTAGACTCTGGGGTCCCCCCATACAAGCCGTGGTGGGCACCTTTACGGTGGCAGGAGAGGAGGATAGATTTGTGAGCAGATGGGTCATTTCTGGATTCCCATGTTCTGTTTTTGCCATCTTCGTTTGGCTGTGGGTAGAGACACCTGGGTGGAAGGGAGGGGCCAGTCAAGGCCCCTTCCTCTGCTTTAGGACCACCTGCCAGATGTGTGCTCCGAGGGCAGAGTCTGCACTGTTGCAAGGGTGACCAACCATGAGAGTTTCATAGGTTAAAATAAATGCGGTGTCTTGCCCGCACTGAGGTGTTTGATTTGACTTTTAGAGTCAAGCTGAAGAGATTAACTTCTCAAAGTAGCAAATGAATCCCCAAAGGACGGGGTGTGGGCATTTTTATTTGGGGGAGCGTGTTGCTCCAACAGCCTGGGAGTCACTCATGTTGATTAGCCCCAGATAGGATTTAATAGAGAGAAGCAGCTGGGGTAGACACCTTCCTGCAGAGAGAGGGTGAGTGTCTGAGCAGCACGAACCAGTAAATGTCTATTGAGCACTTGTCCGAAACCCCATACCTGCCACCGAGAAAAGAAGGGTCGCAAAGATTCTGTCTGTGCGCATAGGGGGCCAACAGCTGGCGTCATTCAACAGCAAGTCGCTTTTGGACTGTTGGTATTTGTGGGTGAGGCATCGTCTACGCTTTGCCTTGCGCCAGTGAAAAAACACCGTCTCTGCCCCGAGAGCCTGTATCCTAGGGACAAGAGAGATGGGCACGGAGGACACAGGCCATCAGGCTTGTCTCGGTAGAAGTAAGCCTATAATAGAAGCTACCAGAACGCGCGACTGCCCCATGCTGACCTCTGTCTGCATGGAAAGCAGCTCTCATGTGCTAGCCTCACGCTGGAGCACAGATGACGGGGTGAAGACTCGCAGTTGAAAGGAAAAGGAAAAACTGTGGTCCAGCCCTGGGCCCCGTTCACCAGCACTGAGTCCATGGCCATGGACTAGGACACGAGAAGACACTGACAGTTGCCAAGTGGAAAGGATGATTCCCAGGAGAATCTTACTGAGATCTTGTCCTCGCCCATTGCTGTATATTGAACTTGTTCACTTAGACTCAGAGTCGGGGAGCACTTAACAACCACAGCAGCAAAACAACAGGGGATTTTTAATACTGGCTCTCATCAGGATAGATGGGGGGCCTTCCAGTTCCTAGACAAGGAGAAGGGACTTAAAACGTCGCCCAGATGAGAAGGAATTTACTTGAAGTTTTCCCTTAAAAAAATGAGACTAACACCTTGGATCTCAAGTGCCTTGAGGGTCCCCACCTGATACTTCTTTTTTTTTTTTTAAGATTTTATTTATTTATTTGACACAGAGAGAGAGAGAGATCACAAGTAGGCAGAGAGGCAGGCAGAGAGAGAGGAGGAAGCAGGCTCCCTGCTGAGCAGAGAGCCCCATGCGGGCCTCGATCCCAGGACCCTGAGATCATGACCTGAGCCCAAAGCAGAGGCTTTAACCCACTGAACCACTCAGGCGCCCCCCACCTGATACTTCTGCTTCTAAGGTTCTGTCACGTTCTTCAAATCAGGACTGTCAGTGCTGTACTAAGAACTCTCATTTTACCCAGAAGCTGAGAAGAACAAAGCCGTCAGAGGAAATCCCCCGGCTGGAGCCGGTGAGGGAGCTGGAGGGAACAGTCGGCAGGGTGTGGAGGCCCAGCCAGGGATGTGTGTGTGTGTGTCTGTGTGTGTCTGTGTGTGTGTGTGTGTGTGTCTGTGTGTGTGTGTGTGTGTCTGTGTGTGTCTGTGTGTGTCTGTCTGTCTGTGTGTGTGTGTCTGTCTGTCTGTGTGTGTAGCCCTCCCTCCTGCACTTCTTTGGAGAGAGACTCCCTTCTAACAGGGACCCCTCTGTTGTTGTGGCCCAGAGTTTCTACTTGAGAAGCATAGTTTCCCAGTGATGCCACCAGATTCCTGATGTGTGACACCCCGGGGCAGCATGGTGAAGGACGCCGTTGACTGCCTTGGGGCCCCCAGACAGGGACACCATTGTGAGTCACATTGAGTGTGTGAACTCCCCCTTCCCATGACTGGCACTATTCTTAGTACCATTCTCTGCTCCCTGGGACAAAGGTCACTGGGAGCACCGTCCAGTTGGGTGGGTGGATGTGAGAGGAGGCACCGGGAGAATGAGGAAAAGGCTTTACAGTTTTAGGATATATTGAGCAAGGGCGAGGGCTGGAGGAGCCCTGCAGCCCCGGGCATTTGGGCCGAGCTACACGAAGCAATCCAGAAAGGTCCTCTGGGAGAGTGTAACTGGAAGCGCTGGCCTCATTTCCGGTTTCAGCGAGTCTGGGGCCTAGGAAGTTCCCTGGGCCTCGACGTGGATGTGACTGGCGGGGTCACCCCGTGGGCATTGCCATCCTGGAGCTCTCTCCCAGCCGTGTGCCTCCCTTGGGGGGTCCTGATATCCCTTCCCAGACCTGCAGGGAACGTGACCAAGCTCCCGTGTAGGACTGTCCCCGGGCCCAGCTGGGGAAGGGACCTACCCTGGACTCAGAGCGCTTGTCCTGACCCGGCGTTTCCAGCTGGGAGAATATTCCACGTGCTTCCTATTTACAGCTCCCCACCGTCAAACGGGCTGTTCAGGAGTCAGCCAAAGGGAAGAACCTTTGGGGGGTGGATCTCATGGATTCCTTTCATTTGGTACCACATCCACCGGCAGGGGCCCTGCGTGTGCCTGTCAGCACTGGGTGGGCTTCCAGGGTCTTCCTTCCAGAGTTAGGGGACGGAGACTCAAGCTGACATCACCCTATTCTGACTTTCTTGTTGTGAAGCTTACCAGAGACATTTCTTCCCGTTCAAGTTCCTACGCTTTGGTTAGGCATCTGGTTTTCCTATTTAGGCCCCGTCTTGCCTTTGTTGTAAATAGTGAAAAGAACTTTGATAGTACCTCACGCACGACCTGGGCTCCTAGTTCCCAAATTTCGCAGTTTTATGTTCTTTATGAACAGAGGACACTTCACAATGAGACCAAACCAAACCAAACCAAACCAAACAAAAACAAAAAACAAAAACCAAACAAATAAACAAAAAAACCCCCAAACCCATAGACCAGGGTTTACCCTGCCCCCACCCCCACCCCCGCCCCTGGCCGCCCAGGCAGACAGGGGTCACATGCACGCAAAGCAGGGGTTAACGCAGGCAGATAGAACTTGTCCGTCTGACATTTCAGTTCGGGAAATGGCACTGGGCAGGAGAAACAGCAGGAATAATTCTGTCTGACATCCGTTCCTCTGTGAGCTGGTTCTGGCGACAGGACTTACCCGCCCCCTTTGCACTTTCTGGCCTCCCTATCCCGAGGGCAAGGAACTGGGGTGTGTTCCTGAGCCTCTCTCTTTGGGACTTGGAATGTGCCTGCTGCTCCCTGCCAGGCACTAGGACTTAGGCCTGGGTAGAAGGATCCCAATAGGTCCTTCCTTCCCTTCCTTCAGCTTGATGCGACTAGCCCTCCACTCCCAGCCGGATGTGAAGATAGTGGGAAAGAGGTTTGCAGGTAAATAGTGGGAGGGATAAACAGGGAAGTCACATTAGCCTAACAGCGACCAGGAGGGGACTGACTCATGGGGCTGGACATGTCACCTGTGGAGGTGAACACCAAGGTCCCCAGTGGCTGGATGGTCAGGAGAACCACAGGCCAGCCCAGTGTCCTGTGTCTGCTGTGAGCGGTGAGGAAGAGATGATGATGATTATTATTATTTAAAGCTTGGTCCTTTTATCCCATGGCTCCCCTCAACCAGGCAGGCTGTTCGGATTTCTGCCTCTGGGTGAGTCTTATTTAAGGACAGAGCAGTGCCCCAAGCTGAAGGATTTGGGGCTCAGAGCACCTGGGTTCCATTCGCGGCCATTTTACTTCTGAATGGCCTTGGACGAGGCCAGTGGACAAGCGACACAGGAACTCCGTGTTCTCTGTTGTAAAAACGGTAAGAGCAAATTTGAGAACCCTAGTATCTACTCCCTGGAGTTACTGTAAGGAATAAATGAGATGAACATAAGCATCACACACAGTGTCCAGTGTGTGTGAGTGTGCGACATGCCCGAGCTCTTGTTTGCACTTTTCTTCATCTGGGGTCTTACAGCGACTCCTCTCTCTGTGTTCTGTTGCCTGTCTGTGGGCTTGGCCCGGGAGACGACTGACCGCAGACTGCAGGGCTTATTCTCGCACTTTCCGAGTAGTTGGCTTTTCCTGGTTACGTCTCTCATCCAAAGAGTAGGAAGACAGTGCTGTCCGATTGGGTGTAGAGTCACTTTGCGCCCCTTCCAGAAGCCTGCTCTTTCGCCAGCTTGTTTCAGTGGCTGCTTGTGAATGTCTTGGCTACCAGAGAGTCTGCAGCTTTTCTCAACAGAGACTCGTGGACTGATGCCTCCTATCTGGAGTGGCTTCTCCGCAGATTCCTCGCATGATGTCCTGTTTCTTCCTGAGAGCCCAGGCAGGGAGTAGTAGCTGGTACCTTTAACCGAACGGCCATGAAACCTGCAAATGTGTCTGAGTTGTATGCGAAACTGCATTTTAGCAGGAGGAGAAACAGAAGAGGGTAAGGCTTTACTGGGGGTAGCCTTCTGGGCTGTTTCTTTGAATGCTCAGCTATTTTGTAGGCTCCATGGAATCATCTCATTCTAGAATATGTGTCAGGTATCTCTTATAGGATGGTTTTCGAGAGCTCAAGGTACATTCCTAGAAGGATGAAGTAGAGCTGTTTCATCTTCCATTTTTAGCTTGCCCTGTGCTGGAGGGGACGCCGGGGTTTGCCCCTAGCAGGTAGCCACGGGGGGGGGTGTGTGGGTGGTGCCTCCTTTGGCTGCCCAGTGAATATCCAGGTCAGCTGCTATTGTCCCGGTCCTTGGAGTCTGGAGGCCTGGGCGCCAGACCCAGCACCATCACGTTCTCACCGTGCCCTGGAGCAAAGTCACATGACTTTTCTGAACATTTTTCTTTTTCTTTCTTAATAGGATGGAAACAGTAAGACCCGTTGTGCCTTGCCTATAGAGAGGGTGGGGGAGTGGATTTGAGGAGTAAGCAAAATGACACATGCGGACATACCTTGTAGAAGTATAAGGTATAACAAGAGGTGACCCCTGTAGATCATAAAGAATGTTTCTTTTTTTAGATTAAAACTTGTTTCCTATTGAATCTCACTTTACTTTGGAATAGGCATATCTGAAGCTCAGGTTAAGGATGAGAACCTCAGAAAGTCAAGTTTTCCTGGATGAGTTAGTGTGTTCCTAGCTTCCTTTGTCTTCCCTCCTCTGTCCAGATGGCTTCTAAGATGGTACTGTAAGTGTAGACCTATAACAAACACCACCGACTGTTGAACTGTATTCGTTTCTCCGGCTACACCCATGAATGAGATTGTAATCACTGGCAGCATTGTATCTGAATAGAAAGTTATCTTAAAAGGAAATCTATTAGCATAAATCCTTTAGCGTAAGATAAGTAGACTATCAGAGCAAGTCTGGCTTTCCAGAACTAAGATCTTGGCAGTACTGATGGCTAAGACAAGAGAATTGTGTGTGTCTGTGTAAGTTAGAATATAGTGTCCCATGAACAGTTTCTGAGACAGTCCTCACCTGACCTCTGAGGATTTCATGGGTGGCAGGTTAATTCCTCGTAGAGCGATGGTGTTCTCCTTTCTTAGTTTGCGAGCCTGCCTGTGCATGGCCTGGGGGGACAGGATGATGGTGCAGAGTATTATGACCTTATGACCAAAAGAATGTCTAACTTCTGTGTCCTTGTTAGATGACCCCAGGATAGCGATCCTTGTCACTTACAAATCAGGGGCCGGAGGCTCTCTAATACAGAGGAGCACTTATGAGCTTTGACTTCAGATCAGAAGTGGCAAAGATATTCCTTAGTTAATGTCTGTATTACTAATTAAGGCAAAAATGACTTAGTTCTTGAAGGCACAAAAGATCATGCTGCCTTAGAATGTCTCAGAGGATAGATCCAGTGATTTTCTTTCTAGAATTTTCATTGCAGTAAAAATGGACTGACCTTTAGGTCAATCAAAATAATATTGATAAGACAATGATATGCTGTAAGTACTTTTTCGAGGGGGGGATAGGAAGTTTTTCACCTTTCAGTCCTCTTGAACTCACAGCACCTCCTCCAACGTTTGTGCTCTGTGCCACCTTCATCCTCCTGGGGCTGGATGGACGGGAGAGCAGCCAGGAGGGGCGCTGTGTAATGGGATTCATTGCTGGTGGTGCCGAGCGTCTGGTGTAATGATTCACAATGGCTTGTGTTTTCAGGCAGTGGACCAATCCAGCTGTGGCAGTTTCTTCTGGAATTACTCACTGATAAATCCTGTCAGTCTTTTATCAGCTGGACAGGAGATGGCTGGGAGTTCAAGCTTTCTGACCCAGATGAGGTAAGAAGGGAGTGACTTGCGAGTGCTGTGTGGAAGGGGGATGAGAGTGAACTCTGGGAAGTGGTTATGTGGGCCGGGCTGACATTTCCTAGGATTCTAGCCCCTCGGTACTTGTATGATCTCGAGCTAGTTACGTAGCCTGAGACTGAGTTGCATCCTTTGGACAACAGAGGACATAGCTACATTGCCCATTTGCTTTCCAAGATTCACGGATACATTACACAAGAAATGCCTGGCCCGTAGTGGGCCCTTCATAAATATGGGTTGGCTTTTCTGGCTTGGGTTGGACAGTTCAAGAGGTCTTGCAAGATCAGTACAATCTGTTCGTTAACATATTGTTTTATTCAACAAATGCACATTGAGTGGTTGCTCTGTGCCATGCCCTAGTCTGAGCATGACAGAATTGAAAACACTGAACAAGAGAGACAACATCTCTGGTCTGGCAGACATGAGAAGATAGCACGTCCCAGTGCAGAAAAAATGTTTCCCTTTGATGAAACGCAGGCATGATCGGCTCCGATCCCTCACACTAAATTTCACGCTTCCAAAGCGAGGACAGCCTACCAACAATATGAGGAAAGAGGAGAGGCTAGAGCGTTGCTTGTCTTTCCCTCCCCCCCGCCTCAATCCTTTAATACCTTCCAGTACCTTAACTCTATTACACAGAAACACAGGGCCTATGTATTTTCATTAATTTAAAGCAGCTTGCCCATCTCTTGAAAATGGGAATTCAGAACAGGTGGGTGAGGAAAAGATCTTCCTAGCCATCTTCCTTGGACATCATAGATCACCATGAATGGATACACGGGCATATCAATGGGTCTATTTGGGTTATCCTCTAGGTTTTTACCATCTTTTTTTCACTTTTTTATTCTTTTCATTTCAGGTGGCCAGGAGATGGGGAAAAAGGAAAAACAAGCCCAAGATGAATTATGAGAAACTGAGCCGTGGCCTACGCTACTATTACGACAAAAACATCATCCACAAGACGGCGGGGAAACGCTACGTGTACCGCTTTGTGTGTGACCTGCAAAGCCTCCTGGGATACACGCCCGAGGAGCTCCATGCCATGCTGGACGTCAAACCCGATGCCGATGAGTGATGGGACACCGAAGGGGTCGGGGAACTCTCTGCCGCGACATTTCGAAGAACAACCACGTCGGTCGGACTCTTAATTTTTAATCGTTATTCTATTTTTAATTTTCCAGAACTCATTTTTTACATTCAGGGGTGGGAGCTAAGTGAGCTGCAGCTATAATCAATTGTGCGCAGTTGGAAAAAGAGAGCCAGGACTTGTGGGGTGGGTGGGACGAGAAATTCTTGAGCAAATTTCCAGGAGAGAGAGAGAGAGAGAGAGAGAAGGGTCTTCTTAGAAGCTTGAAGAATCTGACTTAAGGGAGGAGGAGACTAACGTGTCCCAGTATTTTTTTTTTTAATCACCCATGAAAAAAAGTGTTTTGAGTTATGGACCTATTAGCAAAAGAAATTGACACATTGCGAGTCATGAGACCCATGAAAAGGCAATTAATTTGCTTTTGTTTTTAGGTCTGGGAGGGCAAAAAGAGGGAGGTGGGGTAAAGCATTTGTTTGGGGGATGCACTAAAAACCAAGGACTATTTACTTTTTACTCAACTTTCGAAACAAAGATGGACTTCAGCGGGGAGGGGCCCAAACTGTTTTTGTGTTAAAATTTATTTTATTAAATTTTGTGCCAGTATTTTTTTTTTCCTTAAAAATCGTCTTAAGCTCTAAGGTGGTCTCAGTATTGTGGTATCATGCAAGTTTGTTTTTATTTGCCGGCTGAGGATTCTGTCACAGTGCAAGGAAACTGTTTATATAGACCCCACTGGAAATGCAAAGTGCTGTCACTGAGATCGGGGATCCCAAATTCATGTGACTTCTATATGAAGGAAAACAATCATGCTGGTTTGGGTACAAGGGACCTGTGCATGTGAATTTCATCTGTGTTTTAAAAAATGATCACGCCCCTCTACTTACTTGTCATTAGTGGATTCTTGGGGTTTGGACTTAACGTTGAACTAAGAAGCATTAAGTCTTTGAACTGAATGTATTTTGCAGCCCCGGTTTTGGACCACAGTCAATGTAGGAGCACTGTTAAGGTCATAGAAAGGAGATCGAAGGAGGAAGACTGACTTGGTTCTTTATCGGTTCTATACCTGTAACATACATGACTTGGAATAAAAGCTGTGTGCCCGGGCATTACCCCTCAGGTCTTAGGAAGTAAGTCCTGAATGCTTGTCATTCCAAACCAACACTCTACACTTTTCTCCTTTATGTCTCATTGTCCCGACATCCCACGTTATTGCTTCCCCCCGCCCTGTTACCCAGCAGAGAGGTGTCCAACTTTCCGAGAGAAAGAGCAATGCAGTCCTGACATGAGATGAAGAGCGTCTGACAAAGCCATTTAGACGTCCCGGGTTTTAGGAACAACGGAAATCAAGGTTGCGTAGACGTAAAATGTGGCTTGACTGTCTTTGGGAGGAGAAGGGCGAGGCTTTCCTTTGAAGAGTTTCAGCTAGTGGAGTCAGGTGTCAGATGAGGCCGGGTGTGCCTCGTGAAGAATGCAGACACTATTCGGCCCGTGCTTGGATCTGTTATCCTGGCACAGGGTAAGTGAAGGTTAATAATTGCAGAAGAGACAAATGACTTGAAGGCAAAGGAAACATAAGAAAAGGAGCTTGGGTGAAGAAAATGAGGTGGTCCGTGAGATTCGAGTAGATTTCTGGTTCCTCCAAAGCTCAGCGACAAACTCAGTTGACTGGAGCCGTGTTGAAGGGTGCTCTGCAAAGGGTTGGATCTTTTTCCAGGGCGGGGAAGGGGGGAACCAACATCGAACCAGTGAGGAAAAGTGCCTGATACACTTGAGCCCCGCCCCCCCATAGATGCCTGATTAAAAACGATGATGACCGAGGGATAGTTCTCACAGACTTCCGTGGGAGAGGTGAAGAGACATTTAAGGTGGGCTTCTCAGGGCGAGCCCTTCTTGGGCTCCGGCTGAGAGACAGGAAGTACAAACTACCTGCTAGCGTAGCTTCCAGAACGTGGATCGTTTACTCCCAGGTCCTCTTGCAGAATTTAGCCTGCATTTACCAGGAAATTAGCTCTGTGACTCATGCGTCTCCTCACACTGATAAATCGGAGTGTCTACTTGGAAAGCAAAGGCAGAGTTGGCCCAGCTGTGTATTCTCATCTTCTTCCGGGTGCAGGTGCCTTAATGAAGCTCTCGAATATTTTAGGAGCTGCTCAGGGAGTATTAGGCGGAACTGTTGGATTACATTGTTTTCTCTTAGAGTATCTGATCTTTGTTGGGCACTGGCAAAGGTGTGCGTGTGTGCACGTGTGTGTGCACGTACATGTGCGTGCTTGCGGACGTGTAGAACTGCCGCTAAAATAATACCTGGGTTTTTCAGTTAAGTCTTTCCACATTTCAGCAACAGGCAAGAGTAGAACCAAGGCAGGGCGTCGGTCCTTGCTTGCCGTTCATAACCAGGCATAACGTGACTTTCTCAGTGCGCCCACCTCTCCTCTTGCATTTCTGCTGGAAACTCCCCTTATGGGAGCGTGTCTAAGTCCTGCAAGAACTCCATAGCAGATAAGAGATAAGAAAGTGCCTCCTCCTGCTCCTCAGCCCGCTCCTTTGCGAAGATGCCTCTCTCTCTAGGTCCGCCGTTTTCAGTATTTGTAGATAGTGCGCTAGTTAGTGAAGACAGCTTTGTCCATCTGGCCAGATGCTTTTTCTCCTTCTGTCCAGGGGCCAGAGACCATCCCAGGAAGAGTGGTGGGTGGTTTATACACTGGAAATGTAGCAGAATTGTTGCATTTATGCTTTTTAAAAACACATGTTAACTTCAGAGGAAGGATGGGCAAATCTGGTTGAGCTGATGAAACCCTTATTTTCCTGGAGATGCCTTAACCCATGTTGGTTTTGGCTGTCGGGTTCGGGGTCACTTTTGTTTCCTTCTCCAGGCAGGGGAGGGACTTCCCTACACGGAGCCCTGGTTCTGTGGCTGTGGGGATTGGAGGTAGCATTCAAAGATCAGATGTGCTTTTCCTCACTTTGGAGACGAACACTCTGGGTTTTAGAGCATTAACCTGCCTAATCTTCATGGTGAAAAATCACACCTTCTCTATTCTAGTCATGCTGTGCGTACTGCTTTCTGTCGGGGTCTATATAAATGTGTTGAACTCATATCTACATTCCAAAGAAGTTTCAAGGAACCATAAATATATGTATACATATACATATATAAAGTATATATATTAGAATGAAATTATCTCTATCAGGAATACTGCCTCAGTTACTGAACTTTTTTTAAGAATACTTTTTTTTTAAGCTGAGAAGTATAGGGGTGAAAAGATGTTATATTATGTTTGACTATTTTCCAACTTGTATTTTCATATAATTTATATTTTTTAAAAAGCTGAAAATTTAAAAGCAAGATGAAAAAAGGAAAAGCAGGTGCTTTTTAAAAATCAGAACTGAGGTAGCTTAGAGATGTAGCGATGTAAGTGTCTATGTGTTTTTTTTTTAATGCAAAAAAATTTCTTATGGGGGAGTTTTTTGTTTATTTTAGTAGCTGATGCTGGCACATCATTTTGCTGGAGAGTTTTTTATATACTGTAGCCTGATTTCATATTGTATTTTAAACTGTGTGAGATTAAAAACAAAGAAATTCATTCATAACAATGTGGGTTTGGCTCAATTCTTTCCTGTCTGGTGCATGTGTGAAAAAGCAGGACAGACTCACCAACCAGAGACAAGCCAAGGAAGAAAGGCATTTCAGTCTGGCCGATCTCACAATCTCAAGACCAGCTCAGATAAAGATTTCCTAATAAACCTATAATGAGAATATAGAGAAGGATAATGCAGTGCCCCAAGTATTGAATACATGGTGTCATCCTGTGTGGAATGTTCCTGGCCTCGTCACACCGCATTTTGTTCATGTCTGAAGGAACGAAGACCCACGTGAAACAAGTTTTTAATGACTCAATAGATAAACATTTGATTTCAACTGGGTAAAGTTCCTGAAATGAACACAGAAAGTTGAACAGCTTAACTGATGCTCTGGACACGAACAGTATTCTGGTTTCTTCTTCTGATGCTAATTTTGCTCTGTGCAAGTTTAGACCCATCACATTCATCTCCTTGGCCCCAAATCTTTCACTGGGGGCTGAAAATGGGGAATGATAATATCGGCCCAAACCCCCAGCAGCCCATGTCATAAATAAAATCACATTTATAAGTGCTTTGGGGAGGAGTGCTTAGGAGCACATCCTGCGTGGTACTTTTCTCTTGTTGTTGAAACTGTAGAAGGTGGATGTTTTTAATTAACACCAGCATTTGCAACATGAGTCCCCAACTCACAGCTGGAAAGAGAATTTTTGCTGAATTGTTCACAAAGAGACCTCTGTTTTTGGAAAATCTGTTTCTCCCGGCCTGGAGCTTGAGGTTTGCTGAGTGCACGTTGAACACTGACTGTGTGGTCTAGTGGTTATAGAGCTGGACCGGCCATGACGGGGGTTCGGTGTCTATACCTCAGTCAAGTTGCCACCACTCGCTGGGAGACTTGGGGAAGTTGGCTTGAGGTCCTTATATTTTTTAGTCTTCAGCTGCAAAGCCACAAATCCTGAGCCAACCTGAGGCCACATCTGAGCTCTCTTCCTTTGAACAAACAGTGCACAGAGAATAGGTTTCTGCCTCCGTCAAGAATTTGGTCGGAGAGCTTACCTTCAGTGCCAAGTTCTCTCCCAAAGTATCTGATTTAATGCTGACCAGGTTAAAAGATACAAGATTCGCTTGAATGAAATAAGCTTAGACCTCTGTTTCTCCAACTAGAAGCTAGAGTTGAGAGGGGAAGTCTCAGGCAACTGGGCTTTGGTGATTTCTCTTAATGATACTGCCGAAGCCACCATATTGTTTCTGGGCCAGAGACTGGGCCAGAGATCTCCTAAAATGACTTCAGGATTTGGGGGTATAGGGTAGGGTGAGGATAAAAAGAGATGCAAGGAAAAGGGGGAGTCATTCAGAAAAAGCGGGTCATCAAAAATCTAGATTTGACAGGCTTTCGGGAAATTAGGGGTTAAAGTAATTGCCCAAGGCTAATCTGCCTCACAACTGCTATGGCTCTGGAGTGAGCTATGACACTCATGCCACACAAACAAATGAGCAAACAAACAAAAAAACACAGCAACGGAGCTTCCTGAATAATGACATGTAACTATTTTAACCTAAAAAGGAAGAGGATTGTGATTTGTGCTCTGGGTAAAACAAGGTGGGCCAATGTAGGTGAGAAGTTACATGTGGGCAGACTGTGGGCTGACTGTGCACCATAAAGATGTTCAGTTTGGCCTTCACAGCGTTGGGACCCATGTGGATACCACACGTTGGTATCCAGTAGAGTCATGGGAGGTCTTTGAATAACCAGTGTTCCTTTATATATAGCAAGCACCCATGGTCAACCCTGGGTGAGAGGTGCCCTCCAAGTGAACGCAAATCTCCTGTCTCCAGGAGGTCAGCCCACACATTTACACTCCTGCCTGGTCCCTGCAGTACTTGACTTTGTGACCCTTATGAAGATATCTATCTATTCACGTTCCATGTTTACTTGTCAGGAAGCTTGTTTTATTCTAGAACCTACCATGGAGAGGAGTACAAAAGGTCATCACATTCATCAGCACCACCTGACTTCTGCGTCCTTGTTCTTTCCATTAGGCCACGTTACCACCCAACAGCTCCAGAAGGTCTCCTTTGATGATGTTGGCTGATAGCCCCCTGTCCACAGCCCCATGTAACTAGGAGGTACACTTCGTACATCAAACAGAGGACAAGGACAGTCTTCTCTCTCTAAGGGAGCTTTTCCACCCTTCCTCCGCCTTTCCCCAAGAGTGGCTGCGGGAAGGCAGTTTGTAATGAAAGTTCATTCCAGAGGCCTTTCTCTGGCTCAGATACAAGGATACTTGACCTGTGTAGCTGGCGCTTGCCATTCTATGGGGAAACAGATTCAGTGTGCTGCTGGCTGTTCACCGTTTTTAGGACTCCCTCCATGCTATGAGGACCCTCACCTAAGAACAGCAAATGACAGAAGAGAAAAGCACTTGCCTGGCACCGCCAGCAAGGAGACAGATTTAGGGATGCGTATAAAAGCAGGTGTTGATCCATTGGTGAAAATTAGAAAAGGCTTGTAATTGAGGTAAGAAGCCCTTATTGAGAAATTCGAGCTGCACATCAGGGAGTCAGGTTGTTCTCCCCTGTCCCTTGGTCACTGCCATTTCCTGTTTTACTTGGTGTTCCGATCCCTTTTCCCTTTTCCATTTTCCTGGAAAATATTTCTATCCTGAGAAAGCCAGGTTCATTCAATTGCCTGGTCTATCTCAATGTGCTGACGTCCAGAGTAATGACAGTGACGCTCATCTGTCCATGGCAACGCAAGACAATCAACAATGACCACCAGCTCTCATGACATGCTGTGCAATCCCCAAAGCCCTCGTGAGTTCACAGCCCTGTCCCTAATCTCTCCTCCCTGTCACTCAGGCTCCCCTGCTCTCTCAGCCACAGTATTTTCACAGAGCTTTGATGTCGGGTCAGCTCTGCTCACTCCACGGGGTGCCACGGGGAGGAGCAAGGAAGTTTCCGGAAGCCACTTGTGGGAATTGCAAGGGGTCAAGAGATAGCTACTACCTTCTTCTCCCTGCCCTTTCCACGTTGACCCTGGGCACCAGCAGGCTATTTTTCATCTTTTTACAGGCAAATTTTGAAATTGCAGCTGTGACTCTTCTCCCCTTTTGAGGGCTGTCCCCCAGATGTGCTGGAAATAGTGACTCAAAGAGGTGGCAACAGTCTTCACACGGCTGGAAAGTTTGATGAGGACTCTGGGCTTTGATCTGGGAAGGCCCTTTTTGAGGCAAGAATATTCCAAATGTGAGAAGGAGAGATGGGATTGGGATCTTTGAAAGGGCTTTGGGAACTGTGTAGTGTTCGTATGGAACTGGTCCGTGCTCATACAGATCTCAGGGGAACGCGAGTTTGGAACCTCAAGACTGATTGAACTGGGGAATCTTTGCTAATCTACCTCTTCGGCAGACCGATTTTGTCCCATTTGTTCTGGTTTCCACAGGAATAAGAAAGTTAACAAAGTGCAGCCAAGGCACCTTTTGTCTGAGATGTTTATACATATTACGGGAAGGGTAAGAATGATGGTAAAGACAAAGACCGGTGTTTGGAGGATAAATAGACATTTCATTCAGGTATCTGTTTTTTCTATGGTCAGGTTTTACACAGAGCTGTGTATTGGAACCCAAGGGATTTAAAGTATTTTCTTCACTGACCGACTTCAGACCAAGTTTTACACAGAGCTGTGTATTGGAACCCAAGGGATTTAAAGTATTTTCTTCACTGACCGACTTCAGACCATTGGGGTAGGGAATGGACTCATCTGGGCTCAGGCTTCTGGCTTAGAAGCAGGTAGGGGAACCGGGTGGAGCACCTGCATGAGAGTGGAGCATGTAAGCTATTCTGGGCACCCATGTGTGCAGCCTGCTTAAAATCCCAGAACAGAAATCCCACAAATTCCACATTGTTTTCTCGGCCACCACAAGTAATGACCACAAACCTGAAACCCCACCAACAAAGGCTGAATTAAAACAAGGGTGACCACAAAGACTGGTGTACCTGGGACACCCCCAGGGTCAACCCATTGTCCTGGAATAATTATTCACAGCAGTCTTCCACTTCCATGATACTTTACCTGGTCTCCTTATAAAACCCATGAATGGCTTAGCAGCTGGTGGATGGAAGAGCAAACACCAGAATTCTAAATTCTACATTTTCGAGTTAAAGGGGACCTTAAAGATCATCCAGTCCATCCTCTTCGATGAGGCATGTGTGAACTCAAGGTCCAGAGAGGCCAAAAGACTTGCTCAAAGTCACCCGATTGTGATAGAAATAGACTTTCTACTAGAATAGGAGATCCATCTAGGTCTACTGTTCTAGTATGTCTAGAACTAGACAGACTTTGTACTAGAAAGTAGATCTGATTCTCCCCATGTCCTCTCCTTCTTCCTCTATTGTATTGGATCTCATCCAATTTCCAGACAACAAGTCCTAGTTTAAAGTTGACCCTAGTTGATTCATAATTGATCATGGCAATTCTTTCTATTAGTTCTGATAGAGTCCAGCAATCTGCTAAGTGCTCATGTTCAGGTTGGGAACAGGAGATACTGGGATGGTGGAAGGTCTAACATCTGGTTTTCAGAAACTGAACATGCAGGAGGTTTGGGATGGCAGTCTATGAGACCACAGGATGTCATAACTGGAAGGTGCCCTATGTGAGTTACCACTCAACAAATTCATTCAGGTAGTAAACATTCATTGAACACCTGCTCCGTGCTTGACACTGGGCTCAGTATTAGGGAACCATAAGGAAAAGACAGACACAGTGTTTACCTTGACTCTGCTTTCAGTAAATGAAGACTATTGGCAGGTAAACGGAGAACGACTATCTGGCGCAATTACGGTATGACTTGACATCTAGGAGGAGCATGCAGCTGGAAGAATTTATGCCCTGAAGATGAGTAGCAGTCAGCCAAGTGGAAAGGGAAAGCAGTTCAGGTTCGGTTCAGGCTGAGACCCAGAGGTGAGAAAGTTCATGGACTCCTAGAGAAACTGGAAGTCCTTTCGAGGTATCAGAGCCCAGGGTGAAATAGAGTAGGGGTGAGTGGTGAGGAGGGGGAGAAGAAATGATGCCGAGCCTTGTGTCCCATGTGAAGGGTAAGGCAGAGGCCTGAGGGCCTTCCTGCAGGCCAAGTCACACAATCTGATCTGTGCTTAGAAAAATCGTTCTGTCTCTAAAGCAGAGAACGCATTAGAGGGCTCAAGGATTGGGGGCAGGGGGCAGTTGGAAAATGGCTTCTTTTGTCCAGAAGAGAAGCCTCCAAGAGAAACAGCAATGAGCAGATCAGAGAGGTACTCAGGAGATAGGATGGCTAGGACTTGGTGATTGGTTGGTATGGACGGGCGGTGGGCCGCTGTGCTAGGACCAGGACTTGGGGGTATGCAAAGATGACTTGTCCTTGGTCCCAAGATCACCATTCTGTGGAGTTTAGATCTGGAAAGAACCTTAGAGATGAAGTCCAATCCCCTCATTATAGAGCTAAAGGGTTTAAGGTAAGAGGGTTTAGGTGGCTGATCTGAGATCATCTTGCTAACTTTGACAGAAGCAAAATTAGGTCTTAGGTCTTCGGACTCCAAGGCTAATCCTATGTATCTGATGAAGGTCAAGACCTCGTCCCTCCAAAAAACCTATCTCTTTTTTCCCTCCCTCCTTCCCTCCCTCCCTCCCTTCTCTCTTTCCTTTCCTTCCTTCCTCTGGGGACAGGAACTATTCAGCTTACAAATGGATGTGACAGGCCTCCCTGGGTGACTGACACAGACTGTCTCTTCTCATCAGGGGGCTAATCTCTCCCTGGAGCCACGGACACCTGCCTCCACCCCAGGCTGTAATTGGAAGAGAGAGAAGGTGCTTGTGTCTCTGCTCCAGCTGCCTGCTCTCCAGCCTCTCTGAGAGCTGTCTGAGCACCATTTGCTGAGTGATCTCTGAGTATTATTTCCAGAGTCCTATTTGGGGCATACAAAAGAACAGGTGTCGGTTTGGCCTGTGGTGTCATGGCTTCCATCCCCAACCCAGCGTCCCAGCGTTTCCTTGTTTCCTGCTGTCTCTCTACCTTGGTCTTACACGCCTTCTCCTGGACTGACAGCCTCCTGCCTTTTTTTTTTTTTTAAGTCCATTATTCCTGTCCTTGGTGATCGCTCCTCACTCTTTTCTCATCCATTCCTTTTATTCTTCATCTGCGTTCCCTCTCTCTGTCCTTCATATTGTCTCTTCCTAGAGAGGAAATGTACCTGACAGGCTGAAGAGAAGGTTGGTAACATTGAACAATACGGGCTCTAGAGCAAAACTGCACGGTGATAAATCCTAGCCCCGCTGCTTTTTTTTAGCTGTGTGGCTTGGGCAAATTACTTAACCTCTCTGTGTCTCAATTTCTTCATCCATAAAATGGGTGAACCAACCCCACCCAAACTGGTGATTGCCGATCAATCTCTGTCGGTGTTTGACATAGTGTCATGTAAGTTGGAGCTATTACTAAATCTGAGACTACAGCTCAAGAAAGTCTTTCTCTCCTTTCTTTGAAAAGCTTTCCCCACCCCGCCCCGCCCCCAGATTCCCCTGACAAGGAGAAGACCAGCATTCAGGGCATGGGCTCTGCAGGGCCTGTCTGAAGAGAAAGGAACGTCCGTTCCCTGTCCTCCCAGCCCTTGGCCGGGGCGCCCAGTGCCCAGGCCTCCCTGCTCGCTGTGACAGCTGCAGGTGGCCCGGAGTGCCTGGATCTGAGCATGGAAAGGCGAATGCTGTTCCGGCCAGCTCCAGGGCTCAGCATTTTCCACTACTCCTTGCTCTGTTTGCTTTCCTCTTTGGACTCCCCCCACGGAGTGGGGACTTCTGAATGAGGTCCAACAGCAACGTTGGGCCTGCCCAACGTCCTCTCCCACCACTGGGCTCGGAGCCCGCCTCTCATCTCCTCCCGCTGGCAGACAGAAGGAAGCAGGGCCCGGCTGGCCCATGCCGAAAGTTCTCACACAAAGTGCCATTGTACGGGGCTGGTCTGTGGGAGACAAATGAAAGGGATTTCAAAATCTACGGGGAGTTATTTTTATCCATGGAAGGGGTGAAATGCCTTTATTTTCCATCTTGGAAAACAAACCTTAAGGGGTCATTGTGCTGCGGAGTGTTTTCCTTTACTCTGGTATTCACGCAGTTAGGAGGGAGGCCTCTCAAAGACCTGGATTCAGAAAGGACGAAATCTAGAAGACCAGGCTGTTGGACTGATGGACCCTCCCCGGGTGGGGGTCTGCCGGATGGCTCCGGAGCCCTTCTGTTGCCTGTGCTCTGAGCACGTACTGTGGACCTCCAGCCTGGGTATCTTCTCGTCCCAGCACCACGTGCTGACTCTGCAGTTCCTGACCGGCTGCTTTTCTCCTCCAAACCCTCAGCCTTCTGCATCTGTGTGGGAATAGAGTGTCCGCTTTCCTCTAGGGCAGGGGTCTCCCCGGGAAGTCGTGCACGCTCTGGGAATTGCAGAGGAAGACCTGGGGTGTGGGAGAAACCATTTAGAACTTCTACTCACATTTACTGTTAGGCTAAAACTAAGAAATGCATTTTTATTCACTAATATTGATTATACATGTTGACCCCGGTGCCTGCAGTTAGGCTTCCTTGGGTCATCTGCATGTATTCTAAGCACCCTGGGGGAAAGAGAATTATGCAATGGAAAAGGGGTGTGTACGCCTGTGCTCTTATTTCTTTTCTCATTTTTAGTATCTTACGGTGTTTTATGGCTTACATATACACAATAAGTAGATTTATCAACCAGAATATCTAATTTTAACCAAATTACTTTCACAGAACGGACCAGTGCCTTCCAGTGTTTCCTGCAGTGGACCTGGGTTGTAGGCATAGGAACCATTCTGGCATACAAAGACAAGAAAAGAAGCCAGATGACATCCACTCCTGGAACAAATTATTCGTCAGTCACGTACTGAAGTTAAAACAACAATAACTTAACAGATTTGGCCAAAAAAATTTCCAAATTATCAACCTTATATTAAACGTCGATTTACAACTATTATCAATAATGAGAATAAATGCCCTGGGGTATTGTCTTATCAATCAGTGTTGATAGCTATTAACTAGTGCATCAAATTTATAAATAAATCCGCATATATTGGAGGCGGTGCTTCAAGATATTTACTGATGGGAATATAGGGTCAGAAAAGTTTGGAGATGACTATTCTAAAGCAATAATTGCTGTGGCAATCCAGCAAGATTTCTGTTTATGGTGGAGAAAGCTCAGCATTTGCATTCAGTTAAAATCTGAATTTAAATTTTGATTCCACCACTTAATAAGCTCCGTGAATTTGGGAATCCATATAATTTCTCTGAGCCTCATTTTCCACAAAATGACAATGAGGGTAGTTGCCTCACTGGTCAGTTTCGAGGATCGATTCATTTACAGTAAGTGCACAGAATAGTACTTACCATATAGTAAGCACTCAAGAAATGTTTTGCTTGCCCATTCTCCTCTTGCTTCTGCTGGGAAACCAGGGAAGGTCCACGGGTTTAAGGTGAAGCTCATTCTCCATGAAATCCTCCTACTGATCCTCAGAGAGGGTCCTTCCCTTGAGGTTGGGAAGGTAAACCTATGTGTGTTTTTCAAAACAATCACTGATAGGCTGATCCTAGCTCTAAGAGGAGAGAAGGTTTGAGTGTGTATGTTTAAAAACCACTCTGGGGTGCGCCTGGGTGGTTCGTTAAGAGACTGCCTTCAGCTCAGGTCATGATCCCAGGATCCTGGGATCGAGCCCCACTTCGGG
This sequence comes from Ailurus styani, assembly GCA_002007465.1. NCBI lineage: Eukaryota > Metazoa > Chordata > Mammalia > Carnivora > Ailuridae > Ailurus > Ailurus styani. The sequence continues at coordinate 701,075 of LNAC01000628.1, forward strand.
CTCCCTGCTGAGCGGGAAGCCTGTTTCTCTCTCTCCCATTCCCCCTGCTTCCCTCTCTCACTATCTCTCTCTGTCAAATAAATAAATAAAATCTTAAAAAATAAATAAATAAATAAAAATAAATAAAAATAAAAACCACTCTGGGTAGGCCTTCCTGGTGGTTCCTAACAAGTGTGCAATACATGCTTGTATTTTGGTTTTAGCCCAGTTCCCAGAAGACCATTTTTTTACATCAGAAGGTAGCACTCAACAGTGCTACAATTGGCAGTAATTAGCCACCCCCCCCCGACCCTGTAATGCAACTCAGCCAAAGGTCTCAGAAGCGAATGAGCCATGGAAACTGGGAAGCCCCCACCAAGCCTGGGGCCTGGCCTTTGGCAGAGGATTTGGCAGAGCCCAGCCCTGTTATAAAAGAGGCTGTGTGTGGGGGTGGAGTGGGGAGTGAGGCTCAGTTCTTCTGGTTCCTCTCCCCAGCTCCCATTTTGCACACAAAGGACACATGGTGAAGGAAGCTGGAGCCATTGGAGTGGGAGATCCATACTCTTCCTCTCTGCCAACTCCCCTCCATCACTGATGCTCAAACTAGGATTTCGAGGATCTCCTAACAGTCATGTGTTAGCTTTGAGAGAACCCCGACCAGCTTGCATACAGCCAGCAAAGCCCACCCTATTCTAAATAGGGCTTTACGTTCAAGTCAATCCCAGATCTCCCCGCACCCCTTGCAGTTGGACTTGAGAGGGTTTTTTGGGGGGAAATCAGACTTTCCATACCCCAAGCTTTAAAAAAATGACCAATAAACAGCAGGCCAATGAGTTTTTTTTTTAAAGCCCAGCAGTCAAAGTATGTTAGAGACATTGAAAGAGACTCACTACACAAAGAAATAGCGCTCAACAAAAGGTTGAGTGAGCTGGTGTGATCTGAACAGATTGACAAGGAAACCGCTCTGGCCCATTGCTCTCTGGGTGACCTCACTGGTGTGCTCTCCCACAGTCCATTCCAGACAGGTGACCAACCTGTGAGTCAGGCTTGCCTGGGCAGGAGGCAGCCGATACAGGGATTGCACCCATTCCTATAACCTGACAGCCATGACCCTTGACCTTGGAGGGGCTCCTCCATCTGGGAACAAAGCAGCCGTTGTCCTAATGAGCTGTTGACAAAGTGTTAGGAAGACACACATCACTCTGGTTCCCACCATTAGCCATGCAGGGTCCTAGATTGGTTGGATTTTCTCTGAAACCCCCACTTCTCTTGTCTGAGATCAGACTTCCTTGAGTTTCAGATGAATTATACTTGATTCATGACTGCTTTGACAAATAATTCACTTTGCCAGAAGAGTGAACTCCCCCAGACTGGGTGCCAATTCATTGGCCTGCAGACAGTGATATATTCCTGGGACTTTCCCATCCTGCCAAGGCTTCTTTATTCTCTGAATTTCAAAAGACCATACCAGGAGCTTGAGTCTCTTTTTAGAATCAAAACGTGGACTCCAGAAGCAGGCAGACCTACAATCATGTCGAGGGACCTTGAACTAATAACTGTCTGCCTGAACCATCATTTCTTCTTTTGCAAATAGGATAATACCTACTTTATAGAATTGTCATATTGACCAAATGGAACAATGTAATAAAATGACTTTTAAAGGGCTAATATATAGCAAATGCCCAGTAAACATTTGTTTCCTCTCCTTCATCCATTCTACAAGGCAGAGAGTTCCTCCCAAATACCTTCATATCTATGTTTTTAAAAAATTTTTTAAAAAGACTTTATCTTTTGACACAAAGAGAGACAGCGAGAGAGAGAGAACACAAGCAGGAGGAGTGGGAGAGGGAGAAGCAGGTTCTCCACTGAGCAGGGACCCTGATGTGGGGCTCGATCCCAGGACCATGGGATCATGACCTGAGCCAAAGGCAGATGCTTAATGACTGAGCCACCCAGGCACCCCATAGTTTTATCTATGTTTTAAAATGACTGTACATTTATTGAAAATTTAAGTAACCGAAAAATATTCAGAAGATAATTTTACAAATCATCTTATGTTCTTAACTTTTGAATACGTGTAGGATTTAATACTAAATACATTTTTTATTGAGGTAAAACTTATATACAATGATATTCACAAACCTTAATTGTTCAGTTTGATATATCTGTGTATACAACACTCCAGAAAGTTCCCAAATTCACCTGCAGTCAATCACTATTCTGATTACTATTACCATCAGTTAGTTTTGCCAGTTCTCAAACCTCATAATTCATAAGGGATTGGGTAGAGTACTGAGAAAGGTTTTGCATCAGTCATGGAACAAAATTAGCCCTAGACTAAAGGCTGTGTACTCCTACCTAATAAAGCTTAAGACCAGGACTCAAAACGGTCAAACTATTTCCAAGTAACTTAGCTCAAGAATATTTTTAGGAATACAAAAATACCCAACAAGTCCACAGTGTCTGGCATCCAATAAAAAATTACCAGGCATACAAAGAAACAGAAAAATATGACCCATAAAGAGGAAAAAAAATTGGTTAGGGAATTTCCCAGAAATGACACAGATAATAGAATTAGTGCCCAGGATATTATAGGAGAATAACAATTTCACATGTTCAAACGGGTATTGGAAAGATTGAACATGCTAAGTAGAGATGTGGAACATAAAAAAAAGAGACCCAATTCAGATTTCTAGAGGTGAAAACTCTAAGGGAAGAGGTGAAAGATACAACTAATGGGATTGATGAAGATTTAACACAGCAGAAGAAAAAAAAATAGTGAATTTGAAGTCATAGCAATAGCCACTAGCCAAAATCAAACACATAGAAAAGAAAGACTGAAAGAAAAATGAACAGAGAGCCACTGACCTGTGGGAAAATTTTAAGTGTTTCAATAAGCATGTAACCGGAGTCCTCAAAGGCTCAGAGACAGTGATAGAAAAAAATGTTTAAAAAATTGTTGATGCTTGAAATTGTCCCAGATTTGCTTAAAACTGTAGACTTGAAGATCCAAGGTGTAAAGTCCAACAAACCCCAAGCACAAGAAATTTGAAAACAATCATAGTAAAACACATGGCAGTTAAATTGCTGAAAACCAGTGATAAAAAAGGAAACCTTAAAGGTAATGAAAGAAAAAAAGATATATGCAGAGAACAAGAAGTAAGAATAATAGCCGATTTCTCATCAAGAACAATTCAAGCAAGAAAACAGTATACCTCTTTAAAGAACAAGGTAAAAGAAAAATAAGTCAACCTAGAATCTATACCTAGTGAAAATATCAAACACAATAACAAAGACTTTTTCAGATGTAATTATCACCAACAGAACTGCACTCTGAGAATCATCAAGTCTTAAAAGTTGTCAGTATAAGAAAACCATTTGTAATTATATGTGGTGAGAGATGTTACCTAGACTTACTGTGATCATTTCACAACACACAGAAATATTGAGTCAAGAAGAAAATAAAATAACCTCATACCTGTCGGAATGGATAAAATCAAAACCACAAGAAACAATAAATGTTGGTGAGGATGTGGAGAAAGCAGAACCTCTTACACTATGGTTGGGAATGCAAGTGGGTGCCACACCAGAAGACAGTATGAACTTTCCTCAAACAATCAATAATAGGGGCCCCTGGGTGGCTCAGTAGGTTAAGTATCTGCCTTCAGTTTGGGTCATGATCCCAGAATCTCAGGACCAAGCCCTGCGTGGGGCTCCCTGCTCAGTGGGGAGTCTGCTTCTCCCTCTGCCCCTCACTCTGCTTCTGCTCTCTCTCTTTCTCCCAAATAAATACATAAAAATCTTTTTAAAAAATTAAAAAGACTGGGTGGCTCAGTCTTTGAACATCTACCTTCAGCTCAAGTCATGATCCCAGAGTCCTGGTATTGAGCCCTGGATCAGGCTCCCTGCTCAGTGGGAAGCCTGCTTCTCCCTCTTCCACTCCCACTGCTTGTGTTCTCTCTCTTGCTGTCTCTCTCTCTGTCAAATAAATAAAATCTTAAAAAAATGTTAAAAATAGAACTATACTATGATCCAGTAATCACACTACTGGGTATTTCCCCAAACAATAGGAAAACACTAATCTGAAAGGATATATGCACACCTATGTTTATGGCAGCATTATTTACAATAGCCAAATTATAGAAACAGCCCAAGTGTGCACTGATAGATGAATGGATAAAGAAGATGTGGCATATATATATATATATATATATATATATTACTCAGCCATAAAAAAGAATAATATCTTGCCATTTGCAACACCATAGATGGATCTAAAGATTACAATCCTAAACAAAATAAGTCAGAGTAAGACAAATATCACATGATTTCACTTATATGTGGAATTTAAGAAACAAAACAAAAGGACAAAGGGGTAAAAAAATAAAAGAGACCAACCAAAAAACAAGAGTCTTAACTATAGAAAATACATCAGTGGTTAACAGAGTGGAGGTGGAATTGGGTGGGTGAAATGTATGAAGGAGTTAAACACACACTTATCTTGATGAACACTGAATAATGTATAGAATTGTTGGATCACTGTATTGTACACTCAAAACTAATGTAACACTGCATGTTAACAACATTGGAATTAAAATAAAATTTAAAATATTTTTTAAAAAGTATAAAATAAGGTAAGCAATTTAAAAAAAAGATATCATAAAGGATGGAAAATATTCCCAGATGGAAATGTGTGCAATAGAATTAAAAGCCTTGGAAATGGTAATAATATGGAGAAATACAAAATACACTTTTTTCTTATTATTTAAATCTTTCTGCAAGAACACTGATTGTTTAAGGTGAACATAAGAGCACTGTATGTGAGGCTTATTAGATATGAAGAAATAAAATGTATGGCAACAGTCGCCCAAAGTCCACGTGGCAGGGAAGGGAAGTGTATTGTTGTGAGTTTCTTTTAATGTATGTAAAGTGGTACACTATTACTTGAGGGCTGACTGTGATAAATTAAAGACATATTCTATGAACCTTAAATTAGCAATTAAAAATATACAAAAAAGAGATAAAATAGACTAATAAAAATATGCCATTAGTCCAAAAAGAGAGCATAAGGAGTAGGGAAAAGGTACAAAAACCAGATGGAACAAATAGAAAAAATTAGCCAGCTGGTAAATTTAAAACCAACCACGTATATAATCACATTAAATAGAAATAGTTTAAACAGCCCAAATTGAAAGTCAGAAATGTCACAGTGATAAAAAGAAAGCCCAGCTCTATGTTTGTTAGAAGAATACACTTCAAAAATAATGGTACAAATGGGTTAAAATTAAAGGAAATAAAATGATATACAATGTTAATATTAGTCAAAATGAAGCTAGAGTAGGTATATTAATATCAGGAAAAGAAGATTTCAGAACAAAGAATATAACCAGGGCTAAAGAGGGGTGTTTAATAATGATAAACTAGTCAATTCACCAAGATGATATAATAATCCTAAATATTTATGCTCTTAATAACTCAGCTACACTAACCATGAGACAAAAGGGGATGAACAGAGGTAGAAACAGTTTATAGTCAAATATTTCAATAATTGATAGAAATTATAGAAAGTTAGTAAGTATCCAGTAGATTGGAACACTATTTATCAAATTGACTTAACTGACAATTACAGAACACTATATCCAGCAACAGCAAAATATACTTTCTTTTCAAGTATCAGTGAAACATTTACCAAGAGAGACCATATGTTGTATTATAAAACAAATCTAATTAATTTAAAAGGAGTCAAATCATAGAAAATCTGTTCTATAACCACATGGAATTAAATTTCAAATTAGTATCAGAAAGATAGCTGGAAAATCCCCAAGTAGTCCTAAGCTAACATTCATAAATAACTCATGGGTTTTAGAATAAATCCAGAGAGAAGCTACCAAGTATTTTGAACAGAACAAAAATAAAAACCTAACACACACACACAAACCTAACACTAGAAGATGTGGATTCAAGTAGTACTTACAGGAACATCTATAGTACAGAAGTTCTCATGGTAAAAAGGAAAAAAAAAAGCCTCAAATCAATGAACTCAGCTTCCGCCTTAAGAAGACATCCAGAGGGCCAACAGACACATGGAAAGATGCTCAACACCTCTCATCGTTAGGGAAACACAAATCAAACCTACAATGAGATTTTGCCTCCTAATTGCCAGAATAGCTCAAATCAAAACACAAGAATAGCAAGTGTTGGCAAGGATGAGGAGAAAAAGGACCACTTGTGCTCTATGTGGGAATGCAAACTGGGGCAGCCACTCTGGAACCCAGTATGGAGGTTCCTCACAAAGTCAAAAATAGTACTACCCTATGATCCAGTAATCGTGCTACTGGATATTTACCTCAAAAATATGAAAGCACTAAGTTAAAGGGATACATGCACTCCACGTGTTTATTACAACGTTATCTACAACAGCTACATTATGGAAGCAGCCCAGGTGTCCATCAACAGATGAATGGAGAAAGAAGATTGTGGTAGATGCATACAATGGACTATTACTCAGCCATAAAAAGGAATGAAATCTTGCCATTTGAAACAACGTGGATGGAGCTAGAGAGTATTATACTAAGCAAAGTAAGTCAGTCAGAGAAAGACAAATACTATACGATTTCATTCACGTGTGGAATTTAACAAACAAAACAAATGGGCAAAGGGGGAAAAAAACAGAAAAACAAGCCAAAAAACAGACTCTTAACCATAGAGAACAAACTCGTGGTTATTAGCAGGGAGGTAGCTTGGGGGGGGTGTGTGAAAAGGCGGTGGGGATTAAGAGTACACTTACCATGATGAGCACTGAGTAATGTACAGAGGTGTTGAATCACTATATTGTACCCCTGAAACTAATGTTAACACTGTATGTTAACCAAACCGGAATTGAAATTAAAAGCGTAAATAAACAAATAAATAAAAGAAACTAGAAAGAGAAAAGCAAATGAAACCTAAAGAAAGAAAAGACACAGAATGATCAGAGCCCAAATCAATGAACTAGAAAATGGAAACACTATTGAGAAAATCAATAAATCAATTGATGGTTCTTTGAGAAGCTCATTAAAATCAATTAACTTCTAGCTGGACTGGGCAGGAAAAAAAAAAGGGGAGAATACCCAAATTACTCATATCAGGAATAAGAAAGGTGGCATACCTAATTTCTAAAGATATTAAAATATAATAAGATATACAATAGTACTTACTGTATGATTCCATTTATATGAAATTATAGAAAAAAGCGAATTATTCAGCTTTGAAGAAAGCAGTTCTGTCTTAGCTGGCAATGAGGGGAAGGAAGAATGGATGAAAAAGGGGCATGAAAGAAATTTTGAAGTTGGTGAAATATTTGTTATTTTGATTGTGGTGACAGTCTCATGATACCATACATATTCCAAAAGCAGATCAAATTATACACTTTATATGGGTGCAGTTTAGTGGACTTTAGTTAGAAACCATTTTTAGAAAATACAGTGCTCTCCATTACGGCCAAGGGCCTGCTAAGATCCATTGCCTATAAACAATTTTCTTGGAGAAATTATGTTTTCCTTACAGTGGTTATGAGTTTCCATAAGCCATTCACATGGTAATTCAATGACCCAAATTTGAGGAAAAATACAGGTGCATTTTGTTGCTGCTGGAAATAGAGAAATTAACTGGCCTATGAACAACTCAAGCTCACGGTATTGGCCTCACTGACACTGGACATCAACCAACTGAACTAACCAGCCACTGATAACATTATAGAGAAACTTTATTGAGTTATTTGTGTGTGCTAAGTTTTCCACTCCTTTGGGCAAACATCACGGAATGCAATTGCTGGATTGTATGGGAAGAGTGATATTTATCCTTAATGTATATATAACTTCACACATCTGCAACAATTTCCTAAGGCCAAACTCTTAGTGTCTTTTATTAAAAATTTTTTTGTTGAGGTATAATTGACATACAACATTATATTAGTTTCAGGTGTACAACATAATAATTTGATATCTGTATATAATGCAAAATGATCACCACAATAAGTCTAGTTAACATCCATCACCATCCAACGGGATTACTGTTGAGACTTGTTTAGTTACAAGTAATAGAAGACATCTTGACGTCTCCAAGGGAAATATGCACTTTATGGATTCAGGGGTGAGTGATGGGCCTCTGTGGCAGTCAGGAAGGCAGCTGGAACTGTGAAGGTTCCAGAACCAGGGACTGAAAGATCATCAGGACTTCCTGTCCATCTCCTATTTCTCCTTTCTGTATTTCTGCAGCTTTATTCCTTTCCTTTTTAGGCAAGCTTCCACTGTTTCTCTTGTTCCATATGATAGGAAACATGGCCTTGCAAAGTTCCAGAGTTTAGGTGGCATGGGTCCAACCATATAACAAGAAACCAAATCTCTCTCTTTCTCGGTAATAATTTTTAAAATCCCAAGGAAAGGGCTCTGAGTAGTTCGGCATGGGTCAAACGCTCACCTCTGGCCATGTAGCAATGGAAAAGGTACCCTCTTTCCGGGAGCTTCTCTAGTGGGTAGGGCAAACAATGTCTAGAGAGGATTGTCTGGGTAGGCACTCTATTGCTTCAAAGTCTAGGCACGTAACAATTTTAATGTATATTATCACGTTTTCTTCCAAAATGGCCTACATTTCCTCTGACAGTATATATGAGCAACTATTTCTAAATCAAAATAGCAATTCTGTAGTCTGTCTCACTATATCCAAGTAGTCATGTAATATTCAATTTAGATAATTAAAATATTGGAGGAGTGTGTGGGTGGCTCCATTGGTTAAGCATCTGCCTTCGGCTCAGGTCTTGATCTCAGGGTCCTGGGATAGAGCGCCGTATCAGTCTCCCTGCCTATTTCTCCTTCTGCCCCTCCTTCCTCTCCTGGGGCTCTCTCTGTTACACTCTCTCTTTCTAATAAATGAATAAAATCTTTAAAAGAATAGAGAATGAAAATATTAGAGAGGGAGAAACTAATGTTTCTTCTTTTTCCTAAAGTGCAACATCTCTCCTGTGTCTTTAACTCATTCCTATACTCCTTTCCTAGAGTCTCTTTTTCTTCTGCCCCTAATTTTTGGTGACCTCAGTGGATCTGGGCTCAGCATTTGGGGAGTGCACCTTTTCAGGGACTTACCAACTCTCATAACTTCACTTAGCACTGTTTAATATTGATCTTCAATATCCATATCTCCTTCCTAACTGCTCTTCTGTTCTGTTATTAGTACTCTAATTTCCCTTACTATTCATGGCCACAAACCGAGACATCAACCTGGACCACTCCTTTTCCCTCCTTTGCTGTGTCCAGTGTCTTGCCAAGTTTTTTGGCTATCCATGTAGGCATCTTTCTTTCCTTTCTACTCACCATCCATCCATCTCTATTATTCAGTCCACACAAAGGCAACAAATGGCAGATCTTCAGCTCCCAAGTTTAGATTTTATACTTTAAGCCACAAATTAACTCAGCCCCAGTTCCAAATTCTGTGCATGAGTCAAATTCCTATTTATGAGCCAATTAGGTACAGCCAGGGGTCAGGGTCACACAGCAGAAAAATGACTGGTTACCTGTCCCTGTGGGTGGGGCTTGTTGTTTCCAGAAAAGAGGGTCTGGGAGGAAAACTCTGTAGGTGGTCATTACATGAGTCACCGAAACATCATAGAGTTTCGAGTATTATCCAAAATCAAAATTTGGGATATATTCCACACATTGTTGATGAACATTTGCGTTCAAATATGGATTTCCTGAGTAAATAGAGCTTAATTTTATGATGGGAATTTTTATGTAATTATTTCATGAAAAAAAATCCTGAAAATGCAAATAAAGGAAACATCATCTTATCTTCCTGGTTTTTATTTAGATAGAAAAATCACACCATCTGCAACCAGGAGCCTTTTCAGACTCTCATTTTTCATCATCTAGACGTGCAGTATGTGATTCCCCTGACGCCAAGGTTTGTGGCCTCCAGCTCCCTGTTGCTTCATACTGCCGGAGTGACCTCAGCATTGTGGGTTTTCCCAGATGTGAGCCCAGAGACTCTTAGGACTCTTAGTAAGAGTTGTTTTTGGATTAGCAAGAGTAAGCAGACAGGCCTAGAGGAGGCTCTGCTATACCTTCGAATACTGTCCCTACTGTACTAACAATCAAAAGTAAACTAAAAGAAAAAAAATTAAATTTTTAATTTAATTAAAAATTAAATGAGAGAGTCATTCTCTTGGCTGCTAAATTTTTTAGTATTTCTATTAAGTATTCCAGGCTGGAGAAACACAATTAGCCCTTCCTGCCTCATCTCCCACATTCTATATACTTCCTACATTCATCCAGGGATCCGCTATGTGATCTCCCGCTTCTGGGCTTATGCAACTATTGTTGCCTTTGGCTTTTCTGTGTAGTAAGAACCTACATATTTGCCAGAGTCCAGCTGAGATATCTCTTCTGTTATGAAGTCTTCCTCCCAATTTTTCCTTCTCCTCCAACTTCTACCGATAGAGCTATTCCTTCTCGAGTGAACCTGCTATACTTTGGCTTTTCATTCTTCAGCAATGTTTGTCAAATAGCCTGATCACCTACTTTGGGTCAAGTATAAGTATTTGATTTATACATGTACAGGATGAAAAGGCATATTTCTTGACTACAAGTATCTTTTAATCTCATAGAGAGACAAAAAAAGGAAAACACCATATAATATGAGTTAGGGTTTTAGTGTGTGTGTGTGTGTGTGGTGGAAGGGATAGATGATGTTCTTCTCTACTCCTGCTGTTTCCTTTAATGTGGAATGTGCCTCATTAGTGACACTCCTAACCTTTCTCTGTCCTTTACTTGTTCCACTCCAAGGACTAATATATTTGATTGCTGAATTTTGAAAGAACAAATTAGTCCTGCTCATAAAGAATTCACATTCTCTTGTGTTAGCCCATGCTCTAAATCTTTTTTTTTAAGATTTCATTTATTTATTTGACACAGAGAGAGAAAGATCACAAGTAGGTAGAGAGGCAGCCAGAGAGAGGAGGAAGCAGGTTCCCCACCAAGCAGGCAGCCCTATGCGGGACTTGATCCCAGGACCCTGAGATCATGACCTGACCCGAAGGCAGAGACTTAAACCCACTGAACCACCCAGGTGCCCCTCCATGCTCTAAATCTTACAGTGGTAGGCCCTATAGTGAAGACTGATCCAGTCCATCAGAACCTGTGCCTTGAATGTTAAGATGGCCAAATTCTGGGGTCATTATTGGGAAGCTCCTTTGTCCAGTTGCCCATTGCTATTAACTTCACACTATTATGTTGGCTTTATCAGTGATAAGGGTAACATTTGGGGATCCCAGTCCATCTACTCTTTTTGGTCTTTTTTTAAAAATTTATTTCAGAGCTCATGTAGAAAAAATGGGTGCTATGGGCTGACCCCTCAGTCTCTCCCCATCATTGTGTAGTTAGATGCAGGCTGCAAGGAACTTTGAGGAAGGCAGAATCAGAGAATTTGTTACAGAGGATGTATGCGTTCTTTTAGTAAAGTAGGATGCCATTCCTAACATGGAGAGGAATGCTCTCGTGAGCAGTACAGTGATCTTAATAGAAGGATGTGTCACCTGGGTTGAGGGGTTGAGGGTGTCCAGAGATGGGAAGAAAAATAAGAATCAGATCACAAAGGGCTCTTCCATGTTAAGGAATTTAGTTATTTGTCCATAGCCAATGGGAGATCAATGGAGAAATTCTGAATTGAGGAATGCTATGAGGAAACTTGAGTGCAAAAAACATGAGTCTAGTGCAGTAAAACAAAACAAAACAAAACAGATTTGATAATTCAAACCATATGGTATTGGCCTTANCTGAGTGCAAAAAACATGACTCTAGTGCAGTAAAACAAAACAAAACAAAACAGATTTGATAATTCAAACCAGTCTACGGCCATACCACCCTGAACGCGCCCGATCTCGTCTGATCTCGGAAGCTAAGCANTTGAGTGCAAAAAACATGAGTCTAGTGCAGTAAAACAAAACAAAACAAAACAGATTTGATAATTCAAACCATATGGTATTGGCCTTAAAAAAAAAAGACATTATAGACCAATGGAGCATAAGAGAGCACCCAGAAATAAATCCAGGCATACATGGTCAACTGATCTCTGACTAGGGTGCCAANTCAAACCATATGGTATCGGCCTTAAAAAAAAAAGACATTATAGACCAATGGAGCATAAGAGAGCACCCAGAAATAAATCCAGGCATACATGGTCAACTGATCTCTGACTAGGGTGCCAAGAATATACAATAGTAAAAAGATAGTCTTTTCAATAACCGGTGCTAGGAAAACTGAATCTCCACATGCAAAAGGATGAAAATGGACCCCTTTTGCGTCATGCACAAAAATCAACTCGAATGGATTAAAGATTTAAAATAAGACTTAAATGGTAAAACCCCTGGAAGAAAACATAGGGGAAACGTGTCACAACACTGGTCTGATGATTTCATAGCTACAACACCAATGGCGCTGGCAGCAAAAGCAAAAATAGACAAGTGGGACTCCTTCAAACTAAAAAAGCTTCTATATGGAAAAGGAAAGCATCAACAGAGTGAAAAGGCAACCCATATAATTGGAGAAAATATTGCAAAGCATGTATATAGTATAATTTCCAAAATATGTGAGGAACTCCTCCAACTCACTAGCAAAAATACCCCACATAACACAATTAAAAAAAAAAACTTGAATAAACATTGCTCTGAAGAAAAAGGAGTGGAAGAAGGAAAGGAACTGAGTCGATGGAGATGAGGAGAGAGCTGGAGGAATGGAGTCCTGTTCTGCACTCACCAGAGGAGGCAAGGAACCAGAGGTAGCATCAGCAACAGGAACGGAGCAAAGCGATGGGAATCAACAGATTGACAGATCAGAAAGGAGTTGACTGTAGGATATGCTGATAGAGTGTGAGAGGTTGGGGGTGGGCCCTGAAAGGGTCCATGCTGGCTCCTAGATCAGGTTTGATCATCTAGAAGGATGGAGAAGATCCCACGTCTATGACAGCCCTCTCTTACCACCTAAAATACCGCATCATAATTCATTGAGAATTCAACCACAGTCATTCAGGGCTTCCTCAAAAAGACAGACTTTGACTTTTAAGTATCCAGAGGGCTTTGCACATTGCCTGATACGCAGCAGCCTCAAAATGCTTCTTGAACTTTCCTTTTTTTTTCTTCGAAAAACATATAGAGTGCTTACTGTGTGCTAAGTACTTGTCTAAACACTTTACAAATAATATTTCACATCCTTCCTGCAGCAGCCCTACAGGATGGGTATAATTGTCTTCATATTACAAATTAGGAAAGTGAGGTACAGAGATTCATTAACTTGCTTAATGGGATAATAAGTTGCTGATCCGGGTTTCAAGCTCAGGCAGCTTTGCTTTGGAGAAATTTCCCCTAATCGTTCTGTTACACTAAATAAATATACGAAGGTCTTGAAGGCTGCTAAGTTAATAGATGGAAAGTGACTTCTATCCATCTTCCATTGACTAACATCTTCAAAACTCAGATCACATGTCCTCTGACATTCCAACACTCATCTGAGCCCGAAGGCTGAGTTCAGAGTCCCTCCCATGTGCTTCCAGATTGTGCGGCATTGACCCCTGTCCTAGGATAGACTCTACCATCTTGGAACTGCCTATTTATTTCTCTGTCTCCCTTGCTAGCTTGTGAGCTCCTCGATGGCAAAGGATTGTGTCTAATACATGCCTATGGTCAGAGCACCTAGCATTCATTTGTTACCAGAAAGAAATAACCTAACCAGGTAGATATCCACACAGCAAGGTGCCATGAAGACTTTGCAGGATGGAGTGGCAGTTAGGGGCCTGGTCGGGAGGAAGAAGACATGTGGGTAGAGCAAAAGACTGCTCTCAGGGACTCAGCCTTTCTAATCTCATGAAGAGAGGAGGTCGAGGTGGAGAATTCCCTGCCAGTGAAGGTTCCAAACATCTGTTTCTCATCTTACTATCCCTTTATGATTTTCTCCCTCTTCCTCCCTCTGCCTCTTTGGGGTTGGTTGCAGCCGGAAAGCCCATGTGGAAGTAAAGTTCTCGGTAAATCACCAAGAAGGCTCCAGGGCTTTAGGGCTCATTTTTCACTGGAAAGAGCCAAATCTGGCAGAGGCTGGTGAGGGCTGGTGAGCGCTGGTAAGGAAAGCCAGGCGTGGGATATCTCCGCTCTGTTCTCCTCCAAACAATGAGTGGGAGGTGGGGGGTTGGGGGCAGTGGATATTTGTGTGTGTGGGGCGCTTCTGTGTGTGCGAGTCCAGGTTAAGTCCAGGCTCAGTCCCTTCCTTACAACTCTCGGTAGGAATCAGAGAGTCAAAGTCTCTAGGAGACCGAGCCTTGACAGTCCTCCCCACACTTGCCTGTCCCAACCCACTAAGCACGACGGTGTCCCTCCATGAGGAAGTCTCTCTGCAGAGGCCAGATCTGCGCCAGGGGCTCCTCTCCCTGCTTGCTGCCCACAGACTTCACAGCAAAGTAAACAGGGGTTGGGAGAGCATACCCAAATGACTTGGAATAGTGGCCAAATTAGAGCAGAGCGAGGAGAGGCTGAGAGCGTCAAAATTAAGTATCAGGAAATGCTGTTGGTGGAATCTTTGTAAGGCTGGTGGTCAAACAGTTTCTCTGCAACAGTCGTCTTTTAAATTTAAGCTGCTTTCTAATTAATGATGCTATTTTTTTAAAAAGATTTTATTTTTTTATTTGTGTGTGTGTGAGAGAGAGAAAGCACAGTCTGGGGGAGCGGCAGGCAGAGGGACAAGCAGACTCCCTGCTGAGGAAGAACCCTGAAGCAGGACTTGATCCCAGGATCCTGGGGTCACGACCTGAGCTGAAGGCAGATGCTTAACCAACTGAGCCACCCATGTGTCCCAATGAAACTATTTTATGTTGATATTTGGTGAGAGCTAGTTTAAGGCATTAGGTTCCACAGGCTAAGACAACACAGGTGAACCAGTTAGGACAATCACGTTCAGGTCCCATCCCTTTGATAGACACTGAAATTTGTCATAGATGATTCATGCCCCAGATCTTTGTTACATCAGCCTTTCAAATTCAAGTGATACCATGTTAGGACTAAATAGATTTTGTTTTAAGATTGCCAAGGGACAGTGTTGGGGCACCTGGGTGGTTCAGTGGGTTAAGCCTCTGCCTTTGGCTCAGGTCATGATCTCAGGGTCCTGGGACTGAGCCTGCATCAGGCTCTCTGCTCAACAGGGAGCCTGCTTCCTCCTGTTTCTCCGCCTGCCTTTCTGCCTACTTGTGATCTCTCTCTGTCAAATAAATAAATAAAATCTTTAAAAAAAAGATTGCCAAGGGACAGTGTTAATCTATTTCTCTATTATGAACTCCATCATTCTTGCAGGGAGATTTTTACTGAAACTTCAGAGACTGGTGGTTCTTTCTGAAGGCCTTGAAAGGGTCTAGAATAGGCTTTTGTGGTATAGTGCTTGGTTTGAGTTATGTTCCATGAATTCTTCCACTTCTTAGCCCATCAAAGTCCTCAGCTGAGAGCAGAAGTGATTCTCATCTAGAGTTCTTTCTGTTAATGCACTGGCTCCCTCCAACAGACCAAATCTGAGACTTGCATGGTATAAAAAAGGATTTCTGTACTACATCCAAGTGTGAGGAAAAGCCTGGAATATGTAATTTCCAGAAAAAGTTGATGGGTCATGAGAATAACAGATGAGATTATTTGAAATTGAGACCATTCCTGACAACCTAGGACTCAGAGTTCCCATTGTACAAGTGTCTTTCCCGTGTGTCCTTTAAGATCTCAAGGAAGAAACTCCCGCTTTCCCCAACACTTGCCACAAACTTCCATGTGACCCAGAGAATGACTTTTCAATGTTCCTACTATGAGGGAGAGCTGAGAACCTGGCAGAATTCACACTAAGAGGTAAATGACTAGTATCAGAGCCCAAGGGAGATGGAGAGAGATTTTGAATGTCTAAATTGAAAAGAACAGATGACCCATCCTCCCACCATCCCTACTAGAGACAAAGGTGCAAGGTCCCATTAGAAGGGCCTTGATTCCATTAACAGGAGCCTCTGAGAATCTCCCCACAGCCTTGTTTGGCTAAAAGTTTGCTCCTGAGACAATTCACTATAGCTGTACCTAGCTCTAACTTTCCTTTGAATGAGTTCTCTCCCAAAGAACCCACAAGACTAACAAAAGTAAAAATTTAGGGATGGCCTCAGCTATGAATCTGACAGAAATGCACCAGCATGTTTGAATCCAGCAGTGTACATGGCCTTGACTGAATGATAATAGTAATGGCAATGACAACATCTAACATTCTTTGGGTCTGTGTCAGGCACTGTGCCAATCACGCTGCATAAATTATGTCATTTAATTGTCACAAAGATGCTAAAAGGAAAGTACTCTTATTACCCCCATTTTGTTTATGGGAACACTGAGGCCAGGGGGAGAGGATAACAGCCTGCCCAAATTAGCAACTAACAAGTGGTTATTTGTAACCAGGCTGATGGGATGCGGAGGGTATACTCACCCCAGCTGTGTTTGCTCCTTCTCTGGAAACTGAGAGTTCTGAATCATAAGTCAACATTTAGCCCCGAACAGCCTTACAGTGTCACGTGACATATCGTTGCTACCTTAACTAGTCCCATTACTGATAGGCAGGGTACTGAGACACAGGTCTCCATAAGCTGGATGCTCCACAACTTTCTTTTCCACTTCCCCAAGAATAATTCCTGGTCAAATCTCTAGTTCTGAAAAAAAAAAAAATCTCTAGTTCTGGTGTCCGTGTCAGGTCCATTTCAGTGGCTAGATATGGGTGGGAATGGAAGACTTAGCTATTGTGACCTACTAAAAATATGTAAAAGAGTATTACTATTCCTGGAAATGCCAGGACACAACTATACAATTTCCTTGAGCAAATCCAAAGGAAAGGTGAGAAGAGACAGGTGATTCGATCCCTCCAACCTTCCCCTCCCACTTAGTCGTGATGGAAAGAATGAGAAGGGCGAGCATGACAGCAAAGAGTGATACATGTTCTTGGGTCTGAGTGAACCTAGGGGAATGTCCTAGAATCAACCAGCTCAGCTAGAGGGAGCTGGGTCCTTCCACAATATCCTAGAGCCCAGTGAGTTCCTCCTAGGTAGTCACCCCTGTGCAAAGACCTGCATTAGTACTATTTTGACTATTTTGCTGAATGCGTCCCACATTGTGAAGAAGGGAATGCCCCCTTGCCTCAGTCTGCACAAAGACTCTACCCCAGAGCCTCTTCTCTTCCTTTGGCCTCAATGCTCCACACTTGGATGGGGAACTCCCTATTGACCTCTTGGAGAGACGAGAAAGAAGAGAGTGAGTGAGTGGGCTCCAAACCCTCTTCCCTCAGCTGTGACCTTTAAGCAAGCTCTACTTTCTTGGGGCCCTCAGAGCCCACAGTAGGCTCTCCCAGGCCTTGATTTGCATATCTTCTAACTGCCTCAAACAGATGAGGGCTAGGGGAAGGAGGGCCGGGAGGTAGCTAATGAGATGGAGGGAACCTGGCTCAGACAATGAGTGCTGGAAGATACGCCAACAGAGATGACGCCAGTCAGAAACAGCCCTTCTCAGCAATGGAGGGAACCGAGATTTGAAGGTGACCAGAGGGGGCTCCCACCACTGCGTGTCACAGGGCCAGAAATCCTCGCCTCCCCTCACCTCAGGAGTGAGGCCTTCTGAAGGGGATAGGCATGATTTTTTCCCAGCTTGAGATGTGATGTTATCTGAAGGCAGATCATGTAGGTGGTTGAAACTCTGTCCTGGAGTTTGAAGGTGAAGGCCTGGTTTCAAGTCCAGCATGTTACCAAGTCTCCTCCAGTTCCATGTACAAGGGAAAGTAATGCTGGCCATCATGTAAGCTACCCGTAGGTTCAAGTGAGGCATGAATATGAAAACCTCGCATAAATCTGTACTGAGCTGTTCTGTGTCTGAGGTGACTAGTATCACCACTCAAACAAGGTAGTATGTTATTAGTTAATGATGTATGGTTATTATGCTATCAGTTAATAATATAACCAATGAATATTTACTTAACAGACATTTTATTAAATAATTTAATAAGACATTTGTTTAAGTGCCCATTATGTGTCAGACGCTGTTGTAGGAACTGGCAATAAGGTTGAAAACAAAATCCTTGCTGTCCTGGGACTTACTTTCCTCTGGGCGGGGAGAGAGATAGGAAACAATTACATAAAAGTAAGGAAGACAATTTCGGACATGAAGGACTATCAAGAATTAAATGATACATAAAATGGGATAGAGAGTCCCTGCCGGCAGGAGCAGAGCTGTTTAACACAGATGGCTACCTTCTGAGATGTTGACTGAGATAGAAAAGACTAACCAAAAAGCCACCCACGTGAAGTGGGCGAGGTGCTCCTGGGAGGAGAGAAGAGCCGGTGTAAAGGTCCTGAGGCAGAATCGAACTGGAAGAGCGGAAAGCGGTCCTGGGTGGGTGCAGCCGATCCGGCAACAGGACTGGGCTAGGAGCTGAGATTTAGGCAGCGGCCGGGAGGTATGGCCTTTGGGACATGCTAAGATTCTTATTTCTGGTGGACGCCGTTGGAACATTTCGGAAGGGAAGCAACACAATCTGAGTTGCATTTTAACAAGAACTCTCTGGTTCTTGGTAAGAATCAGAACGAAGCAAGAGTGAAAATTAGGAGATCCATCTGGAGGATTATCTCAACTGATGATCACAACAACCTGAGAAGGGGTGACATGCTATTTTCTTAATTGAGAAACTGAGGCTTCAGGGAGCCTGCGTGTCCTTAGGAAGGCCATATCCCTACTAAGCGGTAGAGGCAGGATTCCAACCCCAGAGGCTCTGCTTCCAGGGTCTAGGTGGATAAAGCTCCAGTGCATTGTTTCTCCCCTCAAAAGCCCGTATAAATCACTGCCTGATGCTGTCACCTGTGGCTAGCCAATGGGTGGGACAGGGAGAAGAGTCCAGGGGGACCGGGGTTGGGGTTCGTGGCCGGGGAGTTGGCCTCATGGTAGCAGGAGGCTCTGCCCCACCCTCCCGTGGGTTTTCCCCACAGGGTCTCATTCCTGCCACGGCACCTGCCCATGGTCCCCATTACGTCTGTCCCCGGAGCGCCCCATGGAGGCCTGTGGCTGCAGCATGGCTCTCCTCCCCTCGGGGCCTGGGAATGCAAGCCACAGGGTGAAGACCGGACAGCTCTGTTTTGCCCTGACAGCTGCCTCCATGGTAACGGCCTGCAGTGTGGCTGGAAAAGCCATCGGTAGGGCTGGAGAGCTGCAGGCAGGGAGCCGGCCAGCCCGGGGAAAGAGCCTGAGCCGCAGCCATGGTGGGCGGCTTCCCCCGCCAGTGCTGGAAGGTGCGACGCGCACCTGTCCCTTTTCTCTGGGCCTCATCATGTCGTGTCTTTGGGTTGAGGCTTAGCAAATCCAGATGTTCTTCGGAGAGCTGGGGCGTATTTGGCCCAGTCCTAACCCTTCTCTTCATTTTTCAGCCAGTCTGACAAATATCTGTAATAACCTCATTCTGTGAATCCCAGGACGCCTTTGGGCGGCAGGGGGTTAATGAGAACCAAGTCTGACTGTGCAGCTTCCCTTCCCCCACCGCGCACCCCTGGGCCATGCCTAGCTAGGCCAGCAGGACTTGCTGTCCAAAGGACCTCAGAAGACATCCGAGCAGTCTTTTCTTAGAAACAGGAAACTGTCTTCAGCCAAGTACAAATGAACTGAAGCACCCAGAAACCTGAGGACTGCTCCAAACTCCGAGGCCCGGAGGCAGACAGGGAGGGTTGAACTCCTGGCAGGGTCTCCCTGACTCATTTGCTCATGAATGGGATTGATCTCAGCTGTGCTCTCAGCAATTATTCATTGCACTCAGACCATTATGTAAGTGCTGGTAACAAATTCATTGAAATACTTTCAGCAAAAGCCTTTTCAAACCTAAAACAAAAATATGAATCAAGACAATATTACTTGTTATTTTTCATAACCTTTTCATTGGACAGACACTAATCACTAGCATGAATGGGAAGATGAGGGACGTGCTGCTCAGGCAGTTGTTTGAATAGAGAAGGATGGAAAAAAATGCAGATTATGTTTCTTTCCAAATATAGCAGGAGGAGTAATGGGGAGCGCCGTGTGGAGCTGGGTATTGGCTGTCCCTTATTTGTGAAACTGCTTCACAAGTCTGGAAACTATCTTGTCAAGGGATAAATAAATACGCGCTTCTTGAGGATGGGAAGCAAGCCTCTAAGTTTGTGGCGGCAGCCCCAGCGCCTAGCTTGATGGCCTGAAATTTGCCTCACAGAATAGTTGGTCAAGGGCCGAGTGACTGACTGACTGACTGACTGAATAAATCAATCATCTTTGGTCTCTATGAATGGAGGTCAGACTAAGGCACCATTGGAGTGGGGTATATTGCTTGCCAGAGATTGGGTGAAGGGGAATAATGGAAGGAAAGAGGGGTGGCGTGGTGGTGGAAAAGAATTTTCTTTGGGGCATGGTGGGGGGGATGTTAGGGAAGGAACATTAGACTTCAAATCAGAAGGGCAAGTGTCAAATCCTGACTTTCTGAGTGGCTGTGTGACCCTCAAATTGTCCAATCTTTCTGAGCTTCGATTTCATCTCTAAATCCAGACTTTTGATAGCTAGAGTTATTTTCATAATAACCTGGGGATTAAATGAGACGAGAATGGGAGAGTGTATCCGGCACACAGTAGGACCTCTGCACACTTTCGATAAGCTGGCCTTTTCAGCAGGCCTGGCTCTGGCTCAAGCTCTTGTAAATGCACTCTGTAATTTATTTTCCTGTGGATGGGACTCACCACGTATTTTCCCAACTAACCAGGGTCCTCTTGGTGTTCTTTCCTATGGGCCACCCAACCAGAAAGCCTCCTCCAGTCCTGAAGGGGCTACTTCTCTTGGTTGGGTCACTCCACCCACCGTGCCCAGCCTTCCCTCTCGGGTGACTCTAATTATCAATGCAATGAGTCTGAGAGAGGGCTTCATCAAAGCTTCAGAATGCTTCCTCACATGCTGTGGGAGCCATGGAGTGTCAACACAGATGGAACTGTGTGTGTGTGTGTGTGTGTGTGTGTGTGTGTGTGTGTGTGCTTTCATCTACAACTGGGCCCGGGACCAGCACTCATGAGTGTGTGAGGCCCACCCTTCCCTAATGGGCAACAGGTCAGGCAGAAAGGACAGCCCTGCTGTGGCCCAGCCCTCCTTGGGCCCTGCCCTGCTGTGCCTATCCCTACTGCCACCAACGCAGAGGCGCCCGGTGACAAGGCTTCTGGAGGCAGCCCCCTCCCCCTCCCATGGCACTTGGGCTTTCCGAGGAGCCCGCCAGCTGAGGGAGTGGTTTCTGTGGTATTGTCCGCCACAGCTCATTTTCCATTAGGGTCACCAGGCAACCAGCAGAAAGCGACAACTCTCCTGACGCAAACTCTACTTCACCCAGCGAGAAGCTCTGTATCCCGTTACTGAGCCTGGGCTGGCTCCAGGGCGGGTTGTGCCAAAGGCGTGTTGCTGGCGAGGGCAGATGGAGGGTTCCAGAGCCCAGCTCCCAGCAGGGCCTGTGCAGCTAGCTGTGAGGCCAGGCCAGGGGAGTGAGGGGGTGAGGGGGCGTTGGGTGAGTCAGGTAGAGGAGGCAAGGTTTCAAACCAGAACTTGATCCCAAATGAAGCACTCTTTGTCCCATTCTGACTGGAACAT
The DNA here is from genome assembly GCA_002007465.1 of Ailurus styani. Classification (NCBI taxonomy): domain Eukaryota; kingdom Metazoa; phylum Chordata; class Mammalia; order Carnivora; family Ailuridae; genus Ailurus; species Ailurus styani. Next base: position 722,748 of record LNAC01000628.1, read on the forward strand.
TTTTTTTTTCTTGTTTTAGGGTGTCACCCAGGAAATAAATTGCTGCATTACTGAAAAAAAAAAAAGATGCTAACATCTCCTTTTTATATGGTGGTTTATAGTGTTCGAGGCAGATTTATTTCCGTGGTTGAAATTTATGCTCCACCTAGCTGTTTGAGGCAAGTATGGTATTGTCTTTTGAGGTGGAGAAACTGAGGCTCAGAGAGCAATGTACTAGCCCAGCATCGTATCACTGAGTGATTAATTGATTGAGACCAATCAGGACTTCTGCCCACATTGAGCTGTGGCATCCATCTTGGAGGTGAGGGAGAGCCAGTCTGGGCGTGTGTGGGGAGGGATGGAGGAGAGCCTCTGTGGGATGCAGGGTGGTCAGAGAAGGCCTTACAAGAAGTTGCCATTTGAGCAGAGCCTGAGAGAAGCGAGGGAGCCCTCAGGGTGGTTCTCGGGCATGTGCTGGAAGCCATCACAGACTAGGACCTGCACCCCAGCTCTCCAGGGTCGGTGTCCTTACCCCAGAGAGAGAGAAAAACCCTCAGAGCAGCTTGCTCGAGTCCCACAGCTATCGCGGTGAGGGGTCAGAGGACGTGGACCAAGGTCTGTCTTCACAGCTCTGCTCCTAACCACCATGCGTTTCAGGCAGAGGCATCTTCTCAGGTGGGGAGATCTTTGGGTGAGGGTCGTCTCCACTCAGATTCCTCAGCCACCCAGGTGATTTCAACAGGGCACATGCTGGCCTGAGAAAAACTGGCCTGTCTTTACTATGTGACTTAATTTTTATTTCCTGTTTATAGTTCCTGTTAAGCAAAGGACCAGAGCCCACGGATGACAGTCAACATTGAGTACGTTATAGCGAGAGAGGATGGACTAAGGATCATACTTCCTTAAATGTCACTCCATACCAGGTGCTGTTAAGTACTTTCTATCTCGGATCTCACTTAATTTTCACAAACATCCTGTGATACGGGCACTACTTTTATCTTCATTTTATAGGTGACGAGCTTGGGTTGAGGATCCAGTTAGCCTTATATGACTGAGAAGGGTCTGATTTATATTCAGCACACCTCTTATACCATAAACTGAGCTCTTGAGTCCTCAGGAATGGGTATGGGAAAACTCAACTGGCAAGAGCTGATGGAGAGGAGGCATAAAGGGGGAAAGGCAGGGGAGACTGTGGGTCTGCTTCATTGGGGTCCCATGGTTATCTAAGACACCCCAGTGGGGTACCTTGGGATTGCTTCCCCACCCCAGGCGTATAGGTCTGTGAATCATCAAGCTTACAGATTTAACAGCACTCACCATAGCACAAACCCTCCCCAATGTCCACAACCCAGCCACCCTATCCCTACCCTCCCACCCCCCAGTAACCCTCAGTTTGTTTCCTGAGGTTAAGAGTCTCTTATGGTTTGTCTCCTTCCCGATCCCATCTTGTTTCATTTTTTCCCTCCCTACCCCCCACAATCCCCCGCCCTGCCCCTCAAGTTCCTCATATCAGAGAGATCATATGATAATTGTCTTTCTCTGATTGACTTATTTTGCTTAGCATAATACCCTCTAGTTCCAGGTACCTTGGGATTGTTCGTAAGTGAAACCTTCTTTTCTCTAGAACCCCACTAGAGAATTATGAAAAACAACTCATTAATTCAGTAAGAATGGAGGGGAAAGTTCTGAAATCCTTAACATTGGATTTTTAAAATTTTCACTTTTGTTGATTATTAAAAATGCACACTTACTGGAAAACATGAGAATATTGAGAAGGGGGGGGTGAAGAAAATGAAAACACCCCTCATCTTACAAGTCAGAGATAATCACCGTTACCATTCTGCTCTCTTGGTGTTCCATCTTCTTTCCAGGCCTCCTTAAAACATGTAATTGAGTCCAAAGTGTTCTTTACGTATCATGGTGCAAGATCACCTCTTTCTTGGGAATTGAACTCTACTCCAGTCCCCAGCTCCACACGCACTCAGAGACAGCTCCGGCTAAGGCTCCGGTGCCCTCCTTTCCCCCTCTGCTTATCACTGAGTTGCACGGGAGTTTGTGGTAAACCCAGGCCCCAGCTGAGACCCGCTGTCTCTGGAAGGGTTTCAGCTGACCCTGGGCTGTGGCACAGCCAAAGGGTATCCGCTTCTGCTACTGAGCTGTACATTTCCCCTGACAGGAGCTTGCGAGCAGACGGCAAGATTCATGGCTATCTGGCTTCTCCCTGTCCTCCCCCAGATGGGCTGAAGTCAGATGACAGAGCGTTAGACCCGAGGAGGAGCAGCCTGGGGGTCGACGGCTAGCCAAGCAGAAATGGACACTATCTCGTCACAGTGCAGGCCTTGGCTTAATCGCAACCACATGAGCTGCATAGCGTGGTTGCAATTAGAGTAGAGTGTCCTCGGGGAGACTAATGGGGATGAAGCCGCTCACTGCGTGAGACCACGAACTGTTGGAGCTATCATCCATTTACCATCCGTTTGCTAGTAACGGCAACGAATGTTCACTGCGTGCCTACCATGCCGCTGGCACAGAGTTTGGTGCCCTGGCAGGATTACCTCGTTTGTTTGCATAGCACATTGCACAGGTGGGTATGGTTGCCATCCTCATCTTGGAAATGAAGATGTGGAAGCTCAAAGAGACTAAGTAGGTTGCCCAAGGTCCTCCAGCTAGGATGTGATGGAGCTGTGCTTTGAAACAAGGCAGTTCTACCGCAGGTCCTAAACCTCTCACTGAGGTTCCATGTCATTCATTCACTCATTTACTCATTCATTCATTCACTCCATAAAGAGACTAATTCAAGCTACTACCATCTTTCACCTGGACAATAGGTACTAATACCTTCCTATGTCTTGCCTCTCTCTGATACAGAGAGTTTCCACCTTGGCTGCACACTGGTAGGACCTGGGATGATTTTACTAGTACAGGGACCTGGTCCCAGAAATACTAATTTAACTTCCCTGAGATGTGGCCCATGCATAACATAAGAGATCTGAAGTATGTATGTGCATAAATTCTGATCATGTCCCTTGTGTGCTTAAGCCATTTTCTGGAGAAAGGTCCAGATTCTTAACATGACTATATGATGCGGTTCTGCAGCCTGTGGCCCCTCCCTCCTCACCAGCTTCCTTTGATACAGCTCATCCTCTCACTCAGCACACTGCCTCTCTGGCTTTTTTTGACTTCCTAGAAGGATCCAAGCTTCTCTCTGCCTTAGGGACGGTACATGCAGATCACAGTTTTCTTCTCTGTCTGGTTAGCTCCTACTTATTCTTTTGGTCTTAACCTGGTGAAGCTAATTACAAAATTGGCCATAATTCTCCACCCCTCTTCCATCTGCACTTTTTGCCATGTGGCTTTGTAGCTCTTTCCAATGAGAGGTGGGAGTTCTTTTTTCCCACCCTTGGAATCTGACACTTCTGCTTCCTCTCCTGGAACCTCACCATCACCATGTGAATAACCCTGGGCTGATCTCCCAGAGAATCCTAGCTGAGGCCATCCCAGACCAAACAACCCCAGCCCACAAACTTAAGAGGCAGCCCAGTGGAGATCAGAGCCTGATCAACAGAACCTTTTTTTTTTTTTAAAGATTTTATTTATTTACTTGACACAGAGAGAGAGATTACAAGTAAGCAGAGAGGCAGGCAGAGAGACAGGGAGAGGAGGAAGCAGGCTCCCTGCTGAGCAGAGAGCCCGATGCGGGCCTCGATCTCAGGATGCTGAGATCATGACCTGAGCTGAAAGCAGAGGCTTTAACCCACTGAGCCACCCAGGCGCCCTCAACAGAACCTTTCAATTGATCTGCAGACTTGTGAGCAACAATAGATGGTGGTTGTTTTAAGCCACTCACTTTGGGTTGATTTGTTATGCAGCAGTAGATAGCTGATACAGTTTAATATCACTTCCTATTTCTCTTCTAGCCTAGATCTGGTTCTCCCACTTACCACTTTCATAGCACCTTATGCCTGTCAACTGTAGTAGGTATGATAATTCTACCAAAGCTAAAAATTGTGTAAATGATACTTTTTTCCCTCTCTGATTAGTGGTTAAGCTCCATGAGATCAGAGACCATATTTGATTTGCCCTGAAATATTCCTATCATCTAACATTATTTTATACATGGTAAATTCTAAATAAATATTTGTTATAAAACAAATGCAAGGGTGAATTAGTATATCCACAAAATATTTCTAAAGTGTCTTCTATATATTGGGTACTATGCAAAACTTTAAAGATATAAGAATGAATAAGACATAGTATTTTCTCCTAAGGTAGTTCACAGTTTAGAAACTGGGACATGACCATTAATAAAAATTGTAGCTCACATGAATAAGTACAATTGAGGATATTTTTAGTATTGATAGAAGTAGGGTAGATTAGCGGGTTGAATACAGCTGGAGAAAAAAAGTTTCTGGAAGATGCTTTACAGAGGAAATATCTGAAATGATGATTCTACATCTGAGTGTGTTGCAATGGGGATTCAAATGGTGGAAGTAGTTCTGTCATTGGAAATATGACTTTCAGAATGATTAACGAAGTTTGCTAAATTTCCATGCAAGCCAAAATGCAATCCTCCCTCGATTAACATAGCCATTGCATTTATGGAAAATTCAAACTGCACAAAACCATGTTTTAAAATTGTACAAAAGTTAGGTCCTAGGTGTTTATATGTAAATGCAATTAAGCATTAGGCTCAAAGAATTATAAATAGGTTTCCACCCACATGAATGTCTGGAGGGACATTTGAAAGCTCTCTGGAGTGTGGGTTGGTTGTTGATTGCATGGTGATGTCCTATACGTTCCATGAATAGCATCCTTGGCCATTGCCTGCTATATAGTGTTAATATCTCCTCTCGATACTGTGACAACTTAAAATTCACTTCAAATTTCTAAGGCTATTTTACCACCATGGAGCTAGATTGACATTGAACTATTGATATAAAAAATTGTTTTGACAAATTAACGTTAATGTTTTATGGAACAGTGTTATTTAAAAGAACTCATGCGATCCATAAACACTTCCAAATAACAAAAGATGATTCAACACTTACTTGAAGGAGAAAGAATCTACTCCATTTCTATCCCTGGAAGCAAATAACCTTAATATCTGAGCTGTTCACAGAAGGAGTGGACAGGAAGTCCAGCATGCCTGCATTTCCAGAATGCTGAGAACAACCCGGCTAAAAACTCATTTCATGGTTCTGGGTCAACGACAGCACACAAACATGTAAAATTGCCTGGAGATTTATTCTGAATAGGGCAATTCCTTATTAATTTTTACTGATGGGAATAGTTTGGATTAGTGAAGAATCCTAGTGTTAGAAATTTGTAAGCGTTTAACAAATCATTCTAAATGGTATGTACCATCAACGAGCGAACATTTGAGTACCGACTTTAGGTGAAGTCACTGTGCTAGCTGCTTTGAGAATCCAAAGACTCCTTCTAAATGCTTCCGATCTTTAAGGAACTGAAAAATCTAAGTTTGGCAATAGAATACAATCCTGCAAAATTTACTGACAACACACGTTGCAAATACGTAATGAGTGGTAGAGTCATGAAACGCTTTAGAAGTTCAAGGGTGAAGAGAATTACAATGACCAAGGAAGTTTCCCCAGAGGCTGGAGCAGACCCTAAAAGATAGATAGGAATCAAAGAAGAAAATTAGGGAGGGCCTTTTGGGTGGAAGCAGTGGCATGGGAAAAGAAAGGAGGCAGGAATATGAATGTCGTATTCTAGAAATTATGAGACCACTCATCTGTCCAGAGTCACACTAGGTAGTAGCTAATAAGATTACATTGGTAAATTAGAGCCAGATAGCTAAGCATCTTAATACCAGACTAAGATACTAGAATTTGTGCTCTAAGGAAAGAGAGGTTATTGAACATTTTGATCCGGAGGGTTTAAAGATCAGAGATTATTTAGGTATTGGGAGAAACCCTTTCTTCCCTCCCCCCATCCTGGTTTGTATTGCATTGTGAATAAACCTCCATCACAGAAATACTCCTGGCCTCAGAATCCCCTAATTTAATTCCCCGCTCTGATTGAGAATTTGGGAGATAAACCCAGGCATGAATTATCCAGCTCCCTCCGCATGCCTCTGCTAAACTATTCCTGCAGGATGTATCCATTTTTGTTACCTGCACTCTGATTCTTACAGGGATAGGTCCGCACGGAGAGGTCTGCTTCCAGATGTGCCTGTGAGTGGGTAAGCAAGCCGGCCCAATTCAGAATCAAGTACTAGCATTCCCACTTGGCTGCAAACCTTGGCTGCATTCTCCCCCAATACATTTTATCTCTAGTAAAAGTGCCATTTTGATTCCCGTCCATCTGACTCCTGTGTTTCTTAATTAATTCCCACTCGGGTGGAAGATGGCTGGTGTTTATTAGCCTCTACCACATTAGAGATAAAATATCCATTTAGACAGAGGTAGAGGAAAAGCCTCACCAATCCAAGACCCTAAAAAAGATTCACCCACAAAACCTTGTGCCTGACAAATCTTTAGACTTAGCAATTAGGTTGATACTGGAATAGTCAAGGTCCTAGGACAGCAAATGAGAAATTCATGGGTGCTTGGGATCAGGGGTTGATGAACTATGGCCCAGCTGGTCAAATCAGGTCCAGCACCCGTTTTCCTAAATAAAGTTTTACTGGAACCAACTATATGTATTCATTTGTGTATAATCGATGGCTACCTTAGAATTTAGATGTACTCGCCAGTATGTTTATTTCTATTTATCAGAATTGAGCAGTGGCCACAGAGACCATATGTTCTGCAACCCTCAAATTGCTTCTGACTTCTGAGTGGTCATTGAGAATCAGATACCATTTACACAAGTTTAAGTTCACAAAAGCATAGTTTACCACACTGAAAGTTTGAGGTGGATTATGTAGGGAAAGGCAGGGTCTTCCTTATTATTTCCATCAGAATATTTGATATGAAGAAAGAATCTGCCAAATAAATAACCATAATGAACTATCCCTTATCTGTTCATTTGTCCATGCAATCAATTCTTGTGCTGCTAGACGTTGGATTCAGTCTGTGTTCTTGAATTCGTCTGCTTTTGAACTAAAAAGCCTTTAAGCTTTAAGCTCTGAAGCCCATACTTAGGAATTTCTACTCTGAAATTTCAGCAATTAAAAATGGAGTCATTTGCATGAGGCTCTGAGGTTGTCCTTTGTTGAACACACACACAAAAGGCTGAGAGCCTTCAGGTAAGCATCAGGGGAAAGCAGAAAATATTTGTGGATGAAATTAAATTAATCATAGCTTGTGTCCTTAATTTATTACAGTCATCAATAATATCCAAATGGAGGTACGTGAACTTTTCTATTGGAGGACAATTCATAACTGTTTCATAAGGGTTTGACAAATGTTTCTCCTGAGGACAAGAACATATTATAGAGAGTGAGGACATTAATAAATCTTCAGGTACTTTTAATTCATAAAATGTACAATCCCTGAAACATTTATATTAATGACATTTTACTTATGTAAAATTATCCTTTGATTTAACAACTCTTCCCATGCAGCTCTGGAAATATCACTGAGCTAATTAAAAAGTACAGACCATACCAAGTATACCTAATCACTTCTAGTATTTGTCTTTATATTACATGAAAGAATAAATCTTTGTGATTTTCCAGGCCTGTCCAGGAAATCCCCAAAAATAGTTTCAGATGTAAGCGAAACTGCTTTTTTCGGTGGTGGTGGTGGTGGTGGTGGTGGGGAGTCCAATTTATAATTGCAGCATAGTTAACATACAGTGTTATGTTAGTTTCAGGTGTGCAATATAGTGGTTCATTTTTTTCCCAATTTAGAATATGATCTCAGAAAAATAAATTCAAGTGTTCTCAAAGTACATTAAAGCAGTATTTTGGGTGCCTGAGAAACAATAGTGTGTTAGTTAATTTGTGTGTCAACTTTGTTAAGCCAGAGTGTCCAGATAATTGGTCAAACATTATTCTGGATGTGTCTGTGGGGATGTTTTTGGCTGAGATTAACATTTAAATTGGTGGATTTTGAGTAGAGCAGTTTGCTCTCTATAATGCAGGTGGGCCACACCTAATCAGTTGAAGGTTTGATTTAGAACAAAAGGCTGACCTCTCTGGAGCAGAAGGGAATTCTGTCAGCAGATAGCCTTTGGATTTAAACTGAAACATCAGTTCTGTCCTGGGTCTCTAGCCTGCTGGCCCACACTCATGTTTTTCTTGACAAATAAGGACATGCTTATCATTATGCACTCTGTCTCCACTACTATAGTCTTAATTACCCATATTAACTATAACTTGTAACTAAATTACTTAACTTTTATTTTTAAAGGAAAAAAACTGGGAGATAGATGATTGATAATTATCTGTCCACTTGCAAGCATTTTAGCACAATTACAAAGGCATAACATGGTACAACTGCCTATAGAAATGGGTGAAAATAAATATCATCAATAATGTGACCCAAACTTACATTCACTCCATAACATATAACATACAAAAGTAAGAAACAAAAGTCTATAAATTAGGGTATATATTATGATCAGTGTTTGAGTATTCTATCTTACTTAGAGATTATTGAAGTGTGCAAAGATTAGCCAAATTTAATGTCAGTCCTGGTTAAAGTTAACAAAGAATCTTGGGAGTTATTTTTAAACCGAAACATTATAGAACATGTTAAAACTTTGTTGAAATTATATTTTAATTTAGGTGAATGCGTAGTGTTACAGTTTTCACAATCATAGGGATTATGCAGGAGTAATATTGGCTAATTTGATCACTAAACCAACACAAGAAATTTAGGAAGTTCAGAATAATTCCTTCATGAGAGAATAATTCAAAACTTACAAAAAAAGACATATGCTTACATTATACATATTTAAAGTACATATTTAAAAATATGGATGTCTTTGAATGAAATGACCAAACCAGTGTGGATTCACCTTAATTACACAAATTTGGATTTTTACATAAAAATACTTTTGAGACAGTAATTTCTACAAGAAGGAATTTTTATTTTTATAAAAATACAAAACATGAGATGTTTAGTTTCTTAATTTTCTAGGAAAATATTCTGAATTCTGGAAAAAGCTTTATGTAAGCATTTATTAGTCTCTCTAAATGAATTCAAATAGAGCTCCTTTAACTTAAAGTGCTTTATGATCTAATTTCTTAATATACTCCAGAGGTAGAAAACTATGTCACATTCACACACTAAGAGATAAAAACTTTCCATACTTACCGATACAATTTTACAACTTTGGCCAAAGGACAAAGTAGATACACAAACTCACCAGACTAGATCTCAAAGATTTATTCTCCTTCTCAGAGGGCATATAGTATTTATTCGAGCTCATGAGGAGATGGTAAGACAAAAGTCAATAAACCGATGGAACTGGAGGGTATTATGCTGAGCGAAATAAGTCAATCAGAGAAAGACAATTATCATATGATCTCTCTGATATGAGGAACTTGAGGGGCAGGGTGGGGGGTCGTGGGGGGTAG
>LNAC01000628.1:732427-756232 GCA_002007465.1 Ailurus styani
AAAAAAAAAAGTCAATAAACCAGAATCTTTGTTATGTCTCGCTTTAGAAGAGATCCCCATCATCCAAGAGAGATCACCAAGGGGTCAGATGTTAAGACGAGGTTGCCAGGCAGTGCTGCCATATATGGGGAAGAACGCTTTGGCCATGCACTGGTCAGAGCCAGAACCAAGGTTGGTTCAGTATAGAAGCAGAAACAAAAACACAGAACGAGACTTAAAAAAGACCAAAAAAAAAGTCAGGGCCAGTTAAGTCGTAGCGCCTCTTGAGGTTCGCTAGAAACGACAGAACTAAGAAATGACATTCCGTTTGTGCAATAGACAAGAAACGACATTTTTGGACTTAATCCATGAAATGGACAATTACAGTTTAATCAGCTCTGTGGGCATCTCAGTGCGACCTCCCAAGGTGCTAAAGAACCGTTTTCAAAAAGTTAAAAACATGACTCTCATTCAAACTCGGGAGGATTACTTCTCAAACCTTATTCATAATTGTTCGTTATTGAGAGAACCCGTAAAAAGTGAACTTGGTTCAAAGTGGACAGCTGTGAGGAACTAGGTATTCTATAAGGCATTAAAGAATAAGATTGCTAGAGTAGACACCAAATCGGTTAATGTCCTACAGGGCAATAAAACTTAACCTTTGGGATTATCTTCTCTACCAGACAAATATTCTTGTTAACCCAAACTTTACAATGTCTGGGCTCTAATCAAATTGTAATGGGAAAGGCAAACATAAACAAATTCCCCAAGAAAATGAAATCATCCTTGGGCTGGCCTATTAAACAATGCTTTTGTATGATATTGAAAGAAAATACCATCCTCCTCCTTTGATTTTTTCCAGGTTTTAGACAAATTTTCCTACCCTTTTATTGCCCCTGTTCTGTTTGTATGACTCAAATGTTTTGATTTTGCAAACTATTCCAGTTCCTCCTGAATCTCCCAAGCTGGCTTGATTCCCAGAGAGCAAGCCTTATAGACATAGGTATTTAAATTTCTCTTCTAGCCTTTGAGTTTTTAGTCATTCCGTTGATAATGATTGCAATAATTCCAATAATAATTCCATTTTTTCCCTCTATCATCCCAAGATAATGGCATATTCTTTTAATGTTAAAGACCCTCCTTCCTTTTCATGTGTTTATATGAACAGTCAATTCTTCTCTGGGAGAAGCTGTAGTATGGGACTCTGAAGTCTAAAACCTCCTTCTAAACTGATGTGATTAGTTATTCAGTTTACTCGGGGGTGAATTTGAACTTGTGAATCAGCTACAGGAATGCAAAGTTATTCCTTCTAAAGTTATATCCCTTTTCAGAATAAGATGAGATAAAATTATGGGTAGCTGATCTCAGATACACCTTTACTGGTTTCAAATTTAAAGCTCCCATCTCACATTATAATGCTCTGTTGCACAAATGGAAAGTAGCTACCTTTGAAGTTTAATGTCTAGACCTACCTTCTAGACTAAGAAACACAGCTGGAGGAGTCTCCGTTTGGCCCCAGCAACTTCCCTGTTCTACCACAATGCCCAAAGGGGTGCATAAGCAGGACTCTTTCCTTTGATCAAATCCTTGCCAGAAATGGTACAGTTTGCACATGTTTACTAAGCCCCCCCTTTTGTTTGGCATTTTGCTAAGGTCTGTGGGTGTTAAGAAAAGCTGCTCACCTGCACGCAAATCTGCCATAAACTACAGTGACTTACAAAGGTCAGAATCCCATATGGTTTACTTCTAAAGCCTAAGGCTGAAATCCGCCTCCACAGGTTGCTCTAGTTACAAGTCAACCACACAACTATAAAAACCAGTCCCATGGCATAAGGTCAAAACTTCACAATACCCACAGCTGCTAAAATCTACGGCCTCAAGCCTTCAATCTGGGACTGACTGGAACCTTAATCTATAGGTACAACTTGGTTTTCCAAGTTGCAAACTGTGTATCTCTGAAGACTTCCAACCCAGTAAACGGGATGTTGGGGTTCATAGGGAGAGTAAAAGCTTCTCATTTGTTTCATGTCCCAGTTTAGACACTGAGAGGCAGCCTATGGAGCAAACGGGCTGAAGATGAACGTATTGTCTTTGTTGGTAAAGAAGTAGTTGGAGAAGATGGCACAGGTGTGAAGGTCACGTGGTCTTGCTAGAGAGTGTGTGCATTGCATGAACACTCCCTGCTCTCACCGCCCTCAAACCAAAGAAGAGTTCCTAGTTGTGGAGCAGTGGGAGAGGGACCATGAGTGGGGCCTACTGGTCTACACAGCTAAGGTGTACACGGGTAAGTTACTCCTCTGGGGAATGAAGGCGGAGAAGGAGGGCAAGAATATCCTCTGACAGCGCATGAACATTAGGTGCAGGGAACTATGCTCCGTTTTTGAGTTTTAGGACCTTGGAAGGAAGAGCCTGACAGGCCTTGGGAATCCTTGAATTTCCCATTCACGCATTCTTCATTCCTTTGTTCATTCAAAAATATTGATATTTTACTACGTGCTCTGCATTGTACTAGCAACTGGAACACAACACTAAATAAGGCTCACATGGTTTCCACTCTCATAAAATTCCCAACCTAATGTGAAAAACAGAAATTGGACAAACGCTTAGTCACATCGGGGCTTGCCAAAATGCAAGAAAACACAGGGCTCTCAGGGACTTTTCTCTTGAGAATGGAAGAAAATCCAAATCAAAATAGCTTAAGCAAAATAAAAAAAAATCAATACGTCAATCAATAAAAGTAAATTTTAAAAAATGAGCAGGGTGCTATTTATTCACGTAATTAAAAAGTTGAAATCCGTAGGCATATCTGGCAATAGGGGTTCCAAAGCCATTTGAACCTGGTTTATGTTTTTCCATTTCACAAATCTGTTTCTAATGTGTGGATGCCCTTTTCAGAAGGCTTGTAAATGAAGTAGCTTTAGATCTTACATCTCAACTTTAAGCCCAATGGAAAAGAGCGAGAATCTGTATTCCAGCATTCTCAGATAAAAAAAAAAGTCTGATTGGATAGGGGCTTCTGGGAGGCTCAGTGGATTAAGAATCTGACTTTTGATTTCAGTTTGGGTTATGATCTTAGGGTTATGAGACTGAACCCCACACCTGGCTCTGCATTCAGGGAAGCCTGCCTGAGATTCTCTCTCTCCTTCTCCCTCTCCCCCCACCCTTTGTGTGCACTCTCTCTCTTTCTCTCACTCTTAAATAAATAAATAAATAAATCTTTAAAAAGAAAAGTCTGATTGGTTGTTTAACTAATAAACCCCCATCTCGGTGCCAATCATTTTGGCTTAGGTCTAGACTCCATGGATCCCCACCAGGAGATTATGATCTATGAATGAGGGGTTCTGGTCTATGAGTTCTGGTTCCCCAGAAATGATGGAATAGGTTTATTATTAGAAAGTTGAATGGATAAAAGGGCACAAAGCCATGGATGTTCACCAAGAGTGAATTAGTCTGGGAACAACAGAGAAGGCTTCTTTCTGGAAGATATAGTATTTATGATCTGAAGGATGTGTAGGAGTTAGTGACGTTTTAGAGAAGATGAAAAGCCTTCCAGATTGAGGGAACAGCATGTAGAAAGATTGCCAGGGAGTGTCGTAGAGAAGAACATGGTATATTTCAGGCCGGTATCATTAAAAAAATAAATAAGTAAAGATGGGCAGAGACAGGAGAGTAGGTTGGAAATGCAATAGGCATCAGATTATATCAGACATTGCAGATCACAGTAAGCCTTTATCTTTTTGGTTTTAAAGTAGCTATATGCATCAAGAGATGGTCGACAGAGGACTAAATGAGAACACAGATTAAGGAAATTTACCAGAGTGACTATAGTAAGTTCCATGAACAACTTTCCATTACAATCCTAAGGATGTACCTGATTTTTATTTTAATTTTTACATTTTTTATACTTTTTTAAGTTTTTATTTTTTTAAATTCTTAATTCAACTTCAATTAAATTAACATATAGTGTATTATCAGCTTCAGAGGTAAAATTTAGAAATTCATTAGTTGCATATAACACCCAGTGCTCATTCCATCTAGTGCCCTCCTTAACGCCTGTCACCAAGTTACCCCATCCCCTCCACGCACTTCTCCAGCAACTCTCAGTTTGTTTCCTATGATTAAGTCTATTATGGTTTGTCTCCCTCTCTGATTTCATCTTGTTTTATTTTTCTATCTCTTCCCCTATGATCCTCCATTTTATTTCTTAAATTCCACATATATGTGAAATAATTTGGTATTTTCTTTCTCCTACTTATTTCACTTAGTGTAACACCCTCCAGTTCCATGCATGTCATTGTAAATGGCAAGGTTTCATTCTTTTTGATGGCTGAGTAATATTCCATTGTTTATATACACCCCATCTTCTTTGTCCATTCATCTCTCAATGGACATCTAGACTCTTTCCATAGTTTGGCTTTTATGGACATTTCTGCTATAAACATCAGGGTGCATGCGTCCCTTTGAATCACTATGTTTGTATCCCTTGAATAAGTACCTAGTAGTGTAATTGCTGGATCACAGGGTAGCTCTATTTTTAACTCTTTGAGGAAGCTCCATACGGTTTTCCAGAGTGGCTGCACCAGCTTGCATTCCCACCAACAGTGTAAGAGGGTTCCCCTTTTTCCACATCCTCACCAATATCTGTCGTTGTCTGACACGTTAATTTTAGCCATTCTGACTGGGGTGAGGTAGTATCTCATTGTCATTTTGATTTGTATTTCCCTGATGCCCAGTGATGTTGAGCAATTTTTCATATCTGTTGGTTGCCTGATTTTTAAGATAGTCTTAAATGTAGGTAGATATATCCAATATTTCTTGAAATAAGTGGTCCCTTGTTAGAAATTACTGTGCTCACTAGAGATATTTGATGTAATAGAACTTAGTGGAAATAGACTATGACCTAACATCATGAGAAAAAATATTACAGTCGTTCTCTTATGATTTAGATTCTCATATCCTTCAAGTTACTTTTTTTCTCTTTCTGTGGTTGGACCTGGGCCAGTTCTTAGCAATAGTTCAGTATGATATTAAGAAAAGAAGAACGAGTGTACAATATCTTGACATAGACATAATTTCACCCAACATGAGGCGTGGGGACTGAGTCATAGGATGAGTACTCAGCCCCATGCCCCTTGGAGATGATGTGTCTCAGAAGACAGAAAAATCTTAGAACACAGACCATAGATATATCAGCCAGAGAATTCTCTTCAGGTGGTTGTCAATTCCTTCACCTCACCCCTCTCCAAATTATTAAATAATCAAAAGCTACTAAGGAGATAAGGGGACACATCAAGTTGCTGCCAGCTCTGTAGTGAGAAAGCGAATGACTGAAAATGATCTGTCACCCCGCCAGACTGAGATGGGACCGAAGCCTCCCTTCCAAGGGAAAAGGAATAATCAGAAAGAAGTGTTATAGAGATGGCCTGGAAGGAGGATAAATCTTGGAGTGGATCCTCTTGCTAGGGTAGGATTAGCAGAATGTTTGGCAGTATGTTCCCAAGCTTTCGTTACTGGAGCAATGGCAGAAAAAATTAGGGGCGGATGCTGAAATTGGTAGAATTTGCCATCTCTTAGGGAAAAAAGTTGTGACTATGTGAAGTGATGGATGTTAACTAAACTTACTATGGCAACCATTCTGCAAAATATACACTTAATGATTCATTATGGCATACCTCTTAACACTAATATAATGCTACATGCTAGTTATAGCTCAATAAAACTGGGGAAAACAGAAGACTAGGATATGAAAAATTAAAAAAAAAAGCTTGTTTATGCCAGACATGCACAGCTGCTGATTCAGAAATATAGGAAATATAGGATTGGGAGGGGGAGTGTGGAGAAAGAATGGCTATTAATGAATAGAAGTCTCTCTTAGAGATAGGAACGTGTGGAATAGAGCCTCAGCTTCCTGGACTCAGAAGTGTAGAAAAGATAAGTGGAGATCTTAGAGACAGGGATGTAACAAGACATATTCGAGAGCTCACCTAGTACTGAACCACCATGAGAAAAAGGTAGAGATGACTCTTGCTTCTTGGGTTTGCCAGAATGTGTCTGGCAAGGAAGGCATGGATGGTTTAACGGGTTAGGGTTGTGTGCGGATATGCCTTGGTTTGGAGACAGGCACATCTGAATTTTATATAGTGTGGCCACCCTCCAGTAACTTGTAAATGAAATGAATGAACTATTCTAGTATGGAGCCAGTTGTTTCAAAGTTGGCCAGAAGAAGAGGTTGAAAAACTAGGCTGAGTTAAAAAGGAAACTAGGCAGTGATTTTTTAATTGGGGTCAAATTTTGGAGCTCTAATACTAAACTCCTTCTATCTGATATATCATTACTGGCCTGTGTCCACTGTCAGAAGAGATTTGCAAGCCTTCTAGGGGCTAAGAGAGTTGAAAAACTGCTACAAGATTGTTGAAAAACCGCTTTCAGATCGTTTCAGCCAATCTTTGAAGGATGAGTACTTCTTTTCAGTATTTCTTTTTGGGATCCCAAATGCCATGCA
Organism: Ailurus styani; assembly: GCA_002007465.1. Taxonomy (NCBI): domain Eukaryota; kingdom Metazoa; phylum Chordata; class Mammalia; order Carnivora; family Ailuridae; genus Ailurus; species Ailurus styani. The sequence goes on from LNAC01000628.1 coordinate 738,909, forward strand.
AACGACCAGCACTGGTCCCTTAGTTATTTGGGGTCAGATGAAATCTGGCAGAGCAGTGATAAACTTTGGTTTTGCAAATTGATGATTGTACCACTTGAGGAATGGATAACAGTTCCCTTCTAAAGAATAGCTTTCTCAGCATATAGGAACCACAAAAAAGTTAGGAAGATCTTGAAGCAAAATGGCAGGCAGGAGTCAAATTCTCAGGAATAATACAGTGAATAGTTGGGGGTTCTCCATACCACAAGCAAGAGTGTGTACCGCAGCTCCTATTAGCTAATTTACAGTATTGCTAATCTTTCTTCTACCTCTTCTCAGCCTTGCTCCAAATCAGAAGATTTGGTCTTTGGTTGGTGAGTTCTGGAAACATAGTTTTCCCACCACTCTTTTCGTCTTTATCTTCAGAAGAGTTTGCAGGAGGCAGACAGAATGAGATCTGTAGTGAAAACCGTTTACATCTGTGTATCTGTAGGAGAAGGGCACTGTTCATTGACTAGAATGATTGCTCAGAAACAGAAGAGGGAGATGTTGGGGGGAGGTGATGGGAAAGCCATCAGTGGGGTGTGGTCCTCTGGTCATGGTCAAGGAGGGGAACACTGTTTTTAGAGCTCAGCCTGCTTTGAGGTCACCTGTGTCACCCAAGGTAACCTCTTCTGTCCTGTCCACATCAGCAAACTTTCTTGTGGCTTTTCTCTCCCTCTCTCTCTCTCTCTCTCTCTCTCTCTCTCTCTCTCTGTCTTTTCTTCTTTCTTTTGGCTCTTGTTTAGCTAATCATAAATTTCTCTAGGACTTTCCACTCTGATCATTTACCTCTCTTCTTCCTTTTCCCACTGTTGCCCCAGCAAAGATAAGGTGTGTTTGGAAGCGATTTAATGAACAAGCCATCAGGGGCAGGAGGTGGGGAGGGTAGGGAACCTAGACATGAAATGGGAACCACTGGCGGCTTTGTGAGTGGTGGACAGCACCAACTTGCCATTCCATTCTTTTTGCCCTCCCTCCACTCCAATCTTGTCATGATTCTCGGAAATGTGGGTGATAGTTTATTGGATAAATATGTTTCTTTTCTTACCCTCAGAGGCACACACACCTCTCTGCAGAGGAATCAAGAATGTTTTACATAAAACAACAGGCTGAGGTATTCAAGGTGTGTGTTTTTACATGTTTGTAAATATAGTAATGTCTCTGCTAATGTACCTGTGTGTATATGGTCTCACCCAGAGTTGGACGGATTTGACCAGCTTCTGTTGCTCTCCCCTGTCCCTTCCTTCAGAAGTAGGTACTGGTTCAGAGGCATGCTGGGAAATTCAATGCCCTGGCCAAAGGCATGCTGGGAAATTCAATGCCCTGGCCAAGGATGGTTTGAATAAATAGTGACCAAGGCAGCTCTGTCCTCTTCTCACAGGACTCCCTGGTTTATGAAAGAAGAGTAAAGACTCCTAGGGATGACTGAATCCAAGCATCTTCATTTCACAGAAAGGGAAACTGAGGACCAGAAAAGAGATGGGATTGTACAGGACTCCTACTTGTGGTGCAGAGGAGACTAGCTCTTAGACCCCAGACCCCTTGTCTAGTGTCCTTTTAGATCAACAGCAAAGCACTCGGGGGCCCTTCCTCCCTCTCTCCAAACTCTGGAGCCGTGAGGGGACAGATCTTGGGGTTTTGCCTCCAGTTTTTCCCTTCATTTCTCAGGTTCATGAGCTTCTATAGAAGAGACTTTTGCAATCTCTTCTCCTTGTTTTCCTGAGCTTCCTGGTTAATGGTCCAGGCTAACACCAGAGAATTTCTTCCCAGGGAAGATGGGACATGTCAGCAGTTTCTATCTTTCTGGGACAGAAGTGGCAGGACCTCAGACCTCTCGCTTCTTAAGACTCAGCTCAATCTCTACCTGACTCAGCAGGGGTTTCTGGAATCTCCCCCTCTGTGAGCCGACCAACTCTCAGATCGGCACTAACCAGAAGCAGTCGGTTGCCTCTCTGTTTCTGTAATGAGAATACCAAAAAAAGCTGACGATGACCATTGAGACAGAAAATGCACAACACGTAAACACAGCATTCTCTGCTCTATAAATAACCCTAATTAAAATGAAAACACCCGCATAGCCCCATCTTTTTATTTTTTTCTGTTGGACATCATGGGAGGTCCTCTGGCGCTTGCCAACAATAACCAGTCTCTGAGAAAGAGACATTCTCGGCTTCTTCCATTTTTCTCGTGAACTCGAATCTGATTCTTTTCTGAAGTGTGATGCTTGTCCCTCTGTTTCCCCTTCTGTGTTTTAAGTTGACTTTTAGAGCCCCCATCTGATTCTGTCTTCCATCCTAACGTTCCAGGCATTATCCAGTTGATTTATGAAAGAAGTTCAGCAGGGCTTAATTCATCACGCAATTAAACTAGTGCCATGAGGGTTTCCCTTGGAGAGAGGAGCTGTGGCTATTCCAGTCTCATTTTTTAAAGGGACCAGATAACATTAGACAGAGTACAGAAGTCTCTTTCTCTTGGAAAGCAGTGGGAGTAGAAGAGGGTGACTCAGCTGCCTGAGGGGGCTCCGAGGGAGGGCTCCGGGGAGGACGAGTCTCTGTGCACAGAAGTGGGGGCGTATTGCTCAGCAGTGAGCTGACTGCGTGCATAGAGCTCACCAAGGTCCCTGCCCTGGCCTTTCCCTACGGCTCCATAAAGAGGGGCCTGAGGTTTTCACATTCTGCCTTGCAAGCTGCAGGAGTCATGGGTAGGGGGGCCACACTGCACAGCTCTAGGGGCCCTGGATGGAGAAGGCAGCGAGAGAAGGGGTCTGGAACCAGAGAAGTCACAAAATCGCCCAGCTTAAGATGAAAGCCTATCAAAATTTCATCTTGAAAAGTATTGTCATTCAACTCCTAATTCTGTAAACAGAGGAAACAGATTCTGAGAAGGCTTACTCGCCAAGTTCACATCCATAGTCAGCGGCAGAGCCAGGACCCCTCATAAATGAACAGATTCTAGGTGGTCTCTTCAAAATCACGCTCTGCGTTTGTACATCTCATGCCAACTTTAGATCTCCAAACACTCCCACACAGGCCACAGCTCTTCGTGGAGTATAAATATTTAGTGCCCCTCTGTGCTTCCAAGCGTGCTGCCAATGACTCTATCATTCTCCTAAATGACATTGAACTCGCCTGTTTCTGACTGGGTCTTCTGCTAGTTGTAAGGTTGAAACCATGACATACTCACGTTCACATGGCTGGTACCTATGTTTGCAGAATTCTATCGATTTTTTCAGACCAAATTCTGTTCTGGATCCCTAAGAAGAAATAAAAGAAAGAGAGCAGATTCTCCTTTATTCCAGCAGCTATGGCCTAGTGGGAGGTACAAGGAATACATGTCAGCACATTTATCCCGTTATACATAAAGAACATCCTCAAAAATAATACCCGTGAAATAAAATTAAAAAATATTACCATCTATGTCTTTTTTAAAATTTCATTTATATTTATGAGCGAGTGAGAGAGAGAGAGTATGAGCAGGGGAGAGGGAGAAGCATCGTCCCTGCTAAGCAGGGAATCTGATGTGGGGCTTGATCTCAGGACCCTGGGATCATGACCAGAACTGAAGGCAGACACTTAACTGACAGAGCCACCCAGGCGTCCCTCATAGTGATCCTTTTCTTGGGCCTATCATCTACTTACTGCCCTGCTCACTCACCTACATGTATTCCAACTCTATGGACAATCTCATGTGCCCTGGGAAGTCTGCTCCTTCCCCTACCTTCCTTGCTTTCCATCTGGAGCCGTGTGTTGAAATCCACCTTATCCTTCAAGATCCATTTCAAATGCTTCTTCTTCCTGGTCACTTTCATCCAGGACCAGCTTTGGAAGTCCTTCAGTGTGCACTCTGTCCCTTTCTAAGGACACTTCCTTCAGAGCCTTTTGCATCATGGTAGCTGACTGTCATGTGAATGATCTGTCCGATTCCTTCCCCAGCCTTCATACTCCTCGTATCTAACTAATGTATAATTCAGTAACTGTCAGTGCCCAACAAACAGGAGGGCACATAACACACTCAGTTCACACTTGGATAAACCGATCTACCTCGGTAGACTGGAGTTCCTGTAGGGTGGGGATGTGATCTTGCCTTTGCCTCCCCACTGCATCTAGCTCGCATCTTTCTTCCAGGAGCATGGGCTGGATTCATGTTTGTTGAGCGAAAGGATGACTAGTAATTACAAAATAGCATGGCAACGTTCGAAAGTATAGTGTGTTTTTGGAAGATGCTGACCTAAGAAGTGGAGATAAGCAGTAGATGCTCTGGGTTCCCTTGAGAAAGTGTTTCTGAGCCAGAATATGGGTTGGCGGTGGGTAGATGGCAGGAAGGTGTGAGGAGGGAGTGAATCAGAAAATCGCCAATAAGGAGAAACCAGACCTTTATGTTCTAAACAAAGGGCCCAGGCTGATCAATGTCATGTGCATTGCTGACATGTCCCTTCTTCAGAGGGTGGGAAAGTAAGTGGAAAGATATTGGTGTCCGCATCAGGAGAACTTTGGCAAGTTGTTTATTTACTTTGAACCTCCATTTTCTCATCTATAGAAGCCTCCTGGGTGGATCAAATGAAAGAATATACAGATTTAAATTTGAGCTGTTACTCTTTGACATTCAAAGCAGCTTCTGGCATTTCTCTTCTGTGGCTTCTCCTTCATCGAATGTATTTTTCTTGTTTGTCCCTGCTCCCTGGACACAGGAATTTTATTTACTGTTGAAAGGAATATCTGTAGATCACTGTGCTAACTGTTGGTGTTCTTTCCTGAAATTCTTAAGTAAATAATCATGGGTTCAGCTATGAAATTGTTCCTGACAACATTGTTTATCAGAGTTGGAAACCAGATGTAATCTAGACATCTAGCTATAGAGGACTAAATAAAATATAAAACAGCCATATAATAAGACATCATTCAGTACAAATTTCAGTCAACCTGGGAAGTAAAAAATGATACCTGCTTGCATTTATTTAATTATTAGAGAACTGCTGAGCATCTTTCTGTTTATTGGCTCCTTGTGTGTGTGTGTGTATTTTTTGTTTCTTTGTTTCAGTGTGCAAATATCTCCAAAGACAAGGAAGTCAGTATGAATTTCATCATCCAATAAACACAATTTTGAGGATGGAAATTGGTGCTACTCATAATAATACAGGAAAACAGCCAATGAACTGATCGCCAGGCCAACATTAGGGATGTAGGTGACGCTTACACACTAAGACTTTCCACTTTCTTCTTCTGTGTTCCTTATTCTTCTCAAGGGTCCACGTGGACAATTAAAAAAAAACAATGATAATGACTTTAGATTCACAGAGAAGATGCAAAGATAATACAGAGAATTCCCATATAGCCCTCACCTCATTTCCGGTGATGCTAACCATCTATTATAATCATGGTACTTTTGTCAAAACTAGGAAACCAACACTAATGTGCCGCTATTAGCAGATCTTAAATGGTAACCAAATTTTGACAGGTTTTTTTCTTGCTTTTTTTTTTTTTTTACAATAATGGCCTTTCTGTCCTCCGCGATCCAATCCAGGACACCACCTTACACTTAGTCATCATGTCACCTTCGTCCTCTATGGTTTGTGATGGGTTTTTCCCCCCCTTATTCTTCATGATCATTATAGTGCCAGGTAATTTGGGTTCATCTGCTGTTTTTCTCATGATTACACTGGGGCATGGATTTGGGGCAAGAATACCCCTTCTCATCATGTATTAGGGGGTACACGCTATCAATTTGTCTTCTCACTGGTGAGGTTAACCTTGATCAACCTGTTAAGGCAGAGTTTGCCAGGTTTTTCCACCAGGAAGTTGTATCAGTTTTTAAAATGGAATTTCAACTCAGTGAGAGAAAACAGATTGTGTTTGGGTTGATGTTTTTTTGTTTTGCAAAATGTCAGTTCTGTAGTCCCAGAGGGAAGATTGGAGACTAATTACTCCTTTACAGCCCAAACTCCTTCCCTGGCAATTAGAACCTGTGGCTTTTAAATTGTAACCTAGCCCCCAAAAGGTGGTTCTAGCAAAGGCTTAGGAAGAAAAGGTTGCACATAGGAGCTGGTCTGGGATGTATGGGCAGATCCAGGCCAAGAGTTCCATTATGATATAGCCCAAATATAACCCAGATGTAATTTTCTTAAAAATAAAAAATACCCTCTTGCCATCCTGAGAGTCACTCCAAGGTAGAGGTTGGGGGAGAATATGAACATCTGCTCTGGGTGCAAAAGCAATAGAAGGTGCATTTTCTTCTCTTCTCTCCCCTCCCCTCCCTCCCTCTTCCCCCCCTTTCTCCTTCTTCCATCCATCCTTCCTTCCTTCCTTCCTTCCTTCCTTCCTTCCTTCCTTCCTTCCTTCCTTCCATCTTCCTTCCTTCCTACCTTCCTTCCCTTTTTAAGATTATTCATTTATTTGATAGAGCAGAGTGAACAAGAGAGAACACAAGTTGGTGGGAGGGGGCAGAGGGAGAAGCAGACTCTGTGTGGAGCAGGGAGCAGGATATAGGGCTCAATTCCAGGACACTGGGATCATGACCTGAGCCGAAGGCAGGCGCTTCACTGACTGAGCCACCCAGGCACCCCTAGAAGGCGCATTTTCTATAAACAAAAACAATAATGAAACTCACTCTAAGTCAATCTGCTTTTCTATTATCACCATGGACTGGAAATTCTAAACAACATACACTACACGATACTCATCCTCACAGTGTAGACAGCTTCTACCACCATCTCCTTTTGTATGTCACTGACCATTCCCGATTTAGAAGATTCTGGATGGAGCACTCTGGCAATGGCGAGTCATCTCATTGGCCTAATGGTTAAATGCCTGAGTTTGTCCAGTGTTTGCCATTTCTTAGTTTTGTGACTTTAGTACGTTACTTATCCTAAATAATTCCTTATCAGTAAAGGGGAGCTAATTTAATATGACTCTTGTGAAGAAGAAGTGAGTTAATTTGTGGGAAGAGTTTAATGCATATGGTAGAATTCAATATTTTAAGAAACAATGTTCCATCAGCCACTTACTCCTGGCAGCTATACTGGAATATGTCAGCTTTGAGGTTAGGAAGTCTTTGTCAGTCTTAATGCTCTCTGGCCTCCAAAATGCTTTTGGCTTTCAAAAGTACATATCATACTCCCAGGAGGCAATGGAATTCTGGGCAAAATTGCCTGGGAAGTTTGGTTCTCTGGGTCTTCTGGTCCAGCCCCAAGATGTCTAGCTTCCTAAAAAGGTTAAATTTACTGAAGGTCTTTCAAAAACACAGAGGCACAGGAAATGTGAAGCACAAGGAGCCCCTGGGGTTAGGAGATAACTCCCTAAGGAAGAATCCTACAGGGATGAGTGGTGAGGCCAAGCCTCAAGTCTGGGAGAACTTTTATGGCCTGGGGGGATGGGGTTTGTATACAGACCACACTCAGGTTCTTTTATTTACATCATCATCATGATTATTTGTGATTCTGAGCATATTCTATGAGCTGAGCCACCCCAAGTTTAGAGACCATCAGTCCACCTTTAGCACGGACCAAAGGATCTGGAAGGTTGACAGTCAACAGTGTTTCTAAGGCTAACCAAGTTCAGAGGCTACTAGTGCACAGACAGGGGCAGTTGAGCAAATCTGTCTAATGGAGCAAATGGCACAAACGCCTGAATCTTTTCATCCTCATCCTGCTGTGAACTGGAGCCCCACAGATCAAGGGTCAAATGCCATAAAGATTCAGCCTGAAAAGCTCATGGAGGTTATTTGCCTTCCCATTCCTTGCTCCTGTCACCATTGACCATAGCTCCACAGATCCCTTGCACTCTGCCAGAGCTGTGGAAACCACCACAGGGCTCCCCAAAATGAGAACATGCCTAGATCATCCGCAGTAGCCCCGCGAGATGAACGAGTCCTTTCAAAAACCAGCATATTTTAGAGTCTGAGGTATAGCTCCTCTGGCCTTCTCACTCCTGTGAGGACCTTTCCCTCCCAAGGAAACACTACTCTGGGATTAGTACTTGAAAAGATGACTTAACACTTTGTCATTCTAGATATCCACAGAATTTTTACCACATAAATTGGAAGAATTTTCAAATGGAAAGATATGTTGCTCTTCTTTGAGTGAATTTTGGGGTCAGTGATTATAGATTCCTGTAAGCTTTCTATTTAACCCATCGTGTTTTTTTCTGACTTTCTGCCACATGGAGGCTATAGGATTGGGGCCCCTTATCTAGTAACTTCCATGTAGAAACAAGAGAAAAATTGTTCAAAGAATAAGTCAATATATGTGGTATCCACCTTTTGGGGTCTCAATTGAATTTGGAGACCTATGCTTTTTGGTAACTTAATTTTGTGATTTTAGCAGGCACATTGAAACTCTTTCATGAGAAAAGTCCTTAAATTCCTTAAAGTTGGATGAAAAGGAGGTAAAAAATTACATCTAAACTCTCTCTCTGTTGATATTTAAAAAATGTACTGTTGTTTATCTACTTTTGCTTTAACATACATTGCTACCCAATTATCTTGGCCATCAAGCATCTTAGTAAAGCAAATAGAAAACTTCCAACAAACGAATAATTCCAATTTTATTTTTATATGGTCTGGTTGTCTCTGTTAGAGATACACAGGGAGTACAAGAAGAGGGGACAGGGAAAGAAACAACACAGAAAAAATAAGAAACAAAAAAGAAATTGCCATATATGGGTGGAGAAATAACAGAAAATAAATGATAAAAGCAGAGGGGGAGAGCACGAAGGAAATGACACTGGGTACATGATTTAACTGTGTCCTCACCGTGTTAGAATCTGAAATTTCCCTCTTCTTCATCACCGATTAAAGGAGTGTCCTTTTCTGTCTGTGGAAGGTCCCTCTCTGCTGCCAGGGTTGCTTGAAATTGGTAAGAGAGTTAGAGCCTCACTGTTGCCTGGGGAGGGCACAGTGAGGTTGTGTGGTTTAGTGCCCAGTTGACTAAGATCCAAAGCTTTTCCATTAGCTCACCTGATGGCTGTTTGCAGCCTGACTTAGAGACCACTCCACTGAGTCAGACCAACAGAGAAAATGCAGTGTACTCCTATTGCAAACTATGGGAAAAGATGCAGAAATAAGCAAAGTGTTACTATTTTCAAGCTCAGTCTCCCCATTTGATCCCTGAAATTCACTAGGTTGGAATCAGAAGGATTTTTCATGAAAGCACCTTAATGTTCTTGCTCATCAGAGCTGGTAGGTGAAACTGGCCTAACCTAGTCCCTCTCAAGCTAATCGATCTGTTGGGCTTTTTGTTTTTTGCTTGATGATTAACTTCTCCAAGAGAATTGAAGAAGAGTATGCTACACCAGATGTGCCTCTTTCCTTCTCAAGGAACATTCCTGGGCAGCTAGCAATGCAAGCGAGAAGGCAGGTGATTGCAGTGGTCAGGTGGATGGGCTTTGAGTCCACCAAGCACCCTTAAAATCTAAATGACCTTGGGCAAGTTATTAATTTGCCCCAGGTCATTTAATTAATTTGATATTTAATTTCAATATCTTGTTTTTCTCATCCATGAATCAGAATATGGGTAAAATTAACAACCACCCCAAGGGTTGTTTGGGAGATCAAATGAAATAATAATGTATGTAGTGCTCAAAATGTACTAGCTTTCATGATCATGGATGGGATGTTAAGTTAGAGCTGCTCTTGCCTCCTGGTTTGCAAATACTTCTGCTGAGGTCAAGATTCGACATTTATAACTAGGGTCTGCATCTGCTCACTCGATGGAGGAGAGTTGTGCACCAGGGTACACTTGTGGTTCTCGGGCTGGCTAAAAATGGAGTGTCGACCTCTTTGAGAGGCCCCAATCTTGTTTTTAAGGCACATCTCATTGTGTGGTTTGGTTGCTGCTGGTTAGCAGTGAAAATAGGGCCTATTTCCAATTCAGATAAATACCTTCGTATAATGACAGGGTTTAAAAACTGAACTGGAGTTTCATATGAGTCAGCAGAGGGATGTGATATCAAAACTGGCAAAGTAAACTCGGATCATAATAATGGACATCTGAGAACTAGCACGAGGGAACGATGCCCGCGCTGTGTTCCGCACTGGTCAGATCTCCTCGGGAGTATTGTAATTACTTCTGACCGTTGCACTTTCAAAGGAACATGGACAAACCAGAACTCCAGAACAAGTTCAGAAATTCACAACCAGTGTAGCAAAGAGTCTTGGAACTACATAACTAGAAACAGTTGTAGGAAATGGACAGACAAAACCAAACAGGGACACTACCATTGTCTACAAGTATTTACAAGGGAGAATAATGAATCACATTTTCCCCTTAAAAAGAGGACCCAGAGGGTTATAAGTAGTCTAGTGGGAAGAAGTTTAACCAACTTTTGGCTTAATGTAAGGAAAGGAAAGTCCAGGAGGGTAGGGACTTTTTTTGATTTGTTTGTTTACTGCTTTTCTTTAGGGTCTACAATAGGGCTTGGGCACTTAGTTGTTACTGAATGAATATTTGTTGAATGAATGAATAATGGTTTTAAGTAGTAAGAGTTGCTGCAGAATGGAGTGGGCTTCCTCATTCCTGGAATTATCCAGACACGATCTTTGGTGAGATGGGAGAGGGGACTTTCAAGCATGGAGGCAGGCTGGACTGGGTGATCTTCATTGTCTATACCAAACTTGAGATGGAATTATTCTATAAACCAGGGGAAGTACCAGTGCCCAGAAAACAAACATGAAGTTTGGTACCCTTCCAAAGCGGTTTCTTACCTATTCATTTATACCCAACACCCCAACCCCCAACCTTATTACAGACTCATGGCTGATCTGACAAGGTCGCAGCTCTCAGCTCTGACTTCCATCATCTTCTCCTGGGAGTGTCCCTGAGTGAAATCTGACAGTCATCACAAACAGGGAGGGAGACGCTATTCACTTGGAATTCAGGATTGGCGAGTCCTTCCTTCCCCTGACCATTACCTCTCACCCCTACCTCAGGGACATGCCAGCAGCCCCCTGCTTTCCTGCTTGGCCCCATCCTGGGCACAAGCCCCACCTCCAGAGCACAGAAGCTGTCTGTCTCTCTCTCTCCTTTTTTTTTCCCCAGAGCCGGAACCAAATTCCCCGAGCCCCTAACTGGTGTGTAGACTCCAAGTATAAACACAATCCCTGGCATTAATCTTGGGTAATAGAAACCAGAGATGAACTGTCACCTAAGTGGCTATCCTGTTGCTGAGTCAAGGCAACCTTTTAAAAACACACTAAGAAACACACACACAGGCTGGGAACAGAGCATGAAAGAAAATTCCAAAGAATATTTTCCTTTACCCCCACCCCCTTTTCTCTTTTTAATTGCACAGGAATTCAGTAACCAGAAAAACATAAAGAACTAAAAATAGAACCAGGACTTCTGAGGATCTGCATGCAGTAGAGTAGTATGGGGAGAAAAAGCTTTGTATTATTTATATGCCATTTGTGTGGCAAGAGATGGAACTATTTCAACATGGAAAGTCTGCATTGTCCATCTGGTGGCTACCTCCTCACCGAGCAGCCATGTTGTTGGGCCTCTGTCGTAATGGCCGGAGAACTGGTCCTGAAGTTAAAAGATCTGAGTTTAAATTTTACTTATTTCCTTTGTTATATCTGCAACCTGGGGTAAATTATTTACCTTCTTTCTAAGTTTTAGCAAACTTGCTTCAAAATGAGTATCAGAACATCCCCTGCATAGGGTTTTAATGAAGACTTAATGACATGATCATCTGTCCAGTCCCGAACCTAAAATACAGCAGGCACTTGAAAAGGGTTCATTGATTCTATCTCTGATCTCAGTTGGGAAACATCTCAGAAGCATGAAGGTTGACAAGGGCCCAAGAGCACAATAGCCACTCTTCACCGGACCACTTTATAATATATAAATTTATTTGTGTGTGTGTGTATTTGTTTAAGTTATTATTATTGATATAAAATATGTATTATATATATAAATATAAAGCTTTTATTATATTATTTCACACTAACAGAAAAATGTTTGCAGTGATATGGAATCACTTTATTGGCCATGCTCACACTCCTTATGTTAGGGTAGCAGAAGCCCAGCAAAGCATAAAATGGAGCACCTAGGCCAACTGATTCAGGATGAGTATTTACTTTTTTTTAAAATTTTTTTTAAAGATTTTATTTATTTATTTATTTGATAGAGAGAGAGAGAGAGATCATAAACAGGCAGAGAGGCAGGCAGAGAGAGAGGAGGAAGCAGGTTCCCTGCTGAGCAGGGAGCCCAATATGGGCCTCGATCCCAGGACCCTGAGATCATGACCTGAGCTGAAGGCAGAGGCTTTAACCCACTGAGCCACCCAGGCGCCCCAGGATAAATACTTTCTAAAGAGTAGACACTTAGAAGGTACATAAAATTAAAGCAAGATGACCAACAATGTAAAAATTAGAGGTGACTTACTCACTTCTTGTTCACAAGACATCCATCAGCCACAATCTGCTAAACTATGTTGCTAATTAGTACTTAAACATTTTTCTCAGTTTCTGTCCAATTCCTAAGCCTCACTACTTCCTAGACCATTACACATTACCTGGTGTGGTAAGATTGATGTAATTTTTCTCTTTCCACAGTTATGTGGATAAGGAATAGAGGATAAGTCATTTCCAGAAGCCACCTAATATCTACTAAGGAATTAGTCTCAGGAGTCAGATAGGTTTTGCATTATTTTAAGATAGAATGATTTGGAAATGAAACATGAAATGAAAAATGAAACTAGGTCTGCCTAAAAACCTCTACTAAGCCCTAAGCACAGGACCATGCGTGAGAGCGACTCACTTAATGTTGAATGTTAAATGAGTAAACATACTCCATACGGGTAGGCTAACTATTTTATAATTCACCATTCAAAGTAGAACAATTTTGTGCATGAAAGGAGGAGCTAGAATAAATATTCTGGAGCAATATGTATAAATAAAATATGTATAAGTAAGTAAATAAATAAAATATGTATAAATAAAATAAAATAAAATAAATAAAAAAATATGACTGTCATGGAAAATCTAAAACATACGATCACTCTATCTAAAGCAGGCTACCCAGGAGAGCTGTCTGAGGTTCTTAGTATACTAGGGAGCCAACTCCCTACAACAAATGACATTTAACTTGACCCTGGAACTTGCAGCCCAAACTCTCTTGGGGATTGTTGGTTTAGATTCATGGAAATTACATGATACTGAGTCACATGATCATAACCTGCTTTGTGTTGCATCTAGCAGATACCATGTGCTAAAGAGAGTATTTTGGGCAATTACAGTTGATTACCTAAATGGTTCTTGTTTAATTTGGTCTCCATAACTGGAGTCATGGATTCTTCAAGGTAACATAGGGGATAATGTAAAATATTTAGTCTATTCCCAGAACATGGTGTTTCTTTCTTTGTGTTGAAGTTTTTATATCAGTTGTTACAAAGGTGAAATCTACACCTCAGCTAAAGTATTTGGACACAATGAGGTAAGAGCAGCTCTAACTTGTCATAGCTTTTATGATAATGAAAGCTAATACATTTGAGCACGGCATACATTTCATTTTTCTTTTATATTTCAACAAGTTTTTGTAGAAACTGATTTCAAGCTTCTGAATCAAATACAGGTTTTCTTAAATAATTTTCATCCTTAATTTCCTTTTTTAGGTCTCCTGTGAAAGTTTAATTGGTGTTCTTATAATATTTCAGTAAATATAGCTCTTTATATGTGATTTGAAGTGAACTTTTGAAAAATATTTTATTTATTTATTTGAGAGACAGAGGAAGCATGAGTTGGGGAAGTGACCAATGGAGAGGGAGAAGCAGACTCCCCACTGAGCAGAGACCTGGGTGCAGGGTTCAATCCCAGCACCCTGAGATCATGACCTGAGCTGAAAGGTAGATGTTTAACTGACTGAGCCACCCAGGGACCCCTCAAAGTGAACTGTTTAATGTGGTCTTGTAATACAGTGGAAACATCACAGGAACAGAAAGAAAAGTATTTTGTTTTCATCCAAGTCTGCCATTAAGTTGCTCTTGACTTTGAATGAGTCACTCAAGTTTTCTAGGTCTTTCTCTGTGTTTCTCTCTTTCTCTCTCCCTTTGTCCCTCTCTGTGTCTCTCTCTATCTGTGTATACATGCATCTGTCTACCTATATTTATAGATAAAAGCAAACCACACACACACACACACACACACACACACACCCCACCAACAACCCAACCAATGATCTTGAATACCCCTTCAACTCCAAGTGTTTATGGTTAATGCTGAATTTTACACTGACTCTCTGAGGATCCTGAAGTAGGTGGTAGAATCTCAAGATATATTTAATTAATATGACAGCCTTCTAATTATTAAGAATGTGCCCAAATTCACACTTAACAATAACTAATTCCACTTCTAGAATTATTCCTTAATGAAATAATCCTAAATTTGAAAACAAAACCACAGTTTTGCCCAGTGATGTCTATTGCAATATTATAAAGATTGTGAAAACTATCACTTACCTAAAATAATCAGCTAGGTCAGGGGTTCAATAATTTATGAACATTTAAATGGTGTTTTTTTCATAACCATAAAAATTACGTTTTTATGTACTTGCATGAAAAATATTTTTGATGCAATAAGAAAAAAATAGGTGGGAAATATCAGATTGTAATTTTGTTGAAAATAAATTATGTATTGGGAAAAGACGGGAAAAAAATACAATAAAATATATAATGAGTGTTTTTAGATGATTAAAACTGTAGGTGGTTAGCAGTAAGAAATGGCAAAAGATGACTTTATTTTAAATATTCCTTTTTTTACATGATGAGTCTGATGTTTACTCTTCCTCCCCTTCCTCCTCTTTCTACTCCTCCTTTTCCTCTTCCCCTTCCTGCTTCTCATTTCCTTAACATGGCAGTAGGCACTTTTACCTTTTCCTGCCTGGCATCAATTAAAGTCTAGAAAGATTTGAAGTTGCAGAAAAGTATTTTGTAAATCAACCTCTGGAAGTGACAATTCTATTGAACTTTTTACAAATGCATCTTTTTGATCACACTGTTTCAAAATCAATCGGAAATCTTTGATCAAAAAATCCAGAAGATTTTGAGAAGTCAAAAGAGGTCATCTTTTTGTAGCTTTTAGAGAATTTCAATTATTGAAACTAAAGCCTGTAAACAAGACCATATTACAGAAATACATTGAAATGTATTACTATGAAAGCAAGAGAGGAAACAAATTTAATGATAGATGAGAATTTAAATAAGGTGCAAAGTTTAATTCTAAAATTCCATAACTGTTCATTTTGAGAAAAATATTTTAATATAGGCCCTATTTTTTATTGGAGAAATTTATATTCTGTAGTGGCATAGAATTCTATTGAGATGTCTTAAAATTTTCCATGTCTAAATTTGGCAAAACTCAGAAAATAAATACTCAGACACAGCTTATTTAAGAAATATTAGGTTGAAAATATATTTTTTATGTTTTTCTCAAAAATTTTAATTTGATAAAATGACCAAAATGTTATTTTAGCACAAGAATTTTCAGAAGGAACTTCCAAAGAAATAATTGTGCACTACCTAACTACTAAGGTGGTGTGAAGTCTGATTGATATTTAGCGGATACAAACCTAACGACGTGATGTGGATATTTTGATTTGTTGGCCTTCAGTTCGGATTGCTTGGAGTCTGTGCTGATTGGTTGGCGACTGTTTGAATATTACCCCTGCTTTTTTCAAAGTGGGAAGTTGTTCCACTACTTGTATCTGTGGTTGAAGGAACAGCTGACTGAGAGGGTTGTTGAGACCTGGTATTACCTCCTCAAGGCTGGCCAAAATGGGAAGCAAGGTAAGAAAGAGTATGCGTCCTTGGTCTCCTTTGGAGGGGAGCAGACAAGGCCAATACCATGTTTATCTGTGGTAACTCCAAGCTCTTTGCTTCGTTGACTAAGCTAAACTTAAATATTCTGTTCTATTCCTGTGTAGCCACTCATATTTTTTCAAACCCATAACTTTCTTTTAATTTCTTTCTCTTAATTTAATTTTATTTTTTTATTGGTGCATAGTTGACACACAATGTTTTACTAGTTTCTGGTGTACAACTTACCGAGCTGACAACTCTACATGCTATCCTATGCATTTAGTTTACTACTTAAAGTCTACAATTCAGTGTTTTGTAGTATATTCACAGAGTGGTGCAACCATCATCTCAATCAATTTTAAAGCATTTTATCACCCCCAAAAGAAATGCTGTGCCCATTAGTAGTCATTTCCCAGATTCCCCCAACGTCTCTCTCCCCTCAGGTTACGCAGCCACTAGTTTACTTTCTATCTCTACAAATTTGCTTCTTGGGGACCTTTCATGTATATGGAATCACATGTGATCTTGTCTGATTGGCTTCTTTCACTTAGCATAATGCTTTCAAGGTCCTTTCATGCTGCAGCCAGTTTTCATGTCTTCATAATATTCCATTCTATGGCTATACCACATTCTGTGTACCCATTCTTCAGTTGCTGGGACACTTAGGTTTGTTTCTACTTTTTGGTTATTATGAATACTGCTTTTGTGAATATTCTTGTACAAGTTTTTATGTTAACACATATTTTCATTTCTCTAATTATATATCTATAAGAATAGAATTTCTGGATCACTTGGTAACTATCTTCAAAGTTTGAGAAATTGTCAGTTTCCCAAAGTTGCTGTACCATTTTGTACCCTCAATCAGCCATGTATAAGGATTCCAATGGATCTACATTCTCACTAACACTTGTTACTATTTGTATTTTTGACTCTAGCTATTTTTGTGGGTGTGGAGTGGTATCTCATTTTGTTGTGGTTTGCATTTCCCTGATGGTTCCTGTAGCAAATACTATACTGTTAAAAGATAAACTGAGGTACATTAAAATTCTCAAGAGTTATGTGAGCAAACATCAGTTTGAATTTGGCAGTACCAAAATTGAAGTGGTTCAGAGCACTCCACCAACAAGAGCTAGGAGAAGGGCTTTACAGAGCAGATGTGGAAGCAAAGCAAGGGAACCATTTGATTGACTGTAGCTGAACGGGTCACCTTATTTGGGAAAGCCTAGTTGGCTGTTTGTGCTTGGTAGTTAAATTTCATTTTTTTCTGATATATGTGCTTTTATGGGAATTGGGTCTGATTTAGGTTTTGGTTTGCTTACCTAGACGAGCAAGGCACTTGAGCTACCAAGTCTACTGGTTTCCTTATTTAATCCTTCAACAGTACCCATGTAGTCATTTTTCCTGATTGGAGTTAAGAACTATGGACTATGGCAAACATATCAGACATTCCTAAATATGGGACTGGATGAACAAGTGACAATAAGATATATATATATATATATATATATATATATATAT